>OY757188.1:17949208-18479208 GCA_963583895.1 Melanophora roralis
GAAAGAAAAAACAAATGTAAAGCTGAAGTGTAAAAAAACAGAAAGCTAGTAGTATAAAATAAATCAGGCTCATCAGAGATTCTTGGGGGAATCGAATTGCAACCTTAGCCTGAAAGACTTGCGCACTTATTAAATAGTCTACCGGAAACTTTAAAATTTCATATTATGCAGGACCTTGTGTCTCTGAACCCAGCAATTGTGCACACCTGTAAAGTCACATGTATTATTTTTACTTTTATTACTCTCTTGGTAAATTGTGGAGCTGGTAGAGCTTAGTTAGACTACACTGAAATCCACCAGCCTATCGGTAAAAATTGAAGCCTAAAAAATGTTGGCTTAGGAAGGCAGCTGAATATCATCGAATACTTCAAATGATACTATTCTGCAAGAAAGATCCTGCAATTATTATTAAACATGCAGGACTCTACGGAGTTCAGTTCTTGATAATAGGACATTAAGTTCCCGTCTATAAAGAAACTGTAGGCCTGAGCGAAGTCCTACAACTTGCCGAGCTCCTTCAATGTAGTTTAGTTTTGGTATTATGTATTCGTTGCTACATTTTAAATGAAATTTCCATATGGACAAGATAATTTGGCTTCAAATCAAAAAAGCCAAATTCATAAATCCTTTTATGAGGACTGCAAATATTTGCGGCCCTAAAATATTCGTTAATGCAAGTAACTTTTTAAACTGCAGGGTATTTACTTAGTAAAAGATATATGTATTCTTTTTTTCTAACACACACACATGTGCAAAAATTGTGCATACAATAAATAATGGCTTAACAAATTCATAAATAATATTTAACTATAAATTTTACAATATTTATGTCTATAACAACATTATAGTCATTTGTGCAATAATTTATTATATTTTTGCATATTCACATACGAGCAGTTGGAGTAAAAGTATTCAACTGCACACTACTTTTATGCATTAAATTACTTCTATTCGATATTTATACAAATTATTTTTTTACCGAATATCGATGTATGCTGAATTGAAATATATGGGAAAGTAGTTTATATACAACACGCTTTTTAAGTATTCAATGTACTTTATGCAGCATTTGGAGAGTTTTGTTTTAAAAGATTTGTTGTAAATTTTCATGGTCATATTTCATTGTGTGGTATTATTGAAAAGAAAATATAGTAAATAATTTGCAAAGGGTCTTTCGTAATGAAAATATATGTATGTAGTTTATCTTGAACGCAATTTATTATCTATGTGGTTTTTTGTATTAATATTAATTACGTTGTATATAAAAACTGATAGAAATTCGCAGTTAAGCAGATGCGGGTTCAAGAAAAAGAGAAAGAAAATATTTCCCTACCCAAGGACAATATTTTTTTTAGCAGAAACATTGTTAGTCAGGATATTTGGTGGAAAATTTATATTTCTAAATACAATTATTTCAAAAAGTATTAAACGGTGCGGAGGAGATGTGGTGCCGTTAGAATTATCGATTGCGCGGATTTGTTAGTCACGATGTCGCAGTGGTCGAGTGAGCATCGCGCGTAATGATTCTTACGTAATTGCTCCTTGACAATTTTGTTCAAAAATTGGTGTTTGGCGAATACGTAATGAACCGAGTGTTAATTTAATTCGTTCGTGGGTTCACAGGTCCCCCCCTAACTGCTTCGGCTATGAATTTCCCACGACCCGGGCCCAGTCTATCTTCAAGGCTTCCAAAAAAACATTGAACTGGTTAAATGCAGTTTAAGTGAAAATCTTCCTTTTTCAATGTAAAAAAGGGTAGATACAATGAGACCTCCGAAAGCGATTATTCATAAAATTTTAAAAAAGGATCTGAAATTCCATCCTTTTTCAAATTCAAATCGTTCATGAACTCAGAGAAGCTGACTTTGATTTACGCAAAAATATTTGTGAAACGATGTTGGAGCGTTTTCGCACTTTAAATCCCATTTTTTAAAGTAATGAGGCCCATTTTTACCTAAGCGGCCACGTCAACAAGAAAAACTGCCGCTACTGGTCTCGAAGGACCCGCAAACCTCGATTGAAATATCAAACACGATTGCATTGATTTTTTAAAAATTCTAATGGCCAGGCGACGATTGTCAACGGTGAAAATTAACAACGCATGATTACGGAAGTCTCAAGACCTGCTTACCCATCAACAGGATGGGGTAAATTCACACACAGCCAGAGCTTCGAAGAGTTTGCTTCGGGAAATTTTATTCCAGAAACTGATCAGCCATTTTGGGGATATCCCATGACCACAGAGGTCGCCTGATCTAACTCAAATGGATTTTTTATAGGCCAACCTCAAAGAGAGGGTTTATAATAACAATTGCTTATCTCTTGTGGCTTTATTGGACAATATTCTCCGAGAAATCAGTTCAATTGAACTAAATTTACTGCAGCGTTTGCACCGAACACAAGACCACGAACAGTGCGTTCAACTCAACGAAAGACTGATCCCTGCTCGGAGTGCCAAATGGAGACCTGTACCAGGTGGTGCATGGCTATGATCCAAACTCAGGCAAAACCTAACTTGAATTAACATAATCTAACCTAACTCAGCCGCGGATTCAAAGAATGGGGGAAACAAAACGTTTTAAACTTAACATTTGATTTTATAAATAAAAATATTGGTAGCAATGAAACAAACATTTTATATATTTTATTAAACAATTGAATTGCGTATTGAAAGATGCTGTTTTTTTAGAAAATTGGTTTTGAAGAAAACCTTGAAGTGGCAAATCAAATATTCTAAACACTTTCGCATTTATTTGCGGATTAAATATTCTTAATGATAAACTTACTGTCACACAGCCGCTTGTTTGAATTAAACAAAATCAGGGTATAGATTTACAAAAAGGATCATCTTTTATGAAAACCCTGATAATGTGTCCTAAGACTAAAAGAAATGGACCACACACGGTTTAAAACAATTTTTGAAGAGGCATAAAATATTTGCGGGAATTTTATTGAAAAGCCTAGATTTGAAGGAAAAAATAATTTTGAAGATGTCAAAGTGTACTACCGCATCGAGAGCTACATACTCTTAACTGAATTGGAGCACAGGACTCTTTGACTGCAACGCCACAAGTTCACCTTGTCTCCTTATGGCCAAAATAAATTTTGCTCCTATCACGATCACAATGCTCTTAATAGAGCACATATAAGAGGGGCAAAACGATAAACAAATGTGACATACTCTTGCCATACTGAAAACCTATAACTCTTTTGAGAACACTGAAAAAATCTAATCGGTTACTTTAGTTAATTTTTGCCAACAACCTAATTCATTGCTGCTACGAACCACAAAGAAATTTATAATGTGTTTGGAGATAAACTGAACTAGTTTGTTGGCCAAAACGAACTTAAGTGACGAGTCGCTATCCAAATCGAGAAGTTTTAAAACAATAATTGTTTTGCAGATGATTTTTTAAAGTAATTCCGATTTGCACTTGTTTAAGTTTTCAAGTACGATTTTGGGCAAATTTAAGCAAATATTTCTAATTTTAGAATGTTTTTTCTTCATCACTGTTAAACAAGATAATTTTTTAAATTGCCATTGAAAGCAGATGTTGCTTTTATACAATTTCATTTGAATTAATATTTATCGAAAAAAAAAACATGCAAGAGCGCTATGTTCGGCTGTGCCGAATCTTATATACCCTTCACATTGGTCTTTTAATATAGGCAGCGAGTTTTAAAGTCCATGGAAAACCTTACAAAATTTTAACGTTCGCATGGATAATAGTAATAGATGAGGTATGTTTGAGGTCGACAGTTAAAAAAGTTTTCGACATTATTCATATTAAAATGTTAATCAAAGTTGTTAATTCTAATGGGATGTTCTAGTTCCCCTGCTACTCTCTAACTTTTTTTCCAAAATGTGTAAAATTATTTTAATTTTTACTTTTTGTAGAACATTTGAAGTCGATAGCTGTTATAGTTTCCCAGATCGTATCGAAAATTTCATAACAATTTTTAATTTGTATGAGAGCTACCCCTTCTTCACCCTCCACCCAAAAAATGTTTTCTTTAAAGCGTAGATCTTGTCGAATTACTTTTTTTAAAATATTTGATGTCAATATCTGTTATAGTTTCCGAGATATAGCGCATTAAAAATTTTATAAAATTTGTTAATTTGTATGCCCCCCTCTAAAAAATTTTTCTTTAAAGCGTAAGTCTTGATGTCCAATTACTTCTTGTAGTACATTTGAAGTCGATAGCTATTATAGTTTCTGAGATATAGCGCATAAAATATTTCACCAAATTTGTGCAGTTGTAGGAAAAATACCACCTCCTCTGATCCTATCTGAAAAAAACTTTTCTATTATTTAGGTCCCTACTATATGAGTATCCGTGCCAAGTTTTGTGGCAAAGAGTGACTATATTTACTGAGATATATAGGGATATATGCACGGATTTTGTTTTAAAAAAATCGGTTATTTTGGGTTTTCACTTATATCTCGGTCAAGAGTGAACCGATTTTGCTGATTTTAAATAGCGATTGTCTCCAGGATATTTCAAATAGTTCGACACCATTAACTGATTCGTATCTTTTTATTTGACTCCGGAAACTTTATTTCAACAGACGGACAGACAGACATGGCAATATCAACTTCCCTATCTACAAGGATCCAGAATATATATACTTTATGGGGTCGCAAATGGATAATAAAGAAATTACAAACGGAATGACAAACTGATATACATATACTCTTATCACTATGTGAAGGGTATAATAATAAAAACGAAATGTGATGTAAAAAATCGAAAGCAATATTTAACAAAAACTAAGTGTTAAATAAAAAATATGTTTTAATATTACGAGCGATATAATATTTAAAGCAATTTTATATATCTTCAATGTAAAGTGTTAATAAACAAGATCATCTCCACAGACAATCACTGTGCACATACATACAGTCCTCTTCATCGACAAGATTACTTGAAAAATGAATACGTGCATATCTACCAAATATAATCTTTACTTATCTGAAATGTTTGACATATGCCAGTCATGCCATAGTAATGACAGCAAAAACAACAACAGTTAAGTGTAAATGATACATGCACAATTCAAACATGAAATTTTCACCTGCCTGCTTATGAACATGTTAAATTGCAACGACAAAGATGTATATCTTTTTAGGTCGATTAATGTGGTCAGTTATTTTGGCAGGCAATGTTGTTAAATTTTAGACACAAAAGGCAAAAGAACAGGCCATAAAACAAAATTGAAGGAAAAAAAATGAAAAGATCGTGACTGATTATTGAAATGATGTTCTACACCGTTTATACACAGGGCAACAAGAAGAGGTACAACTATACCATTAACAAAGACGGCGACAATAACGTCCAAAATAACAGCAACTTTATCAGTTAGGATGAGATATTATATGAATACCATAACAGCATAAGATATATAATTTTTGCATATCACTGGAATTGATCAGAAAACTTTTACATTTTCTCTTTGCATTTGATCAATGGTCCCTATATACGTGGTGGGTACTCTTACTGCTGCCATTTACCACAAGCAGTAAATCATGATGATCAAAATAAGACGATAAAAATTTTTTATATAATATGGTTTTATCTCTTATTTTTTATTTTTGGTTTCGTGTAGCAACAACACAAACATTTAAATAATTTGATGGCATAAACAGGTTTCTTGTTTAATAAATTTTCAATAGACTTGGGAGTTCAACGCTGTAATTTTAAACTCAGCGGGAGCACTTTGTTTAATTGCCTCTTGAATATCTCTATACTTATAAAATGCCAATCGATTGTTGCAACATCTGTTTTTTTAAGTCTTTATATGCTGAAATGATTGTATATCTTATGATTTTGTTGATGCCATAAGCTTGTCAAGCCAATTTGACACAGCGTGTTAAGTGACATTAATGTTTATATGTCGAAAGCAAAAACTTTATACTTCGGCACACATACATTAACACTTTATCTGCGCATATATGTATTAGTAAACTAACATCCTTTATATACTTTCAAAATTAATGTGACCAACTGGGTTAATATTGCTTCATGATAAGCACTGTACTGTTAAGGGGTACAAGGGAAACCCGGCATAGGGGAATGCGACTCAACAAAAGCAAGTAGGGCACATGAAATTTTGTAAAATCAGGATATTTGTTGATTGACCAGCATAAACGGCCTATCTTCATAAGGCTCAAAGTTAATAGAAGAATTATATGTTTTGATTCCACAGCTCTTTTGGCTGTGTATTATGACGTTTTTATTTACTTTTAAGAGAAATGATTGTAGACTTTCAATGAACGCAGTAACAGGTAGTTGTTCGACACCAGTTAATTCAAAAACAGCGGGACGACTGATCAGCAAATGCTGTAGGCTTCCTGGGTAACTGGGGGATAAGAAGACTTCTTAAATTATATTGTGTTGCTTCTCAGTGCTTATGTGCTGCAACACAAAATGTCGTTTGTCTCAACTGCTTTGAAAATATAGGGAAGTTATCTTAGATTGTCAGGACAAGATTGATTGAAACTGAGAAGAGAGTATAGATCCTGCTTAAGTTTATTAAATACAGTTAGTCGGCTTGAAATCACCGGTCTGTCCTTTCTTTTGTCAAGTAATACAAGACCCTAAAGACATCTATGTAGGCTATTGAGACCAGCTTATCGATTTAATGTTATAAGGATCTTTAAATCCTTCGTAGAGCAGTAGAAGAAACCAACATGTTTCTCTATTTAAACACAGAGTTTCCTATTTTAGTTTATGCTCTTATTTGTTGTTACTTTCTGGAGTTAGAGGCGCTCTTCGTATAAAGGCTTGATACCGTCTAAATAAGTTATTTAACGCAAGCGGAAGTCTCGTCAGTGCAACAAGTCGCAGACCAACCTTATTGCATTAAAAGTTAGTAAGAAAAAGTAGCAGACTAGAATATACACAGAGAGACCTTAAGTTGGACTGGGTCGAACAAGTCCTTATGAAATATGGGGAAAAAAAATTTAATTCGTCTTTCGCTTGAATATATTTTTAAGCTAATACATTTGCTATCCTAAGCCCAAATTGCTTTGATCTCGTCATTTCCAATTAAAACAGACGACGACAAGACACATCTCTATACGTTTTTGAAGGAGCTCCCAATCTTAAGCGAAAACGATTATGATTTCTCATGTCGCACTTCTAACATATGCGACACCTAGCTCATTTTAAAGGACCTTTATTTCACACAAGTCAATCACTCCACTTTAATCAGCGCTTCGTAATCTTCTCACCTCCAGTCGGGACCGAATCGCGCATATGCTTCAACATTTCAATGCCGGCCATTTCATGATTTGCTACTGCTCTAAAGGGATCGTGTTTCAGATCCTAGGGTCCTCAGCCGAAGCAAGCTTTCCTATTCACCTACTTCCAAGGACTTCTACACATTTTCAGCTATTAACCTACTCCATCAGTTGCTCATGTGCCTGGGTAGACCAGCCAAAACTAAAAGACTCTTTCTTGTGAACCCTAAGTTCATATAAGACTCTGGGGCCCGCACAAGGCGACAAAGGTAGTTTTAGGCAAAGTTCAAAATATTTAACGAAGTTTTGGTACATTATGTTGCACTGCTTACCATCCATCACTTTTAATGTAGAGAAAAAGATTTTAGGTTGGTTGATACTAATGCCAAGATGTTGGTTATTAGGAAGAGATTTGACTTGAATTTGCTTTTAGCGATCCTTTTTTACAGCTTAGGGAAAGGTTAAACAAATCAGTGTTGAATCAATTTTGCACCAGATTAATTTTTTTCTTAGGAGAAACAACATACTGGGCAGCTTCGTATTAAAATGAGTTGGTCACGTTGATCATCAATTTTAATATGCTCCAGCAATTAAGTCTTAAGTTTTTTTCTTCTCATTTGAAAATTATTTATTTTGAAATCTTTTTTTGCCCCAATCTACTTTTGTATATTTGTTTTCTTCTCTTGTTTGGTTGTTTTTGTGTTTTGGCGATTAATAATTATCAACAGTTGCCTCTACGGTGGTCTCCCACTTTGAAAAATCACTTTGGTTTTATCATTTTTGTTTTCTTCCTTTACTTGCTGCTGCATTTTGAAAAAGTTGCTGAAAAATGAGCGCGCGTAGACCAGATCACAGACTGTCTTTTTTTATGAACGACTCAGCTTCTTTAGTGTTGAGGCCCCCCTACAAAATGTTGTCTTTGTTTTTGTTATTGGGAATGTTGTTAAATTGACTACCACTTGACTTTGCTTTGTCATTATTGTTGTTATTTAACAATATATTTCCTCAGTATACCCCTTGATATTTAAATTATTGTCTTTGCATGTGTGTTTCTTAAAATCTCTTTGACTTGGTCCTATTTTTAGTTAAATTTTTTATTATTTCTGTTTTCAGGGGATATATGTCTTAAGGGACATATGCTACGTCGCCTGTCATTTTGTCATTTTAACAGCTTTGACATGTTTTTATTATAATTTTTTAAATAAATATAATAATAAAACCTATTAATTAATTTACTGGGTATTGGAGATTTTCGAAACAAGTTTGTATTATTTACGATGTGTTTAGTTTATTGTCATTGCAATATCTATGTATGCATGTATGAAAAAATGTGTGATTTGTAAAGTTTAATGAAACATTTTTATGTTTAAAATATTTTTTTAGAAAAAAAGTTGTATCTATGAATTATATAATATTACAGAAGGAAACATCAGAGAGTCAAGTAAAGTAAACCAACTTAATGGTACCTACTGAACTAAATTTTTGGACTACCCAAGCGCTACCTAAATAGTGTGTTAAAATCATTCCTAGGAAGCTTATATGTTCTAAAAAGTTGTTTACTGGGATATTAGTAAATTTTCGTAGTTGATTGTTTTCTTGAATTTTCAACGGTTTGCTACCTAAAGACCTAAACAGGGGGAAAAAGGTAAGAAAAAATCAAACTTTTTAAAGTTTTTTGCGATTTTGATCTTTAATGGCTCTTTTTTTAATTTTTGATGTTAATATTTTTTGTTCGTTATAAAAGGGGCTACAACTTTGCCTTAATGAGTAAATTAAAATTCGGAATGGTTTGCAAGATATAAGCCTGGGAAAATGATCACTTTTTGCAAAAATGACACCAAGGCCCCCAATCTTTGGGGGCCCATAAAAAAAGTGCATGACTTTGGGAAAAACTGGGAGACACGGGTCTTTTCTTTTTTAGTTTTTTATCACGTAGCGGTGTCCGTATATAGTTATTATGTTGCACTGTGCAATTAAAACAAGTAAGAGCGCTAGATTCGGCTGTGCTAAACTTATATAACCTTCGCATTGAGCTTTCAAGGTCACGCACTTTTTTAAATTTAACTACTTTTTTATTTGTGAAATATTCCTAATTTTTAAATAGGAGTCGGTGTCATATTTTACCCCCTTCGGGTGACTAGGTGGAAGTTGTAGGGGTTTTACCGTAATTTTGTCAAATTTTGTATGGTAACACATTAGGGGATATAGGCAGGGGTAAGTTTGTTAAAAAATGTTTGCAAGGAAAAATGGGTCAGTCAGTCCTACATTTAATCTATCCACGGGCACCTTTAAAGTTGTAGAGGGGGATTTATTACAAATTCCCAACTTTTGTATGGAAGCCCCCTTAGACAATGGATATAGAGGATAAGTGTGTTCTAAAAATATGTTTGGCAGAGAAAAATAATGGAGGTATGTGATAGACTTTATTCCTCTTAAGGTTTGTACCCTAATTGTTTCAAACTTTGTGTGGCAACTCAGTTAGGAGCTGGATATAGGGAAGTTGGTCTTACATTTGACCCTTGTAGGAACAGCCGGGAAGCTGTCAAAGCGATAAAAAAAATTGAGCTTTACATTACAACCCTGTAAAGGTGGATAACGGACAAGGTGGGCCAAACCTGGAGGGACAGGGCTGATTGCAAGATATCTAGACGTTTATGGCCCAGGCTGGATAGGATGGGCACTCACCTGCTGCTTAAGAAGAGCAGGGGTATCTGAGGTGCATTATTTGGACTCTCACAGGTCACTGCGATGTGGGATATATAACGAACAAATGGGACAGGCACTCTCCAGATTTCTGCAGGGTATGCGGGAACGAGGAGGATATAGAGACGGTAGAGCATCTTGTCTGCCAATGCCCTGGGCTGCAGATCAGCCGACAGAGGTAGTTTGGAGGGCGCTTTTTAGATAAACTTGGTGAAATCCCTGGCTGTGAACTGGGGAGCATTAAAGAATTTATTAAGGGGCTTGGGTGGTTGGGCAGATAGGTGATTCAGCGCCTATGACTACTGACTTCCTTGGACAGCTTGTGGACGGCACACTTACTCCCTTTTCCTTATACCTATGGAATGCTTGTCATTACTTTTTATTTTTTTATTTCTTTTTTTTTAACTCTTCTAAAGGGATTCACATTAGGCCTGAGGGCCTCTGAGTGGAGGTGGCGCGTTGGACTCGCCACTACCCTTCGTAACCTACCTACCTTCCTAACCCTGTGAGGGGGCAGAGATAGAATGTAAGTATATTCCATCTAACATTGCACCCGTGTAGGGGCAACTCCGGGTAAGTTGTTGATGTTTTTGTGTAAAAATTTTAAGTAAATAAACAGAGATAGTCTTGGTTTTTGGCTTTTATCTAGGTCAGTTATAGGGCGATTTTGTTGAATTTTAATAGCAATTTGCTCGCAGATATTTCTGATAGTTTGATACCACTGACAGGTCTATGCGACATCAGAAGGCCTCAAAATTATAATTTGAACCACAACACGGACAGACAGGCAGACGGCCAGACAGACATCGCTAAATCACCTTCTCTATCTACAAGGACCAAGAAAATTTATACTTTATGGATATTTTTGAAACAACAAACGGAATGACAAACTTATATATACGCTTATCGCTATATAAAGGGTATAATTAAAAGAATTTTTTGTACGTTAACAGTTTAATAATCAACAAATTTTCTGAAGCTTTATGCCATTTGTCTTTTTATATCTCTAGATTTATGAGAATTAAAACACGTTTTAGCATAAAAATGCGAATTTTCTTTAATAGTCCCCAACATTAATTACTTGCTCTGTTAATCTCATGTTTGAAATTATAATGATTTACTATAAATTAAAAACTTGCTTTCATGTTGTCATAAAGTAAATCATTTTGTACTGTAAAAAGAAAAATAAAACATATACATTTGAAATATCTTTAAATTTATACAAGTTGCTTGCTGAAATCACTTTACTCTTTACTTTACACTTTGTTATATGTTCTACGATATACTTAAGTGCACGAACAAACCACCAACTTACATACTTATTGTCACTTGTTAGACGAATGCATGTTTCAAGACCTAAAGATGCTTAAAAAAATGCTGACTGAAGAACTTATGCTGACTAGAAAAATTAAAAATCCCCCCACAAAGGGCGTTTGTTATCAACACCTGCAATAAATAAGTTTGGGTCTTGATGTTTTTATATTCTTCCTTTCTTACTTTATTTACTTTTTCTTGTTGATTTTTTTTTTCTAAAATAAATTTTTATGGTTTTGAAATTCTTTTGATCTTGCGGCACATTTTAAACATTTATGAGTTTATATAGCTGCCTTTAAGATGGCAGCAATAATAGTCAACAATATCATAATTTTTAATTTTAAAATACTTATACACTATTCAGAACTGTACCAATACATAAGATTTGTTATTAGGGGCGTTCAAGATTTATTAGGATTTAATTAATTGTAAAAAAATGAAAGGCTATCAATTTTTATTTTAACATACCTGCTATAATTCAAATACCATATTATAATATCAATTTGTTTAATTTAAACTTTTTTTTTAACCATAATATCGAAATCGATCATAGGTTTGAAAAAATGTTTATTTTTGAGAATAGACTTGTCCGGTAAAAGTTCTGTCTAATTAAGAAGGAAGTTATGGCAACACAAGTAAGAAAGCTGTAGTCGGTTAAGCCTGATCATATTTTACCCTTTAATATATTTATCTCCGGGTCTCATGGAAAAATATACCGACTATACGAATTTATATTTAGTACAGTACAGGGTGTATGGTGGCAGATTTTTATTTTCAAACTTAAATAAAAAACGTAATTGACACAAATTTCCTTTTATAACATTTAACGACAGAAGGAAATTGCGAAATTTATTTTTTAAAGAGCATGTTGAACACACTGTTCAAACGGAGCCTTGTTTTCTGCGCTACACGCTGCAGTTAACTTGGTTCGATTAAGCTGAATTCTCGACCAATTTTTTCCTTCAAAGCGCCGAAAATTAAAGATTGTCAATATGAACTTTTTTTCTGAGGTAGTCCTATAAAAAGAACTCCATCTGAGTTTAATCAGGTGACCTCAGTGGCCATGGGATGCCCTCAAAGCGACTGATCAGTTTTTGAAGGAAATTTTTCCAAAGCAAATTCATCGAAGCTTTGGCTGTGTGTGCAGTCGCCCCATCCTGTTAAAACTACATGTGCGAAGAGCACAATGGATGAGCCCGCAAGTTTGGCAATAAGAATTCCGAAATCATGCGTCCATAATTTTCATTGTTTACAATTATTGCCTGGTTTCAAGAATTTTCGAAAAATATGATCTAATTACCTCATGCGTGGATAAGGCACACCAAAAGTTACACTGGGGCAATGCAATGGTTTTTGATGTTTCATGCGAGAAATGCTGGTTTTTAGAGAACAGTAAGCCTTTTAAGGGAAAATGAGCATTGTTTCACAAAAATTTTTGGGTACCTTAACCAAAATCACTTTCTTTCATCTCTTAAACGATTTGAATTTTAAAAGAATGGAACTTCAGATCTTTTATAAATTTTATTAAAAATCGCTCTTAGAAGTCCCAGTGAGGCTGCTCTTTGCCGTATTGAAAGTCTCTGATTTTCACGTAAACTGCTTTCAACCAGTTCAATGTTTTCGGGAGTCCTTGAAGATTGATGTTGCCATGATGTGGGATATTTTTAGCCGAAGAAGTTGCATAGAGTCTTTGCACCCACGAATGAATTAAATTTGCAGTCGGTCCATCACGTATTCGCCGAATACCGAACTTCGAACAAAAATGTCATAAATCGCATTTAAAAATATTAATTTTCCACCAGACACCCTATAGTTGCTAGCATAATTATAAACATATGTGCATAATTTTAAAATCTGAAGTAATATTCTAGTAATATTATAGCCCAAAATTCTTATTCCAGTAGGACATTTTTTTAAGGCTTTACACAAAAATGTCCCGATCATATATTTTTTCAGTGTACTGAGCCATAGTTGTGGACACACATGCAACATTTTGTCAAAAAAAGGTATATTCGAGCCATTTATAGCCCAAAATGCTTATTGCAGGAAAACATTTATATTGGGATTTAATAAAAAAATTAACGAAAAGCAATAGGCTTTGTACCAGGGCCAGGAAACTTATCTTCGCCTAATTTCATTAAAATATCTTTAAAATTGTGACCTGTATCGTGTTAACGAAAGTATTTGGACACCCAACCAGACAGGCGGGCGACGGACTAAGAAAGTATTTCCAAGTCAATCGGTATATTTGAAGGTTGGTCTCAGACCATTACTTTTGAGAATTACAAAGAATAACACAAACGCATAATAGCCCTACTAAGTATGTGACGTGGGTATAACTAATCGTATTTAGAAATTTAAGATGTAAAAAATGAACATGAACTCCCCATATAATCCCAATATGATTCAAGAATGTTCCCAACTAAAATGGTGCACTGTTAAATTAAAATTTCTAATCATTTTTCTTTTTACTACTAAGTCAAAAGATTCTTCACTTAGACAGTTTTATTAAACCCTCTCCGTTCTAGTGATGTGTGCACGATTGTTTACTTCTCCATTTTTGTTGCATATCTCATGAAGTCTTTTATGACTTGAGATATGAAAAATTTACTAAATAATGCATTTCTTTCGCTTTATTTAATGTAAGTAATATATCTATGTACATAAGTAGTATTTATTTGTTTATGTTTTGGTTTTTATGACGCTTGAAATAATGTGATAATTAGTTTAGACCAAAAGAAAAAACACCGACATTTTATAGATGTCTATATGTTTTCAGTGTGTTTTAGTAGTCTTGTGTGACAGAGAAAGGGGGAACAAAACTAGAAAGATATGCAACCATACTTACATAGTTAGAGAAACAAGTATTTAGTTTTTTATTGCTTATATGCTGACACAAAATCATTTAATTTTTTAATTTTTGTGCTATTAATAGCCCAAAATAGATAGTTTGAGATAAGAAGAATACAGCCTTCACTTTGATCACAAAAACATATGAATACGAAGTTAGATGGTTGGATGTACTTCGTGAGGAAGGACATGGCTCTGCGGCAATCCGTGTTATTGAAGCTAGATATATATTAATGCTTGGTTTCATAATAGCTAAAGATGGGTTATTAAGGGCTTATTTGACATTTGTGCCATAGACACCTTCCAAATAAGCTTCTACAGCATCAATAGGTGATTTCCTGAAACTTATTTCTGATGCTATTCTATTGGCTTCATTTCATGTTGTAGATAAAAATTGTTATTTAGCTGAAATTTATTTTAAAGGACGACGACTTTTTTGCTATGGATTAATTTAAATTAAATGAATCCCTATTTATGACGTCGTCTGGTTTCCGGAGACTTTACTCCAAATGTCAAGTTCATAGATTAAACTAAATAATGATTTCAGTTACCAAAACATTTAAATAGGGCTAAAAGAGATTAAATTTTAATCTCTGCAAAATACTAATTTTTTCCAATTAAAAATTATTTTAATTTTGATATGGGCAATTTCATTGTGACGGGTGTGATCAATTTACACACATTTTTATTAATAACGCAAACATATCAAAAATTTAATCAAAAAAAGGCTATAAAAATTGGTATGTTAATAGTGGAAAGAATCTGAAGAAACTAAATTTCTACTTATACCAACAACTAGGAAACCATGGCGGTTGTGGCCTTATGAATTTGAATTTAACAGAATTTTGGTTTCAAAAATATTTAACTTGCATGATACTCTAATATGTTTTTTAATTTGTATTTGTGGAATTTATTTAAAAAAAATCGAATAAAAAAACCTTTAAGAAAATGTGACTGGTGTGACATTTTTTTTTAAACATAAAAGAGGAGAACTGGTATTCCAGTATTCGTATATATGACTCTTTAAAGCTCTTGTCCAATGCACAAAAACAAAATATCACTTAAATTATTTATATGTGGATAATTGTCATTCTCTTTTTGACGTATTTCGTTGTTTTTCTTGAAAAAGAAGAAAATGACTTTTCTCCGTTTTGGGCCGTATTGAGTGGAATCACCCATATACGAATTAATAAAGAATGCTAACTTCACACAATTCAACACCCTGAAAAATTAACAAATTAATAAGAAAATTTTATTCCTTTGCCTCTTATGGTATTCAAACCTGTGCTGCTTGTGTGGTATGCTAGCGCTTTAATCACTCAACCACGAACGCATTTGTTAGTGTTTTTGTTGTAACAGCATTATTACAAAAATTAATTTAGCATTTTCATTGAGTTAATTAACACAGTGATTAAATAAAAATATAATATCGATGTAAAAGTTAATAAAAAGTTTGTAGTTCAACACATTTTTTTAATTAAAAAAGTAATTAATTTCTTCAAAGTTGTTAACACTGACTTTAAATAAAACAAGCGTGTCAGAATACTTTTTGCGTAGCTAAAATTCATTGTTAGTTGCTGCATGTAGCGCTCTAAGCCTTTAGTTCGGTTACACAAGTGAACATATAACCACTTATAAAGTAACAAATTATTGTTCCCAAAGCATCACTTTTAGTTCTTAGGCACCTTTGATTTTACTAGACTAAAACTCGGTCAAATAGGAGCAATTTCGCTATACACATAGATGGTTATGAATCCTCTCCTTTAGCCACTGTTCTGTCGAGACAAATCTGCAGCTTATATTCTTCAAAATACCCCGAAAAATTCCGAAACTTTTAGCGACTTGAAAAAACAAATTTAGGCCCATTAATATACATGGATTCTCCGTCCAATGCAAAGTAACCACTTTTTCACTTTAAAATTTTCGGGTTGATTATATTCATGCCTGGTATTAAGTCCAGATTTTGTCAAAAGTAGTTAGACCCACTTCCTTTGTTTTGCAGCTATTCGATGTCCCCAATCTCTAACAGTCTGATGGTATGTCACCTTTGAAAATTGCACTATGTCCATGTATACCTGAATCTCTAAGCACTCTTGGCTGTAACTCTTTTGACAAAAAGATCCAAAGGCAGCAGGTTGATAATTTTATCTAAATAAACTGTGGTAGGCTTATGAGAACTTCCTCTTAACAAATCAAAGCACCTCTTTGAGCTCCAGTCGACCGCCTACCATGGTTATCCTTTGAGGAAGCATCTCACCTAATGGAGCAACCCTAAGTAGTTGTAGAGTTGATATTAGGCTTTATTGCCCAAATCTTTATTATCTAATTCTAAAAGCCATTTAGCTACTTCTTCATCCTCTCATTGATGTTTTTCTACCAGTCAAGCTCTTAGCCCAGTATAAACAGAAGTATTTTGCCTTCAAAGATAATTTAGCTCTGTGCTATTTATGACTCGTCTACGAAAGTGTCTGACCTTGTAACTTTTGGTTGAAGCATCAACTCAATCATTATTGAGCTCCCTTTGTAGTTGCTCTCGAGTCTAAGCATTGGGTGAGACAAGGTATACCAAAAAATCATCCAACTGGTATCACCCAATCTTCGGCGTAGGCTTTAACAATACTCTGTTTCTCTTCGAAAGTCCTTAGAGCCCTTTTGAGAAACCAGGGCCACAGTTTCAAAAAAGTACTTACCCTTTTGGTGTGCTTTAAGCTGCAACCCTCATTATGGAGACGTCCCCTAGAAAAACATTGGTTACGCGATTTATCGGCATACCTTCATCCAGTTCACTAGGTTGAGTGATGTGCCACACCAACTAACGCAACAGCCCTTTAATTAACCTCCAGCATAACATTAAATATGGAATGACCATTCTACATCCAAAAACCGTGTTAGACTTTGTCTTCTTAGAATTTGAATACCTGACTTGAAAAAGAGCTAATAGAGTTAGTCCGTCGCTCATTTAATGGCAGCAAATGATTCGATCTCGGTGGTTAACCTTTTGTATTAACAGCGAATCTTCTTCTTTTTTATAGTTCCGTTACAAATAAATTAGAAGAATTTTTCGCGAATAGTTCGCTCTGGCAAAAATTCGTTTATTTATTTAAATAAGATAGATAGATGGATCTTACATATATGTTCGATAGAACACAATAACTCGCAAACAACGATATTTTTTAAAACTTGAAAAAAATAAATAAAACAAGTAAAAGCGCTATATGCGGCTATGCAGGATCTTAGATACCCTTTACGTTCGTCTTTCGAAACACCGAACTTTTTTTAAGCAATTTTTTTTAGGTATAAAATATTTCTATTTTTTTAAATAGGGGTCGGTGTCATATTTTACCCAATTAAGGGTGAGACTAAGGAAGTTGTAGAGGTTTACCCTAATTTTTTTTAAATTTGGCATGATAACCCCCATTTAGGAGGAAGATGAATTGGGGTCAGTCCTACATTTTACCTATCCACTGGTACCCTGGAAGCTGTAGAAGGGGATTTATTACAATTTCCAAAGCTTTTTATAGGAGCCCCCTTAGGTGATGGAGTTAGGGAGTAAATATATTCTTGGAATATTTTTGGAAACTAATGGGTATCGATCGTACACTCTATTTCTGTAAGGCCGACCCTGGGGTGTTACGGGCGTTTTTACATAATTTTTGTAAATTTTGTATGGCAACCCTCTTAGGTGGTGAAGATAGGGGGAAAGGATGTTTAAGGAATATGTTTTAAAGCGAAAACTAATTTTATTCCTCTGGGGCGACAACGGGGAAGGGGTTTTTCGCTATTTTATTAAATTTTGTACGGGAACCCTGTTAGGATCTGGAGATAGGGGTTACTTACATAGGGGTTACTTTGATAGAAAAATTAATTTGGGTCGGTCTTACATTTGACCTTTGTAGGAGCACCCCGAAAGCTGTGGGAGCGATTTGAAAAAGTTTAAAAAAATTAAACTTTGTATGGGAACCCTATCAAGGGGCGGAAAAAGGGTGAAAGTATGTTCCACAAAAATGTATGCGGGAAAAATTGATAGGAGTCCAAAATTACACCCATGTAGGGGCAGCTCCGGGGCATTTGTAGAGGTTTTTATGTATAAATTTTAGAAAAATAAACAGGCCTAGTCTTGGTTTTTTGCTAACATATATATCGGCCAGTTTTTGGGCGATTTTGCTAGATTTCAACAGCAATTTTGATAGTTTGATACCACTTATGGGTCTATGTGACATCGGGGGCATTAAAAAGTTTATTTTAAACATAACACGGACAGTAGGACATTGCTAGGTCGTCTTTCCTATCTATAAGGACTAATGAAATATATACTTTATATGGTCACAGATGGATATTAAAGTTATAACAAAGGGAATGACAAACTGATATGAACCCTTATCACTATGTAAGGGGTATAAAAAAGAACTCATCACTATTTTATCCTGCTGTATTAATTTTTTCTGAATGTCTATGTTTGTCTTAACATATGAATATCCGTCTGTCTGTTTGTCTGCTAGTCGGCAAAACTTCAAAGTTTATAGATTGTAAAGTAATTGCTAGTGTTTGTTGTAAATTTTTAGCGTGTTGTTAAAAGAAACTCTAAATACAGAGTCATAATTTACATTAACTGTTGCTGTTTATTTTTTGTCGAACATGTATGTTTGTTATAGACACCCACATTAAAGCAGTGTGCAATGTTTATTTGTGCTTTATATACGTATGTGTGTGTGCGTGCATGGTGTGATACCTTATAACTATATTTGTGTTATTTATAGGGCCCGTTATGATTTATTACCAGTTTACATGTTAAAAGAAACTTGTTAAGTTGTTTTTTTTAATTTATTATTAATTTGCTTTTGTTTTCTAAATTAACAGCAATTTATTTTAAAAAAATTCCTAGAAATATATGTTATAAACACACGTATAACATTGTAAAGACATGCATGTAAATAATCGCTTTAAACATGCAACTTGTTAGCGTTGGTCATAAAATTTTGAGATATTTTCTGTAAGTCTTTATCCAATTAAGGTCAAAGGAAGGGAGTATGAGAAACGGTTTAAAAGGAATGAATGAGGATTTCTTTAAGTTTTTAATACAACACCATGAAAATGTTATTTTTTGCAAAGGTTTTGAAAATTATTTTTATTCGTGGAATTAAAAGGTACCAAAAAGTTAATTTTAAAATAAACATAGATACAGGGGAATCTGAAAAACCATACATATTCATTTCATTTACTGATTTTATAGTTTTTAAGTTTTTTTTTACCAAATACTTAATGCCTTCTTATTATTAATCGCTTAAAAACACATCATCTTTGGAAATTATTGCCGTTTCGCAATTTTAAATGGTTTGAGTTAGAAGCAAAAATATGAGCAAACTGGTCACAACCGTCTCAATGGAATTGCCCATTTAAAAGTATTCCTTCTAAAAACACATGTCCAACTAATTTATCTAAAGTCTATTTGATTACTTTTTTAAAAAGAAAATTTGTTAGATTGAAAACAAGATTGCTAAATTCGGGTGTGCCGAATCTTATACACCCTTCACAACGTGATGACGTTTTTACTCTAATTTTTTAAAATTTTTAAGGGGTGAAAATAAGGGGTAAGTATGCTCTAGGAAAATGTTTGCCATAAAAAATGATTTGGGGTTAGTCCTACATTTGACTTATGCACGAGCACTCTGGAAGCTGTAGGGGGATTTATTACAATTTCCCAAACTTTGTATGGGTGAGGCACCCATAGGCGATAGTTAGTATGTCCTAGAATTAAGCTTGCGAGGGGAAACCAATGGGATTCGGTCGTATAATTTATTTCTTAAAGGCCAAAGGCAATGTGGGGAAGTTATAAGCGTTTTTACATAATTTTTATAGATTTTATGTGGCAACCTCCTTAGGTGATGCAGATAGGGGATAAGTATGTCCTAAGAATATGTTTTGGGAGGAAAAACTAATGGGGAACTGTGATACATTTTATTTCTCTTAAAGCGATTTCGGGGAGTTTGTAAGGGTTTTAAGACTATTTTTTTTTTAAATTTTATATGGCAACCCTATTCGAGGCTAGAATTATGGAATAAATATGTTCCAAGGAAATGTTTGCGAGCAAAAATTTTTGGGAGCCGGTCTTAAATGTGACCTTTGTAGGAGCACCGCGCAAGCTGAGGGAGCGTTTTTAAAATAATTAAAAAAAAATTAAATTTTGTATGGCAACCCTGCTAGATGCTGGAGGTAGGAGGTAAATAATGGGTGTCGGTATTACATTGCACCGAAATAGAAGACACTCCGAAGCAATTGCTAAGGTTTTAATGAAAGAGTTTCAGAGAAATAAACAGAAGTTGTCTTGATTTTTGGCTTATATCTCAGTCAGTTATCGGGCGATTTTGCGGAATTCCAACAGCAATTTTTTCGCAGATATTTGCTATCTTTTAGTGGTCTATTTAACATCCGTTGGCTTCAGAAAGTTGATTTTAACCATACCACGTTCAGGCGGATATCGCTACGTCGACTTTTCTATGTATTAAAGCCAAGAAAATATGTACTTTGTGGGGTCGCAGATAGATACTTAAGAATTTACAAATGCAATGACAAACTTATATATACCCTTATCACTTATGTGAAGGGTATAACAACAATTAAGTTTACATGCTAAGATTAGATTTTGCCACCTCAACAACAACAATTTACTGCAATTTATTTA
Organism: Melanophora roralis; assembly: GCA_963583895.1. NCBI lineage: Eukaryota > Metazoa > Arthropoda > Insecta > Diptera > Rhinophoridae > Melanophora > Melanophora roralis. The sequence continues at coordinate 17,969,999 of OY757188.1, forward strand.
ATTTATTTCTTTGTGCAATTTTTCTTTTCTATTAAACATAAAATTAAAACATAAATCAAAATATTAGTTGTTATTTAACATGTAATATTTTATGCAGATAATGGGGACTGTTTAAATTTACAACATGTTCATAAATTTTATTTTATGATAAACTTGTTTTTGTATTTAAATATTTATGAATTATAAACTTCAAAATACATATGCACACACACAAACGTATATATGTGGTCATACATATTTTAAAACTAGTAGCAACAATATCCTGTTATGAGAGTTGATTATTATTAAGATAATAATTGTTTAGACATATACTTACTAACTAACAGCTAACTAAACTGTCGGCCTATCAAACCAACTAACTGTGTTTGACTAACACAAAGCACGCAAACAATTATGGTTAAAAGCGTTTTTTAAAAAAAAATATAAAAAAAACTTATTTCAAAATGTGAGTTAAAGCCGGAAATTATAAGGCCTTGGGCGAAGGCGCCACACTATTCTGCATTTTATAGGCAAATATGTGCAGAATTGACATTATTGTATATGCTCGTATATGCCTCAAATGACATGTAAGCTGTTGAAACTTGGCTGTTCTTATCACCGCTAGAGGTCACCTTAATTAAGCCCATTTTAGTATTGTTAATTCAAAACTACTAACAGTTATTTTTTTCCAATTTCACCAAAAAAAATTCTGACAATATGAAATCCTTTTCATAAAGGATATAAGAAAAGTTAACACATCCTAGACCCATTCTTTTAAGGTTTGATTTTTTTTTAGAATAAATAATATCATTTGCAAATTTAGAAAAGGATATTCCATATCTGTGCTTCAATTGTATGCAAAATTCTAATATTTTCTTTTCTTTATGAAATCTTTTTCTACTTGTGACTGTTTTTTTAATGTTAAGCGGTATTTTATTGCAAATAATATATTGGGATTTGTCAGCTCCTTGCTTTTAATTTTACAAAAATTTATATAATTGTGTTTCTAAAAAGGATGAATTGGAGGTGAACATCGTGTCAGCTTTTGTTAATTTAAGCTTTAATATTAAGCCTGGAAAAGGAAGCTACGCCAATACTGGTGTACAAAGAAAAGGGGTGGTTTATATCGTGTATAGTAAAAAAAATTGGGTTGCTTATTATCAGGCGAGCACGCCGCTTAGCTATGGCTAACAAGCCGCAGTTAAAGTGAGAATAATAAAATTTGCCTTTATTCACAGCTAACAAGCCGTTTATGTCAATCAATTTATTCTGTCCTCTTAATTAAATCTTACAGCTATTTATATCAAATTCTTAATCTAAAAATCTTAACTTAAATATGCTTATGACTTAATTTTACTTCCTACTTATCGTCGTAAGCGTAGTGTGTGGTAATTTACCCTTACTTCAGCATTTTTGGTTATTATGTCAATTCTTACTTATGTTGAAATTTGATTCCTCGCGCCGTTAGGTCATTGAAATTTATTGTTTATATTATTGCGAATTTTAAGCAATACAAAAGTGACCGACATTAATTGTTGAGTCATTGAAACTTATTGTTTATATTAATTATTGGGAATTTTAAGCAATACAAATGTGACCGACCATTAATTGTGATAAATGTAACCAACACACTACACCTCCGCTCTTAAGAAAAATCCATACAATTCAAATTGGAGGATTTTTTTTTTTTTTTTTTTTTTTTTTTTTTTTTTTTTTTTTTTTTTTTTTTTTTATTACTTATTATAAGTATTAAATTTAATGTTAATATATATTGTTAAATTTATATTTATATAAGTGTTCTCAAATTTCTTTTATACTTTATATTTTTTTAGTCTGTTTTTATGAATTGATTTTATGTTTGTTTTTACTTTAATTAATACATTTAAATCATCTATATCTACTACTTCATATGGTCCGTCATAAGGTGGTTCATGTTTTTTTCTATTTTCAGCTTTGACCAAAACTAAGTCGCCTACTTTTAGTTCTATATTATTTGTGTTATTTAATGAGTCTATACTTCTTTTATTTTTTATAGTTTCTATCAAGTTTTTAGTATTCTCTAAAGAATGTTTTAGTCTAGTCTTGAGTTCATTAGCATAATTTTCAAAATTGTAAACCTTTGGATGGTTCATGACTTCATCTCCAGGTAGACTTGGTAATTTTCCAAAAATGAGTTCAAAAGGTGAATATTCAGTATCTACATGAGGAGTTACATTGTACGCAAAAGTATAATAAGGTATCCATTTTTCCCAATTGTCATTTTGTACAAATGATAAAAAGTATTCATTTAGAACCCTATGATTCCTTTCTACCGTACCCAACGTTTCATGATGATATGGTGTAGAAAAAACTTGCTCAATCTTCAATAATTCACATACTTCTTTCAACAATTCATTTTTAAATTCTGTGCCGTTATCTGATTTTAGTGTGCTAAATAAACCATATTTAAGGATTAAATTCTCTACTAGTGCTCTGGCTATTGTCTTTGCCTCTTTTGTTTCCATAGGACATGCAATTACGTATTTTGTCAATTCGCATTGCATTGTTAAAATATATCTAAAATTGCTTACTGGACGTAAAGGACCTACAGTGTCAATTACTACAGTTTTAAAACTATCTATTGGAGTATCTGTAACCCTTAATTGTTCCTTCGTATGTCTAGTCTGTTTATTACGTTGACATAAATCACATTTAGTCACATATTCTTTTACATTTCTGTTCATATTCTTCCAAATGTATTTCTGTTTTAATTTCAGTAAAGTTTTCTTCACTCCGAAATGTCCTCCTTGAGGTGTGTCGTGGTATAATTTTATCAATTCCTGTCTTCTATCTTCATTTGTGATGTTCTGAGGTTTTCTATATAGTAATATAATTATGTCATCTTTATTATTTTTGTTTGCTTCATTATATTTGGCCTTAAATTCATCCGCGGGTATTATATCAAATATTGCATCATTTCTCTCGATTGCAAATTTCTTATTTCCTGTATTTTTTAAATATGATGATAGTTTCTCCAAAAGAGTACCTAAATACTTTGGATTATCGCTACATCTAACACGTGTTTCATTATGCATTCTATAATATTCTACTATATGTTTATATAACTCTTTAACATCATTCTCTGGCCTTTTTTCTAATACAAATTTTAACTTCGTTGCGCGCTTTATATCATTTATTGACGTGCAATCCCACATATGGAGTTGATCAGTCTCCTTTTGAGATTCACTCATATCATTTTTATTCTTTACAATATTTTCTTCCGATGACTTTTTAATCATACCTCTTGTAATAACTAGTGTTTTCTTTACCTTCTCGTCATTTTCCGTTGGTATCATACTTTTTAGTGTAGTAGAATTGATTTCTATCCTTGATAATGCATCGGCATTAGTATTATGTGTTCCTTTCTTATATACTATGTCAAAGTCGTAGTCAGAAAGTTCCAGTCTTATCCTCGTTAACTTAGAACTTGGGTTTTTGTGAGAGAATAGTGAAATCAAAGGTCTATGATCCGTTACAACTGTGAATTTTCTACCATATAAATACGGTCTAAAGAATTGTATGCCCCAATATATGCCTAATAATTCTTTTTCAATCACAGGTTTATTTTTTTCGTGCTTGTTTAGAGATCTACTTGCATATGATATTGGTAAATCATTTCCTATTGGACCTTGTGCCAAAACTGCGCCCAGTGCAAAATCTGATGCATCTGTCGTCAAAATGAATGTTTTGTCAAAGTCTGGATATTGCAAAATAGGGGGTTCAATAAGCTTGTTTTTTAATGTTTCAAATGCATTATGGCATTCTTCCGACCATTCAAATTTTGTTCCTTTTTTCAACAAATTATTTAAACAATTAGCAATATTTGCAAAATCCTTGATGAATCTTCTGTAATAGTTACAAAATGCTATAAATCTTCTTACATCATCAGTATTTTTAGGAGTAGGATATTTGGTGATTACGTCATGTTTGTTTGGGTCTGGTTTAATACCATTTGATGTTATCAAATGTCCCAAATATGTAACTTCCGATTTCAAAAAATGACATTTGCTTGCATTCAATTTCAAGTTATACTTAGATAACCGGTCGAAAACATTGATCAGATTGTTGTTGTGATGCTTCAAACTACATCCAAAAACTATTATGTCATCAACATATACGAATGCTTCAGACTCTAGTCCAGCCAGTGCTATTGTAAGCATCCTCTGAAAACTATTTGAAGATATTTTTAGTCCGAAAGGTAATCTTGCATATTGGTAATGACCATTTGCTGTTGAAAATGCTGTAAATGGTCTTGACTGTTGATCGAGTTCAATTTGATGAAAGGAACTTGTCATGTCCAGAGTTGAAAAATATTTAGCTCTCCCTAGTCTATCTAGAACATCATCTAAACGTGTTAGTGGGAATTTGTCATTTACTATTTTGTCATTGAGTTTCCTAAAATCAACGACTAGTCTCCATTTTTTTATATCACCCTGGCCTTTCTTAGGTACCAATAAAAGTGGAGCGTTGTAAGGACTTGTGGATGGCTCTATTATCCTTTGTCTCAATAAACCCTTTACTTGGTTATTTATTTCCTCTGTATGCGTTTGTGGTAGTCGATAGTTCTTTATATAAACTGGATTTTTGTCATTTAATTGAATAGTTTGATTGTAAAAATTATTGGTTGTCAGGTTCTCACCTTCTAAATGAAATATATGTTGATATTTTTTTAATATCTCTAACAACTCCATCTTTGCTTTCTCGTCATTCCTCTCTATATTGCATTCATTCACTACTTTCTCAAATCTTTCTTCACTATATTTCGCATCAGTTTTGTCATTGCTTGTTTTGTATATATCAAAATTTCTTAAAGGAACAGTTTCAACTTTCAAATTTTCTAACTTTATGGTTTCATCAGTAACGTTTAATAACTTGATGTGTTTGTATCCATCTTTGGGAATTATGGAATTTGCCAAAAATACCCCTTTTCCAATTTCACGATTGCATATTACACCATCTTCCTCAATATTTATCTGTAAAGGTATAACTATTTCGCTTCTTGGAGGAATTTTTATTACATTTATCTCAAACGTGTCGTTGTGAATAGGTAATGTCAAAGTTTCATTTTTCGTATTGATGGTTAATGTGAATGTTTCATAGTCTATATTACAATTGTACCTTAATAGAAAGTATCGTCCAAGTATACCGTCGGTGTGAATAGGAAAATTTTCATGTACCAATTGTATTTTATGCTTAAGTAATGTATCGCCTATCTGTATAGTTATGTTAGTGGAACCTAAAGATCTTATTTTTTCTTTTGTAATCCCTGTTAAGCAGCAATAGTCATCTGGATCTTCATCATATTCATGTAATAAGTCTTCCTTGCACAGTGAGATGTCAGCACCCGTGTCTATTAGAAATGTTAATGCACGGTGTGTATTCTCTATGTTTAACTTCACATAATTTTTTAGATCTGATGAAATGCTAAATACTGCTCTTGAAACTACTGATCTTGTTCCGGAGGACCTTGGTATTCTATGGTCTCCGGACCGTGGGAGTTTCCCTGGTCTTGTTCCACAAGGTTTATGTTTTGGTTTCTGCTACCATTGTAGTAATTGTTATTACCATTTCTGTTACGATTATTACTATTACGATTATTATTATTAGTGTTCCCGTTTCGGTAACCATTACCATTATTGTAGGTGTTACTACGGTAATTGCCACTACTATAGTTGTTGTCTCTGTTGCCATTATGATTGTTGTTGTTGTGGTGGTTGTTATTATTATAATTTGCCCTATTGTTATTCCTTCTATTGTCATAAATATTTCTACTATAATTTCTTCGATAATTGTTGTTGTTGTTATTATTATTGTACCTATTTGTAGAATAGTTGCTATTTATGTAGTTTCTGTAATTATTTCTATTTGCTGTTGTTTGGAACATTATTTGATTTTGTCTCTTGTCTGTTGATGTTTCCATGGCTATGTCAATGGCTTCATTCAGAGTCTTTACTCTACTAGCATTAATCGTCCTAACAATATCTTGGTCTTTTAGTCCGTTCTTAAAAGAATTAAATGCAATTACGGCATTGGTTTTACTGATTGCTTCTCTATTGTCTTCCCCAAGGGAACTTATTTGGATTTCATTTAATTCCGTAGCCAATGATTCTATCTTATCAGCAAATTTCCGGATAGTATCTAACTGAGTAATCTTTGTCAGTTCGTTTAGAATAACATTTGGTGACTTTTTTGTTTTGTAAGTCTCTTTCAAAGTGGAAACTAAGGAGTCTATGTTAGTAGGAACTAAAACTTGTCTTAACTTGGTTTGCACTTTATTTGAAATTTTGGTTTTATATACAAAATTAAAAAAATGAATTGTGTTTTGTTGGAGTTAATGTGTCTTTAATTATTTCGATGTTCGCTACAAATGAATTTAATTCATCCCTTGTACCATTGAAAACCGTTAGCAATTTTGAAATAGATGCTAGTTCTGTCGTGTTCAAATTTTCGTCTGTCATGGTGAAATTTTCTAATTGTCCTTCTAATAGCTGAATTTTCACTTTATCTTCGTGGCTTCGTAATATCTCTAATGCCCTTTCTTTTTTGTCTCCAAATCTCAGGATATGTAATTGTCTTTGTTGTTCTCCTACTACTTTGTCTTCTAATAATTTTATTACTCTCTTTTCTAATTCTTCTATTTCCAATCTTTTACTTTGAATGGTATCATTAGTGTACCCTCTTGATAGTGACTTTTTTGCATTGATTATAATAGAATCTATCAGTTCGTATATTTCTTCCATTGGTCATACTAAAAATGTATTTTATAAACATATAAATTTTCTTTTTCTTTTTCTTTTTATTTATTTATTTTTTTTTTTTTTTTTTTGTTTTCGTTTTGCATTTTTGATATTGTTTCAAAGTTAAAAAAAATATAAATAGAGTTTTACTAGACTTTAATGTTAGAAGTTAGTAATATTTTGTTCTTCAACTTATTGTCCAAAAATTTTTTATAAATTTTGTGAATTTTAGCTAGTACTATAAATAAGAGCAAGACTAATATTATATATAGAACTGTTGTCTGACTGACGTTTATCTTGTTGGTGCTGTCGTTATTATTAGAGATTATTATCTCCTCGTTTTTTGAGTCCTGATTCCCCATTAATAATTTTTTGTGGTTTCGTTCTTTGCTCTGCTTTTATTTCTGCCAAAATATTTTTCAAACTTTTCCTTAGGGTGTTGTCTGTAGTTATTGCCAGTACCCTGTGTATTTCTGCAGCCTTTTGCCTCAGTTTCACCTTTCTTCCGCCTCTTGGTTTATGCTGTTTTCTCTCTTCTTTCGGTGACGCAACTACCGGCCTACTCTGACGTTGTCTATACTCCGCTATTGTGATAGGTCTGGGACCTGCTGTTTTTGGCGTAGGTGTGTATTTGGGATAGTCTTCTGTTGTTTGGGCTTCCGGAATATATTCGTCCACTGCTAAATTCTCGTACTTCTCAAAAATGTTATCAATTTCTTCCTTCGAGACTTCGTCTCCACTGAGAGAATTCATTTGTACCGAATGGGTAGGATTAATTAAAAGTATTTTCAACGACTAGGATCGAGAGGGCAGGATAATGAGTTGCAGGATCGAAATTTGCAGGATCGCCATGTACAAAGAAAAGGGGTGGTTTATATCGTGTATAGTAAAAAAAATTGGGTTGCTTATTATCAGGCGAGCACGCCGCTTAGCTATGGCTAACAAGCCGCAGTTAAAGTGAGAATAATAAAATTTGCCTTTATTCACAGCTAACAAGCCGTTTATGTCAATCAATTTATTCTGTCCTCTTAATTAAATCTTACAGCTATTTATATCAAATTCTTAATCTAAAAATCTTAACTTAAATATGCTTATGACTTAATTTTACTTCCTACTTATCGTCGTAAGCGTAGTGTGTGGTAATTTACCCTTACTTCAGCATTTTTGGTTATTATGTCAATTCTTACTTATGTTGAAATTTGATTCCTCGCGCCGTTAGGTCATTGAAATTTATTGTTTATATTATTGCGAATTTTAAGCAATACAAAAGTGACCGACATTAATTGTTGAGTCATTGAAACTTATTGTTTATATTAATTATTGGGAATTTTAAGCAATACAAATGTGACCGACCATTAATTGTGATAAATGTAACCAACACACTACACTGGGGCATTTCGGTCTAATAACCTAATCTCCTTTCTGCTTAAACCAACATAGCAGATAGTAACCGGCATGGTTAGCAACACAACGCCACACGACCGGCTGAGATTAAGGCAGTATAACTACTTCAAGTGAAGATCTCTGGAAACACCTTTACACGAGGTATTTAACTTTATTTAAAAATAAATCCATTATTAACATATACCTTGGCAGTGTGCTTTGGATATTTGAATATTAAAGGAACTCTTAGCAGTATACGATAGAAGGGTAACATGCGGGCTGTATGATGTACTATTAAGGACAGTGTGGAACGTGGAGCCCCAAAAGGTGTAACTCTTGGCCCCTTCTGTTTACAAAATCACACAATCCACGAACAACTTTGACAGGCGGAGGATTTGATTCAGTTTGCTACCCGGACGATGTGGCTACTATTCTAAGGAAAAAGAATCCGAATTAGCTTTGTAGAAGAGCGATAGACACCCTCAATATTGTGCATGACTGAGCTCAGCCTAAGGGGCTTAGTGTAAAGGCTAAGATTTTCCTTTTCAGCTGGATAATAAAAAATCGCTTAATAAAAATCGAGTCTGGTTATTTGGGAAGGATGATTATGGTGTCCGAAAGGGTTAATCATTGATGGGATACTGAATTAAAAGCACCCCTTAGACTATACTCTTAAAACCGGGTCTGAATCCAAATGCGATAAAAAGGCAACAATAAAATCCTACAAAAGGTCCAACCCGCACGTTGCCTCAGAAAAAGTTTACCAATTGAGACTACTCCAGCACGGGCTTTGAACACAATTTTTAGTATTCAGCCTTTTGACTCCCGCTTACGCTAAGAGCCGATTCTTGATGCAAACTCTGGAGCTAGTGTCCGAAGGGACGAGTTGTTATATAGATGGACCTAGGGCAAAAGGAAAAACTGGACTGGTCATTCTCTTAAAAATCCAGAAAACAAGAGCTGCTTCCGTCTGCCGGACCACAACACAGTCTTACAAGCGGAGGTCCGAGCAATCATTGTATGTTTGTACTGGCCCAGGGTATATGCAGAACCAATGAATATAAACATCTGTACAGGTAACTAAGCGTTGATTAGAGCAAGTATGTGCGGGAACGCCAAATGATGGACCTTGGTGGAATGCAAGAATATGATAAATGATTACTTGGACTATGGTCAGGCTCATATTATATGGATTTCCAACAACAACAAGAGGAATGATCGATGATGCATAGGTGAATAATCTGTTTACTAGAGCTAAAGAACAGCGAAACCTGAATTTCAATCAGAGGAAACAAATGCTCCTAGGGTGCTGTGGAATAACGAGTCAGTCAAAAGAATGACGAAAATTCTCTAAACAACACGGATGAGGGTAGAACTAGGGGCATTATAAAAATAAGAAAGCCTTAACTAAGCAAGATGATGATGGATCAGTCAAACTTACGGATTAGGATAGAAAAAAACAGAAATTCTAGGGCATGCAGGGAGGACATAGAAGTAACTAAGCGTTACGTCACCAGTGCTTAGCTTCTTTGAAGGCTAGAGCGCGATGATTTGTGTCTGATATTTAACCAGACGGTGTCGTGAAATTGGAAGTCTTAAGCGAATTCGTCCGAATCACCGAGTTTCTGCGAACTTTGACCACAAATAATTTTTTCTTTAAGAGAAGCGCATAACTAGCTGATCACTGGCTAAGAGATTTGAGGGCCCTCTTTAGGTCTACTTTTTTCAACTTTATATGGAATATTTTACCTAAAAGTTAAAAAGGAATGTACTGATTTTCGGTTTTGGATTTTACTTCTTAATTTATATTGGGTAATTCTATGTAATCTTTTGTTAATTTATGGGAATATTATACTAAAAGAAATATATAGTGGAATCTAATGTCCTTGCTCGGATTTTGCTAAAGATTTTAATTTTTTCCTTAGAATGCTTATTTTTGCCTTTCAAGATAAATAAAAGCGCCCTGCTAAACTGTTTTAATATACGGCATCACTTTTTTAAAAAGGCCTTCGTAAGGTTTTAGTCTAGTTTTTTAGTTCCTGCTTTGGTTAATTAAATACAGGAGATACAAATGCTTTCATACATACCTACAAACATTTGTTCAACATATTTTCACAACGAGAATTTTAAATATCTATAAGCTTAATACAAATTATTTTATTATAATACAACTCACAAGTTCATAAATAAAAATTTAATATATGCAAACGTATCCCTGCCTTGAAATTACATACATATGTATGTATGAATGCTTATAAATACATACTAACATCTGTATGTATTTGTAAGTTTGTGTGTTTAAAAATAAAATGTATGGCATTTGTTTCAAATTGACCATTTTATATTATATATTTACTGCATGTTATCTGGCAATTTACTAAATAAAGGAATTTATAAATACAATAGAAAAATGTTTCATAATCATAATATTTGCTTTTTATAGGGACACATAATGTACAGCTCAAATAATTTATGAGTTTAAACATCCGGTAGTAGTAAATAAATCATGATTGTGGCAAAATGTTGAAAAATAAAAAAAAAAATATATTTGAAAAATATTAATAAGATTTTTATTGTAAAAATATTTTCCTGCACTGAATCAGCCATTTTTTGACAACTATTTTACATCAAACTTATATATCATTTTCATCGATATAATGATAATACCCCAAAAAATGTAGTTTAAAGTTAAACGGATTTAGAATGTTAAAGGTATTTAATATTTTGTATATTTTTATACAGGGTGTCTGGTTGCAAATTTTCATTTGAAAACTTATGAAAAACGTATTAATTAACACAATTTTTTATTTTTTTATGTCTTGAACGACAGATTGAAAATGCGGAGTCCAGCCAACTCTAAACGGTTTCTCGATGAATATTTTCCTTTAAGGTCATAAGATATTGGGAATTGTCATTTTGAGCCCTCTCTTTGAAGTAGCTTTTAAAGAAATCCATGGATGTTATATTGCGCGCCCTCGGTGGCCATTGGATGTCCCCAAAGCGAATGATCAATTTTTGAGGGAAATTTTTCCGTAAAAAATTCATAGAAGCTCTATCCTGTTGAAACTACATGTGGAAAGAATATTATAGTTTGGCAAAAAAAATTCCGTAATCATGCGTAGATAGTTTTCACCAGGGTGTATTTATTATTCGTTTGTGGTTATGTGTTACACCCTCATCCTCTGTGACAGGTTTAAAGTTGATAGCGGTAATAGTTTTCCAGATGTAACACGTGAAGAGTTTCAAAAATTTTGTGCAATTTTACAAGCCGTTCACCTTCTCCTACTTCTATCAAAATAGTAATTCCCATTTTATTTCGCATTTTTTGAATACTCTTGCCTAGTTTTGTGGCAAAATTGGCTATATGTGATGAACGGATATATGTATATACATGGATTCGGTGCTAAAAAAATAAGCCCCCTTAGATTTGCCTTGATCTCGTTTCATAGTAAATCGATCTTGCTGGTCTTAAACAGCAATTTGCTTAGGAATATTTTTGCCGTCGAATTTGACTTGGCTGGGGAAACCCGTTTTCCACAGACGGACATATGGACAGACGTACAAAAGAACATAACCATACAACTTCCCTTTTTAAAAGAATCCAGAATATTAATACATTAAAGGTTCGAAAAAAATTTAAAAATATTGTAAAATTTACAAACAGAATGACAAATTCTTATGTTCCCTTATCACAACGTAAAGGGTATAAAACGGCAACTCTAACTAAACATTTGTTTGTTTTTTTAAAGACACATCTGTCGATATGTTGTTGCCAAAGTGTTTGATTTTGTTGCTTTGAATGATTTTATGCTTCTTATTTATTTATTGGCTTCAATTACTGAAAATTGTTAGTTGCATGATACTATTAATGTCTTTTTATTTTGTTCGCTCAACATGGAAGCCCGTTTAGTATGTTGTGTGGTACAAATGTACCACTTGCTAACACAAATGTGCTTCAACACAGAAACATTGCAGCAACGAAATAAAACAAAATGAAAACATAACGAAATTGCTTTGATCTTTATGTTGTATGTTTTTGATCTCTTTGATTGATCAATTAAATTAATTTGTAAACAAGTATAAAGTGACTTTTGACTCTGTTGATGTTTGGTTGTTTTTGTTTTTTGTGTAATACTTTGTATGTTTTTGAATGTGTTAATGAGTGTTTGTAAATAAATGCAGTTTGGTTTTTAATGATAAAAAATTAGATGCTGTTGCTTTGCTTAAACGTATGTAATTAATTTTTGAGTTAATAAAATCTTTTTTATTTTCGTTTTTTCTTTTGACTTTTGATAGTTTAGCATCTGTGGGGTGTTGTGCATAGAGTTGGAGAGTATTTCACAACTTAAAAAATAAATGTTTTTATATTCGAAAATTTTAAACGTTTTGCATTATTATAACTCTAAACTTTCTAGTTGAGACTTATATATAAATCTAATTAATATAAAAGGGACTATAAACGTAATCTTCTTAAAGCAACCTTATGATTTAAAAAATCATTTTAATCGTTAAATGTGGGCAGGTATTAAAGTTTTTTTTTAAAGAGAAATATATATAAATAATTTCTCTAAATGTCCAATTCTTTATTCTATTGTAATAAATTTAAGACCAAATTTTCAAGAAACGCATGTACAAAGTTTGCTCATGTATGGAAAGAATAAAAAAATATAACTTTTTTTAAGGTATGTCGAACTAAAAGCCATTTTATCTTCATTAATTTATTTCAAAAATTTTAAAGTGTTAAGGAAACTACAAAAAACGGTTCTTATAAACAAACATTTTAACATCCTCCCTTCTATAGCCACAAAGCTGAATGTTTTCCCAACTCGGTTTTTTACTGGCAATGGCTTTAGCTCATTCCCTGACTTCTTAATTTTTACAACTTAAGAAGCTGACTAGTTGTCGACGCAAGTTTCAACTAAGGTGTCCCCTTTGTGGGTTACATTGTGGGCTACACTTAATTGTAGTCTTAACTATTTCAGATTGTCGTCTGGTCAGTCCACTTATGTTATCGAACTTCGGTTTCAATTGGAACCTGCCCGTTTTGTTCCCAGATAAGACCATTTCCAGTTGTAGTTAGACAGAATTTAGTATGCTTCAAAAGCATCGCTTGGTATACCCCAATTCTTTTTTGAAATCAAAACCAGCAATACGATTCACATCCATAAGAAGGAATTGATTTCACAAGGCTCTTGAAAATTCTTGCTAAAAGTTCTGCAAGATGTGCTGCGTCTTCCGTTTTGAGTGTAATTGGCCAAAGATTTTTTCGATCTTTGTTATTGCGGCTCTCAATGTGTTTTTTCTTGATGTCTTTGCTTGTGGTTATTGTGCTTTTTAGATAGAAAAATAAATTAACATTTTTAGTCTGTTGTTTTTCAAGTTTAAATTCAATGCCAGTAAATTCGGTGTTAATTTTTAAGGCCTGTATACGACTGCTTTAATAACAAATAATGCTGCCTTGGCTTTAATTTATGTCAGTTTCCACTGTATGTCGTCGCACTTATGCGACAGAAAGCCATAATCCTCTGTTTGGTTCAGATTTTTAAGGTAACCATTTGAGTGCCTTCTGAGTGTTCCATTTACTGTTAAAGTTAACTTTGTCATGATATTGTCAATAGAGAAAATCCTTAGCGGACACAATGTCTTCCTTTATGTAACTTCTTTTTGCATTTCGTTAGCAATGCAATGAGTTAATATCATGTTATGAGAGATGTAACTCTTATCTACAACAAAGTATGCTCCGTTAGACAAAGTTATTAAGGATGTCTAACAGCTTTTCAAGGCCAACGCATATCAGATCTCCATTCCACTATTCGTTTTGTTTTTATAAGTATACTCTTGAGTGGTTAAGTTGCCGATATTTAAGGATAAAGGCCAGCTTGTTCATTTTATATGTTATTGGATAGAACATTAATAAGTCACTTGTTTTATATATTTGCAATCAGCTTGTTCACCATAGAGCAGAGCGCCTCCAGATAGGCAACATTTTCTTTACAATTTAAGCAGGGCTAAACGGCTGAGGGCTATTCGTCATAATCTTATTAGTTATATCGGTGTGCATCATGTGCAGGTAAGGTTAGCATTGAAATATTGAAGCCTGTGTTCATGGTTAACCCCACAATTTTTCAATGACCGCAGTATAATCGCTTTTGAAGTTCTGAAGACTATTGCTTCCACACAAGTAAGTCGTACTTCTAAAAAAAGGTAACATATTTTGAGCAGACGTAAAATAAACTGTTAATTAGATGTAAAATATTTTCATTTTCTACGCTAAGAAATATCAGGTAATTCTTTCTGAAACAGAGGTTTTTGGAAAAACATTCCAAAATTTTTCTTGGTAAAGTTTTAAGTCTAACAGTTAAATTTTAAGTTAAATTTTTTATTGCCTGTAACTAGATAAACTGTTACTATCATTTCTATTACAATAGATGACATAAAAACCATTCACACTTTTATTTTGCTCATAAATTTCGGCAAAAGCCACGGAAAGAAAAAAAACTTACATTGAACATTAATACTAAAGTAAAATACTCTTAGAGTACGACAGTTAAACATTTATAACGATGAAATGATGACGACAAAGACAATCAAGCCCCTTTTTGTGGATTTTAGCATTTAGCAGTACAATGTAACGAAATGTGGCACTTAATACTAGTGGCAATAAATATACCATTTAAATACGAGTATGTAAGTTATAAACTTATACAGGGTGTCTGGTGTCAAATTTATATTTATAAGAACGATTATTTCAAAAAATAATAAAAACGGTGAGGAGGGAGATGGGCACCGTTGGAATTACCGATTATGTGGATTTATCGGTCACAATATCACAGTAGTCGGGTGAGATCGCGTGTTCGATGTGGAGTAATTTTTTAAGAGTAATGATTCTTAGGTCCCACGACCAGAGCCCAGTCGATCTTCAAGGACTCCCGAAAGCATATAACTGGTTGAAATCAGCTTAAGTAAAAATCCGCGACTTTCAATACGGAAAAGGGCAGCCTCACTGGAACTTCGAAGAGCGATTATTCATGAAATTTTAAAAAGGATCTGAAATTCTATCCTTTGAGAATTCAAATCGTTTAAGAACTGAAGGAAAGTGACTTTGACTTACGAAAAATTTTCGCGAAAGGATGTTGTAGCGTTTTCGCACTGAAAGTCCCATTTTTTGAGGCAACGAGGCTCATTTTCTTTTAGGCTTCCACGCAAACATGCAGAACTGCCTCGATTGAAACATTAAAAAACATTGTATTGCCCCAGAATAACTATTTGGTGTGCCTTATCTACGCATGAGATAACTGAAACATTTTTTTCAAAACTTCTCGGTGTTAGGGGACGAATGAAAGTGGTGAAAATTACCGACGTATGATTTCAAAATTCTTTTTGCCAAACCTGCGAGCTCATCTATAGTACTCTTCATACACGTGATTTCAACAGGATAAGGCGACTGCACATACAGCCAGGGTTTCGATGAACTTACGAGGGACAATTTTCCAAACCTGATCAACCGCTTTGGTGATACCCATGGCCACCGAGATCACCCGACATAACCCCCCGGGATCTTTTTATAGGCTACCTCAAAGAGAAGGTAATTAATGACTATTCAAAATCTCTTGTGGCTTTAAAAGAAAATGTTCGTAGAGAAATCAGCTTAATTGAACCAAGTTTCCTGCAGCGTGTGGCGCATAACACAAGGCTCCATTTTAAACAGTGTGTTCAACTCGACGGAAGACTTTTGGATGACATACTCTTTAAAAAAATAAAATCCGCATTTACATTCCTTCGTTCAATGCTCCTAATAAAACTTTGTACCAGTTCTTACGCTTTTGATTTAAGTTTCAAAATAAAAATCTGCCACCAGACACCCTTTACAAGTATGTAACGTGTAAACTTATATGTACAACTGCACTGCACATGTGTGTTAATGTGTGTTCTTTTCAACATTGTCGTTTTTTGCTTTAAGCAACGTTGCAATAAATTCAAGAAAAAATTGTGTAAATTATAAATACGAGCAATTATTTAAACTCTACTTAACAAATTACTTTACCGCATATGGGGTTATTTTTGTAAAAATTACGACTTGCAGATACTCAACATCGAACGTGAACAAGTGTGTACGTTCATACTAAACATACGTACCTTGTACAAACGTATGTGTTAATGTTGAAACTCATTTGTATTGAAAAAAATAAGTGTTAAATGTTTATTTATTTGTTTCTATCTTATTGTGGCATGTAAAGAGCACAAAAACAACACAACGGAAAAACTTAAGTAATTTAGATATTTTATGGCAACAAAATAACGAAGAAAAAAAGTGAAATATGTGTCATAGAGTGATAAACATTTTTATGGTAAATTGTGATTTACAATGCTGGCAAATACATTTCCCCTCTAAAAGTAAAATATATTTCTTAATACTTGCACTAAGTGTGAATATGTTGCTCTAGTGTCTGTATGCTTTCATAAGGAAATAATTTGCAGCAAAGTATGAAAACATTAGCAGTAAGTAAATTATGGTTGTACTTAGAGGCCATATCAGTTAACTTTTCAAAGTTAAAATGGAAATGAACATAATTGCTTGTTTGAGAGAAAATAAAGATATGCTTGAATGATTTAAATAATGAAATATTAGTAGTGGGGGTGCACAAAAGCCATGTATTTAAAGAATTTGTTTTAGCTTCAAGTTTTTGAAAACTACTGTATAAAGCTGATGACAGAACGTTTACTACGTGCCTAGCGACAAGCAATAAAAGTGAATTTTATTTTAATCTACTCTGTGGCAAGGTGAATCCGGTATTAAGCGAGTTGTTTTTTGGAAATAAAAATAGGCATTGATAAAGCAGCTAGCTTCATTGAATCAGGTAAATATTAAAAAAAAACATTTTAGGAGTTAACTTTAACTGAAAAAATTACCCAAAAATTGTCTAAGAATAAGAGACTGAGCTCAGATGATTTTAGTAGAATATAAAGACTGTAATAGCGGGTCAACAGAATCTTAGAACATTGAAAAGTCGTATGGAAGATGAGCAGCGATTGCAGGGCATGCATGGATGATCTTGAATAGTTTTAACGTGAGATGATTGCACCTGATCATCTTAAGCCCACTGATTAGCGAAACATCAAATAAAATAAAAAACTTTCTGATAAAACGTGGCGGATTTTCACGGGAAAAACAAGGTTTTGATCATGAAATCCGTCTAAGGATAATCTTAAAGCCATCTTTTGCAGCACAACTTCGCAAAGAACCTATTGATAATGGTTTACTTTAGTAAGCAATTAGCAATTCGATTAATCAAGCTGGTGTGGGAGAAGACATGGATGGCATCGCAATTACTAAAGCTATTTTGCTCAACCAAACCAATAATTTTATCTTAGTCAAGCAGTGTTGGTTTTCTAATGACAAAGAATGCAAAGGTAACCCTCATGAGGTGGAAACCTAGTTAATACAGAGGTACATTTATCTGCAAACGTGCACAGGCTGTAAAATAGTAAAGTTACTGGTGTTAATTGTAAAGCCCTGAAAGGCTCTGCGTTATCATGCCAAAATGCTGAGTAAATATAATTCGGACGGCTAGAGGTTAAGAGTTTAGCCGATTAATTTTTTGGCCAAAGAAGTGGATTTTCGATGAAACTTGGTAAAGAATCAAAAACATGTTAAGTTTTTAAGTAAAACAGTGAAAGTAGATATATGTAGATGTCGAGGCAGGACTTTGTCAAGATCCATTTATTTTTTCAAATGTGAACGTGATTTTTGAAAGAGTTCTTATGGATGCAAGAAAATTACAAGCGGTCTGCAAAGCGATCATAAATATGCCGACAAAAGTTGTCTACTAGCAAATATCTACTAAAATCTAGCGGGGCCGCGAAATTACTGGGCACAGGAACCAAAGAAAAATAATTAATATATAATATAAAGGTCCCGGGACCTTTTTTGCGAGGGGAAAGCAAAATGTAAAATGCCAATTCATTTGGCTGTGCTGGAGGAATGATATCTATGAACAAAGAGCAAAAGTAGGACTTCAGTAATCCAAGAGACTAGTGATGTTTGAAAATCAATTTCTCTTTCATTCCGCACAAAAATTACAATTTTAAATGTGAGCATCCACACCCCTATATCTTTGCAAGATGCAAATAATTGGCAGAAAAAAATTATTTTTATTAAAATAAGGACACGCAAAAGAGGCTTCATGGAATCGGCATTTACTGAAACCCGCAAAAGTTCAGATAAAATAGGCGTCCAGCTCATAAAAGAGATTGATATGAAATGAAAATGAGTGAAGTCGTTAGGCTTGAACTCCCTTTAGAGATGACGGGAACTTATATATGTATGTTTATTTACTTAAAGCCTTTAATTAATTTTGGAATTTTTTGGTATATAAGAAGATCACAATAAGCCAATTTCCTTCTTAAAGATGGGCTCTGCAGGACTTTATGCCTCTTAAGTGTCCTACTTTTAAGCTTCACATCTAATTTAAGCAAGCTCAATCAATTAAGTGTAATCACACTTTCTAAAAAAATTTATGGTTTTTAGGGCTACTAATTTTTGCCACATTAAACAAGCACTTTCCCAGAAAACTTACCCCGGTTTTGCAAAAAATTATGTATTTTTATTTTAAGGTTTACTGGAATACAGGACGTTAGACGTTTAAGTTTTTTCTATTTGCTTACAAAAATAAAACCGTTTATTACCATTTATTCTCATATCAATATTGATATTCGTCCCCACTGGTTTAAGATTAGGTTAAATAGGGTCAGGGTGGACTGAAAGAAAGAACCCTTAAAGACCTAAAGTCTAGAGGGCATACACCTAAGTCAGTGATCAGACTTTACGCTTCTAGCAAGGAAAAAAAACCTCGACCTAGAAGTTCACAGAAATTTTGTGTTTCGGACGAATTTTTTCTTTCACCTGCGTAAAAGCCGGGCAGTAACAAATGAGATGCTTCGCTATTCTACCTACATGCCCTGCATTTTTTGTCCTCTGTAACTCTCATCCCATAGAGGTATGCTCGTTAATTTGAGTAAGCCATCAGCAGACTCACCACCTTGACTAGTTCAGGCTTCTCAAGCATTAGAAAGCTCCTGTCTCTACCTAGAGGATTCTCGTAATTTGTCTTAGTGTCTCGTTGTTCCAAATTACCTCGTGGGATTTTCAATCTACACTTTAAACTCCGCCTTCGTTGCAGCAAAGGGCTTATGGTTTACCAGGTAAACGTCAGATCATTCGCCTTTTCATTTTCGACTACCCCCTGATGACCTGGGCACCCATATTATGCAAAACGTTTTTGGACCGGTATTCGCAGACATAATTGCCGTTATATAAGCTTGGGTTTCTATGGAGATATTTACATACGTTGGATGAGCGTGTACCCTAAACCAGAACAAACATTCCATATTTACTCAAACTCCCATTTACAGGATAGTGTTTTTGTCAGGGAGGTGAAAATATATCTTAGTATTCATAGTTTTAACGAAAATATCAAGTCCAGTTTTGCTCTCAGTCCTAGAGTCATCTATAAAATCACATTTCCCTTCGGAAATATGTCCCGTTCAACCAAAACAGCGGATCTGGTATCAGTGCAATGCAGTTAGCCTTTACCTTCACAAAATATATACAGTGTCTCCAAAATGCGTTGACAGTTGACCTCGTAGTTCCCAAAAATTAATTTCCTCGCCGCCTTAAAAAAAGTCTCGTAGCTTACTCGAATTTTATTTAGATATTTTTTGCAAATATCATATAATAATTTTTTTAGGAAAATTCATTAACGTTCCAAATAACTGTACTGGACAAACGATTTTTCCTTCTTTTATTTTTAAAACTTATTTAAAAGAACGAGTTCATAGTTTAATATAAAAGCATTAAGAATTAAATATACAAAAAAATATTAAATAATTTGCAAGCAGTAAAACTTAAAAAAACTAATAAATGAGTTTCTTGATTTTGCTTTAAAAAAATCTCTAAATAAGAAAAATTTATTTATAAATTTTTAATTGAAATATAAAGAGTATTTTAAATAAGTTGATTTAACTTAAATTCTAAAAATCTATTAAATTGCATATACGCGGTTTTTAAGAAAACCACAAAAGTATGCTACTGGCAACTTTGTCCATGCCATTAACTAATTTGGCAAAAAAAAAGGAAAAATTATTGCAGTACAATCATTTTTTTTCCATTAAATTAATATTTTTAAATTGGCTTTATTATATTAATATCCCCAACAGTCTAGCATTTGCTTATAAATCATCAAAAACTCTATTAAAAAAACTACAATGTAAAATTATTTACATTTGCCTACTTATACACACACACACACATTTCAACACAATTTTCTTTTTAAGTTGTTTCTGTTGTTGTTACTGTTGTTAGTTTAATTCAAATCACTGACAAGCCATCTATCATCAACTATCATGAAAAAATTAATGGATTTTAGTTTATACAACAAAACATCGAAGGAGGCATAGTTCCTGTATTGGTGCATAGAATTAAAACTGAATTGAAAAAAAACATAAATAAATGCATTTATTTGAAATCGATAGTAATAAATTATAAGAGTGAAATTATTTAACATGAACATTTGTTTAACATGATAGATGAAAAACTACTGGAGTTTTGTGAAAGTAGACAAACAAACACACACACAGCAACACAAACAAAATTAACGAAAACTTATGTTGAAAACAGAAACCCACATTAATGATAAATGATGGCGGTTGAAATTTGTTAGCGCATAAACATACAAAGGAGATTTTGGAAAAAAGAAACAAATTGATTAATATATAACTATGAACTTAAAATTAAACAAAAGAAATTGATATCAAATTAATGTACATGAAATTTAAAATATTTTTTTCTTTTGTAATTTTATTTTGACATTAAATTGACGGCGGCTATTAAAAGGTCATTATTACACACTTAAATTGATGCAGAGAGAAAAGGAAAATTAAAATATAACGATTAAAAAATTAGTAATAAGATAGTTATGATTTTTGTTAAAAACTTTTTAAATTGAATAAAACTATTGAGATGTCAGTTCATCTTTAAAAAACAATTTATAAATTTTTTCATTATTTCGCACATTCAAAGGGTTTTATTTTTTTCAATTTAAAAATCTTCGCGATTAAAGCCGGTTTCTAAAAACAGCATCCAGCAGGGTTACCTAAATAACATGAGGCCTAGAAATATTATTATGCTTCTAATTACTTTGAGCAATAAATCCGATCTAATTAAATTAATTAAGATACTTAGTATCCACAAATTGTATCAAGGATAAGACGGCTTTCTTGACTGGCGCTTGTAACCAATTTACGTGGTTGAGTGTGATTTTTGGTAGAAAATCGTAAGCGATGGCCTCAAAAAATAATGCACGTATAGGGCACATGCTTAAGCATATGGGTACCCCACCAGATAGACGGACGGACGGAAATGCTTCAACCGATCTAGAAGGGGATTCTGAGTAAGTCTCAGACTCTTGCTTTTGGACGTTAAAAGCATCGGCCCATCTGGTGTGAGTACAAATATATTTTTAAAAAAAGTATTGAAAGCAGTTGTTGCCTCATGGTCATGAAAGGTAGCGAAGGTTTTCGTGAGCTCACGGTAAATTGCTTTAGAAATGTAGAAAATTGTAGTAAATCACAGCCTGCAGAAGTCTGGAGGATTTCTACCCCGTGTTTAGTGCTGCCCCCTGAGAGTCTCAACTATATACCTGAGATTCTGATCCTTTCCTTTAGTAGCTTTACTTTGCTTTTACTATACAGCGCCCTCTACATAAGCCTGCTGACCTCGCAATCCAAGATACATGTTCCTACGAAACAACTATAGAAGCCTATCGAATGCCTTACCGGCTCACATCCCAGCATTATATTTTTAGGTGGACCTTATCAACTCATGGCAACTTTATAACAGACAACATAGCAATTACCCGGCACCCACCAGAGCCTTCATTTGTGTGTCGCCTTGATCTCTCTAGAGCTCACTTGCATTCGTCCACACACTTGTCTAGACTTAAAGTAATGATCCTTCGTCATCTTTAACGTGGCGTGGCGCTCGATCTTAATTATCACGTCCACTTTGTCCAAGACCCAAGTTCCTAAGAAATAACTATAGAGACCTATCGAATGCCTTACCGGCTAACATCCCAACATTATATTCTAAAGTGGACCTTGACAACTCATGGCAAATTTATAACCGACAACATAGCAAGTACCTGGCTTCAAGCAGAGCCTTTGTGTGTATGTTGCCCTTATCTCTCTAGAGCTTGTTTACAGTCATCCACACACTTGTCAAAACTTACCATAATGATCCTCCAGCGTATCTAACGTGAGCTGATGCTCGATTTAAGTTATCTAGTCTTCTCACCCTCCCACTTGCTCTTCTTTTGTTTCCGCGGTCCTTATCTCTAACATCTCCTCCAGACAAACGCTGCGTCCTCTAAAAATCTCTGTGTCTCTATTGCTGCCGTATCCAGTATATAAACACAAGCCCCGGTCCTTATAAAAGTCATCGATCAATCAGTTAAAACTCCACAAACTTTAAAATCGTTTTTTGATTTTTTTTGAGTCCTTAATGCCTCTGAACACTATCTGAGTGTCATCCCGAAGTAGAAATTTACTGGCTGCTGCAGAAGTCGACCATCACAGATCCTCTCCAATATACCGGCGAATCCACCCGACTCTACCCTGCCCAGAACCGATTCAATTAGCCTAATGAAAGGACTTGTCACTATTTCAAGCCTCGAAGTCTTTATTTGGTTGGATATATAAAATGCTATCCGGAACTGAATGTGGTATAGTAATCATGACCCCTGTTATTCCTAATAGAACACATCTCGGAACCTGTGGCAAGAACTTCTTCATATTGTTTCCTCCAATGATCTCCATCAGACGAAACAACCATACGTCAAAATCGGTCGAAATCGGATATGTAAATCCCGTTCACAATATCTGATTCCAAGCAATAGTTCTTACATATGAAGTTTCTACACTTTCGATATTCGTTTAAAGCTTTTTGACCCAATTTTCTACATTCCCCCTCCTAAATAACTTGATATTCTGAACGATATCCGCGTATCTGACCTTTCCCGCTAATCTTACCTTAATCCCGACAAACTTCGGTGGCTCACTGTCACCTTCTGCTTTCTAGTAAAAAGTACTGGCCGGGTATTCCTGGGGCTTTTCCCAGCTGTTTGACCTTGGCCTAAGCAGACAGATCGGATAATGCATCACCTTGCTCGCGATTGATAAAAAAATCACGAACACTTCAGTATAATTCGCAGTACACACTAGGTATTTTAGTGCCGTCATTTATTGACGTCACATTTCAAATGCTTGTAATGTAATGTGTGCGAGCTTAGTATAATATAGTTTTACTTGAATATTTTTCCTTTATTTTAAAATCCCGTTACTTCTTAAGATTTCCTTCAACACGGCAATATTTTTTTCAATCTTCCCTTTCATTTTAATAAACTTAAGCTTTAAGTCTACACGCAACATTTTTCTTATTATCTGTCAAAAAACCTGAATATTTTTGTATGGGTGTAAGCACCATGTGCTAAAAATATTTCATTAAGGGATTTTGCTTTTGAACTAAGTTTTTTAAAAAAATCTAAACACACACATTCAGGCAACAAACAAACCATACATCATCATGCATTCATTGTACTCCTCATCATGCTTTTGTTTTGTGCTTTAAAGCTTAAAGAGATGACGCTTACTTTGACAGTTAATACTGACATATAAACTGACAGTTTTAAATTGAGGCTGTTGTATTTTGATGGCATGTCATGTCAGTTTGTTTTCAGGTTTTTTTTTATTATTTATTTCATTTTTGTTGTTTAAATCTTAAGAGCTTTAAAAATGAAATAAGATAAATAACAGCTACAACAGCAACAACAAAAACACAAAACAGTTTGAACTGACATTTTTTGTTGTTTGTTGGCTGTTTCTTAACATTTAATGTGAGTCATTATTATAGTAATTTGTCGGCTTAAACTACTGTCTTGGCGTTGAATGATAGAAGTGTTAATGTGTTTTATTTTTATATAAGTTTGTTCCTTCTTTTTTATTTTTTGATGGAAAAATAAACTAAATAGAAGTTTTTAAAAATCATAATTATTTTGTAAATATGAATTTGAGATACATATATTGAGAATAATATGGTTTCTGGGAAAAGGAAAGCGGAAATAATCGTCTTAACTTCACTCTGTCGATTAAATTTTAAAAGTCCTTTACTGTGGTAAATATTTAATGCTTTCCTTGGTAGTGCGGGCAATCGGAACAATATGGCTGCGGGAACGATAACTAGAAGCGTCGTTACAACGAAAACCGCCCAACTAATTATAGACTGGTTATCTAAACTAGGGAAAACGGAATGTAATCAAAAAGAGGGAGGGTCTAACGGGAACTTTCCAAGGAGTACTCTCAGTATGTACATATATGGACACTCGGTATTAAGCACAAAAACGGACCTGGTTGTCTTGAATTTGAGGAATAAGATTAGCCCGTAGATAACACTAAGATTAGATAGTAACACTTTTCAACTGAGGCAGCACACAAGGTTTGTGGGGGGAAAAGCCAAGAAGACAACAAAGCGTTCTTTGCATGCAAAAAAATATAATTCAGTACATGGGGTCCGATGCAAAATCTTTCGCATTTTGGCAACACTTTAGGGGGTAGCATTATCAAATGTTGCCGACTTCAGTGAAAAAAAGTTAAACACTGGGGGTGTCGGAAGAGACGTGCAATGTAATTGGTGTGAATTGAATAGTTCAACAATACAAACATAGTCATGACAATATCATAGAGGCTCAAAAAAATATAATCTGGAAAGTCAGATGTAACAACGGTGGTTACTGGCTGTCGGGCATTTAGCTAGATTTCAGAACATGCAAAAGATGAATCCAAAAAAAGCGCTGAAGCGGTGTGGGGGGGGGGGGGGGTGGCAATTGGAGGATGAAAGCAATCGCAGCTTCAGTTTTTTGTCTATTTATTACAAAGTTTTAAAATTTTTAAATTTTCTGACGACTGCAATGTCTTTCCGGCAGAGATTTTGACGCAAACAAGCCGCTGTTCTTTCCCTGACCTCTACATTTAAGGATTTTTTAGGTTAATATGTATAAAGTTTTGTGCTGGAGATCACCAGCTCTCCAGTTCTACAAGAAATACATTGGTTGACTGTATTCCGTAATTAAGTGCATATTTATTGGGTTCGTGGATAGGGCTACCAAATAGGGTAATGAGACGGCGAACGAACTAGCACGTAACTATAGAATACGTGCTCCAACTTGGTCCTTCTAAGTTTAGGATAAGGACACTGCTATGAAGAGCTGCAAAGGAATGAATAATTACTTCTTCTTTAAAGTATATATAGGTAGGATGATGGGGAGATTTTTCTTCTTTCTTCTTTCATTATAAGTAAGAATAACAACAGGGCACTGTTGGACAAAGGCTTGTGCCAAAAGAGCAAAATGACTGGCGAGTAGCGATTGCAGGTGTTCTGGTGTTCCGGAGGATAGAAAGACTATATATGGTGTCACTGTTCAATACTCGTGCAGCCCAGAGCAAACTCTTTTGGGTCTAATTTTTTAAAATCTAAAGAAGCTATTTAGTATTAGTAGAACGAGACTACTATGAGATGGGAGTCTGATGAGAGAACTGAGGACTTTTGTTGTGTATTGGGTATCAGACATCCTTACAAGTTTCTCGACAAATGTGAAGTCATTAAGCCAAGGATTTTACAGATTCTGCCAGCTAGCTTAGCAGTTTAATTAAGCCCTGTCTTGTCTGCCTTGTAAAGTGAGAATGTTTAGGTAAACATGTCCTTGGAAGTCAGGTGGTAGCCCCAGCGATCTCCACAAATTTTAACTGTGACCTGGGCTTAAGACAGACAGACAACAATTAGTAGACAAGTTAGGGCATAATATTATGCAAACTGAGTAAGAAAACTTCTCTAAGCTGTTGGTTAAAAAATCCAATAATCCGAAGATATATATCTTCGGTCCAAAATATGAAATAAATTATATGATGATTTTATTTTAAAATTCTCCTGGTAGACGCCGGTTTCTATAGCAGAGGTTTTTGAAGAGCCGGATTTGTGAATCCTGTCATCAACATTATCCACGAGATTTTTGTTTTTGCTTAGAATATGGCAAGGGTTTGTACAAACCTTATTAAATCCATATTCTCCGATTTCGGCAAAAATAATTGTGTTGGTATGGTCCGATACTAAGCACTAATGGCAATCTTGTTAAGGCATATCTTGTTTTTGCAAGCAGCATGATCCTTTGTAAAGTTAAGCTTTATCCTTGGTTTGGCTAGATCCATACTAATAACACAAAGTTTATTTTCAGCTAAATGAGGAAATAAGTTAAGAGAAACCGTTTAGAGAGCTCGTATGTGGCGTTTAAGTCCCAAAATTTAGTTCTTGTCTTACTGACCAAATTAAAAAACATAAATCCCTTTTTAAAATAAAAATAACACATACACTAAGCAACAAGCTTAAACCAAATTGCAACTTTTTAAAAACACAATATTTTGTTTTTCCTTCAAACAAATTACAGGATATTTACACGGATTCTTTTAAATCCATTTCCTTGCATGTCAAACAGAAACACATTAAATGCAACTCTTTTTGGAAAATATTTATGTTTTTGCTATTTTGAGAACAAGGTTTTAAAAAGAGTTAAAATGTGTTGTGGCAAATAAGGAAACATATAAATAATTGCAAAAATAACAACAAACAATTGCAATCCCTTACAAATGTACTTTATTTTCAAACGTTAAAGAATGAGACCAAAAACAAGTAAAACAAATGTTCAAATGTCTGTATTTGGAAAAACATACAATTTGCAGTAAATATTATGTTGAAAAAATTGTTTTAACCAAGTGTTTTTATTTGTACATTATTCGTGTTGTTTTATGCGGCAAAAATATTTCATGTATGTTCCACATTAGTATTGACTTAGCAAAAGTGAATTTACAGTTGGCTACAAATTACTTCCGGTTTTTAAGTTTTTATTTTTTTAAGGCTTAAGCAGGAAAAAAAGTTTATGGCAAGCGAAAAAAAAACCCAAAAACATCCTTTTGGGAATTAAGGAACCATTTATAAACACCCATAACGTGAGAAGTATAGAAATATTTATTAAAACGTTAAGCTGGCGGCTAACTGGTTAATGTAAAATGTCTAAGATAAAAAAAATTAACCAGATCCGTTTTGAGCAAGTCCCTTTTTACAGGACTCGTGTAAAGGAAGTCTAGGCATTTAGTAGTTACTTCCAGTTTGTAAATGAAACATCAACGAAATTTAAAACATTGCATGCTATTGCATTAGTTTGGTCTTGTACAGATATTTTTTTTTTATTTTTCAATCCTCTTCAAAATTTTTGGTGCCAAAACAGAGAATGGAAAAAATATTGGGTGTTAGTTTATAAAGATTTGTGTGCTTCTAAGTTCAAAAACAAAAAAACTTATTAAATAAAAAAGAATTGTGTATTAAAATTTTTTCTCCAAACATTTCCTTTCCTCATCAACTTTTTTATAAGATTAAGCACAAAAACTAAGTTTTGAACATAGATTGAAATGCCCTTATTATCTCAGGAATTTGCTGAAGGAGCATAAGTAAAAAACTTCACTTAATGAACATAAACATGATCTTGATATGGTTTCTCATAACAATTATTTATTATGGCTTTACGTCAAACATTTTGAAAACGCGTTATCGCCACACAATCAGTGCGATCTTCCGATAGATCTGACAAAGAAATGAAATTTTTTCCTTATCCTATATAATATCAAATCCGATTGATAAATTGTGTTGGTGCTATTAAATACTCAAAAAGTTTTTTATAAACCCGAACGAGACTGAGATTCATTTTCTTAACGAGACGAGCCTTGTTTCTTGGAGAGGGCCAAATACTTGGGTATAAGTATCTCTGGACTGGAATTAGAATTGGAAACTATGTGGAAGAAATATATATGTTGTTTTAAAAATGGGGCTTCAGTCCAAAGATGACACAATGGCCATAAAAGAGCGTAATTATACCGATACTAACCTATGTTTCGGTTAAACGGTGGACAATCAATAGACAAAAACTGCACAATTACAATTCTACAAAGCGTCCAATTCACATGTTGTTTCGGGATAAGCAGGAGAGGCACTTGTCGCCAAATTCCTTCAGAAAATGGGGGAATGGATTAATTTAAGCTTTAGGTCTAACCACTATTGAATTTTAGAGACAATGAGAGGTAACACGGACATAGTGGAGCTGTACAATAGTAAACCTGTAATGAATGTTCAGGCTAAATGCCCAGTGTGTTGTTTTACAGGTGGTTTAAGAGAGAAGGAACTAGGACTCCTGGTTGAAAACGTGGAGACCAAGATTTACTTCCTCCCTGACCAAAACTCTGTCATGCAAAAGTGCCAATACAGAGCATCTGCTATTGCTTAGGGCACACATAGATCCATTGGGTGTTAACATCTGTATATGTTCCCAAGAGGTGGTCAGAAATAATCATGCTAATGATCTGGCGACCAGGACTAGGGGACAGAGGGAGTTTGACCTGATGAACCTCCAACCCTTTGCGGTGACAAAGATTGATTTAAAAGAGTAAGGCGGAAAACGCCACAGGATGCAATAAAACAAAGGGACAGTTGGGCCCCAAGTCCCCCAGGGCTTAGGTTTATGCCCTGGGGGACTTGGGGCCTTTAAGACCTACTACTTTTTACTTAACCTAACCTTACATAACCTTACCTCAGGTGCACACTAAAGTTTTACTACTTGATAATTGATGGCATTTTTTTCCTAAAATATTGCTTTTGTGTAAAATCTGCGACTGAAATTAAATACTATTTCACTATTTTTTGCTTTCCAAGCAATAATTTAAAAAACAGCAAGAGCAGTTAGTGTAAAAATTATTGCTTTACTAACTGCGTCAGTAGAAAATAAACGATTACTGAGATTAAACAAATAGTTTTAATTTTTTTATAAAAATTCGCCTTTTACTTGTAATTTAACTTATCTTGATCAAGCACTTACAAAATTAGTTTTTTAAAATTTTTAGAAAATTTTAACTCTCTCTGGCATGCATTTAGAAGATTTAGAAGCTTTAAAATATTTTTAACACGTAACGTATACGCAATAAAATATTGCTCGTACGCAATGGTGCCAACATAAAGGTATTGCCTATGTGGTAGGGTTATTATGCGTTTTTGATGATTTTGTGCTACAATAAAATTATACCGAGTAGCACAATACTCATATCCTAATTCGATTAACTACTATCCAGCCGTCCGCCCAAAATGTAGGTCCTTCTCGTAAAGATTGTTTAATAAAATTCGGCTCAGATATATTATTTTAAAGTTTAAAGTCCTCTCAAATTGCTTAAAGCTTAGGGGTTACCTTCTAGTCTTATATTATGATTGTGTTAGTAAAACACTTTAAAAATAAGTTAAAAATATACAGTCGGTCAAGCCGAAATATATTGTATCTTACATCACAATATATTATACCCTTCCCATAAGTGAAAAGGGTATATATAATTCTATCATTCCGTTTGTAATTTCTTCAATATCGATCTGCGACCCCATTAAGTCGATTTAACAATGTCCGTCTGTCCGTCTGTCCGTCTGCCCATCTGTCGGTGTTAGGGTTGAGATCAATTTTTGTAGCCGTCGATGTCGCATAGA
This sequence comes from Melanophora roralis, assembly GCA_963583895.1. Lineage (NCBI taxonomy): Eukaryota > Metazoa > Arthropoda > Insecta > Diptera > Rhinophoridae > Melanophora > Melanophora roralis. Next base: position 17,999,810 of record OY757188.1, read on the forward strand.
CCGGTAGGTGGTATAAAACTACCAAAAATAGCTACGAGCAAATCGCAATTGAAATTCAACATAATCGCCCGATAACTGACAAAGATATAAGCTGAAAGCTAAGACTACCTCTGTTTATTTCTACTTAATTTGCGCATAAAAGCCTCTACAACTGCCCAGGAGCTGCTTCTACACAGATGCAATATAGGACCTACGCCCATTAATTTTTCCCCACAAATAATTTTATGGAATATATTACCCCCTTTCTACAGCATACAAAATTTGGAAAAAAAATAGGGCAAAACACCTACAACTTCCCTCAAATCGCACTAACTGGAACAAAATGTATTACAGACCCCCATTAGTTTCCCTCCCAAACATATTCTTAGAACATACCTACCCCTTATCTTCATCACCTAAGAAGGTTGCTATACAAAGTTTACAAAAATGATGTAAAAACGCCCATAACTTCCTCAAAGTGTACAACCGTTCTCCATTAGTTATCTCTCCCAAAAATATATCTCCATATACATCCATCAATTAAAAGGGCTCCCATACAAAGTTTTGGAAATTGTAAAAGTCCCTCCTACAGCTTCCAGAGTGCCCATGGGTAGGTCAAATATAGGACTGACCCCAAATCATTTTGCCTAGCAAATATTTTTCTAGAACATACTTAACCCCTATCTGCACCTCCTAAGAGGGTGTCTATACAAATTTGAAAAAAATAGGGTGAAGCTCCTGTAAGTTCCCCGTTTAACCCTAAGAGGGTTAAAATATTAAACCGACCCTTATTTAAAAATTAGAAAAAGAAAAATTGCGCATGCGTTAAAACATTTTTATAGCATTATAAATTTAAAATTTTAAGGCTAAAGTTGGTTTTCAGGAGCTAGAATTATATGGGATCCATGAAGGAAACAATTTATATAAGTAGGGTTATGTTTAACAAATGGACGGATGGACAAGCTTTAATTGACTCAGGAAGTAATTCTGAGACGATTGATATAATGAAAGGTGGGTCTCAGGCAAATAGTTTTGAAATTTTAAGACATCTGTTTAAACGCATAATACCCTTACCCGTGTGGGATGTTGGTGAAATAAACATTATTTTCAGATAAGCTAAGACTAAATTTTATATTTTAAACACATTTGTTTTTTATTTAAAGATAAGAAAACTATATATATTTATTGTGATTTTAAATCCATAAATATATTTATCGAAAAAATTTAAAAGATAATTGATATGAAAAAGCTTTAATTTTATGATAATACATATTCTTTTGACAGTTTGCGTGCGTGGGCGTTGTAGTCAACTGATTTACATCCTGATAAATTGACAGTGTGGATTGTGCGTTTACATTATAAATGCTGACGTTGTCAACAAATCATTTAATGTGGTGGACATATTTTTATGTCATTTTGTAAAACCAATATCATAAGCGTGAAAAAAGATAATAAATCTAAACGAATATCAAAAGCAAAAATGGTAAGATAATACACGACTTTAGTAATAGGGTGCCTCTTATATGATAATTATTTTTTAGAAGTGAAATTGGAATTCAATATAGAGAGTATAATAAATAATGATTAACATTTTGAAAATAATAAAATATTTAATAAAATATAAAATACAAAATATTTTAATAAAATATTAAATTAAATATTTTGACAGAAATATTATAATTAAAATGGTGTAAGATTAGCTACAATATAATAGGCCGCTAAGATGTTGTTGTATAAAATATAATTAAAATAGGGTACTTTAAGCAGAGATTTTTCAAGCCATTAAGAATAAATTATTTTAAGTTATTTTAATTAAAAGAAATATTATTATATAGACTTTATTTAAGTTACTAAAAAAACCATATACCTTTCATGTTTAGCTGCCATGTTTGAAAGTAAGGTGCACCCTAATAAAATACAACAACAAACACCATAATCAATAAACAAAAAGGCAATAAGACAAAAATAAAAATGAAATAAATAAAACTAGAGACAGAAAAATAAAGTTGTGAAAAGCCAATATTTAGAATGTTGTATGAATGCGCTTTAAAGATTTACGATTATGGCTAAAGCTATTAAAAGTTTCCTGCACCTTTTTATTACACTTTTTACGAGAGTTCAGCAAAAAAAAACAAGACACACATACATATAAATAAAGCTATAAATTCAGAGAAATTCACAAGCAAAAGCACACAAGCCAATAAGCTTACAAACATATTTATGTACATACAAACATACATTAATAAATCGTTTTGAAATATTAAATGTTATCAAAGATATATAATCATGAATACATATTTAACAAAAAAATGTCTATAAATTCAAATTTAGTTTAATGTTCAAAAAATCGTTTATTTATGAACGTGAATTTGCTTTATGGAATTTTCTTTTGTTTCCCTGTTTTGGGTGTTGTTGCCTGTTGGATTGATTGTTGTATTTGTTGTTTATAATTTAGAGAAACCGCTTTTTTAAATTATTTATTACATCTCAATTATTTGTGTTTACTGCAAAATATATTTATATGTATGAAGTATCTGTGTATATAAGTATTTATGTATTGTGTTTTGTTTATTGCCATTATTTCGATGATAAATAATTTCAAACATTAAGCTTGCAATATAGAGAGTATAGCAAATGTTCCGTTATGTGTTTATTATATATTTTCTAGAATAACTATAATACAGGGTGTCCGCCGGCAAGGAAAACTACTTTATATATAATTTTTGAATCAATGAAAGAGAATGGATCTTATATTGATAAATGTTATATCGGCAATATGTACGAAATAAAATATTAGGTAAATGTTTGCCTCTATTAGCCTCACAAATGCAAACCCTTTTAAGTACATTTTTCATTACATTGTCACACATTTCACGCGGTATTTCACTAATTTCATCACAAATGTTTTGTTTGAGTTTCTACAGCTTTTCCAGGTTGCCTGCATAAACCTTACTTTTCCGAAATCCCCACAAAAAAAGGCCGAGACAGTCAAATCAGGCGACCGTGGAAGCTAACTAACATCGTCGTTTCTTAAAATAGCTTGTTGTGAAAGGAGGTCTTCCAGTAATTCTATTGTAATCCTGGCTGTGTGTGACGTTAATACCACATATTAGACAAGCCCAAAGCATGTAGTTGTGGCATTTTAATTTTACCATATCACGATATGGCACCCCATTGATATTTACCGTTACGACGTTTTCAGTTTTAAAAAAGTAAGGTTCAATGGTTCCTCCTGACCAAACTGCACACCAAACTATCACTTTTAATGGATAAAGAGATGACTGGTTAATAATTTAAAGGTTTTCCAATGCCCAGAATCGACTCTTCTGTTTATTTACACATCCATTCAAACGAAAATGTTCCCCGTCACTTATTACGATTTTTTCATTAAAATCTATGATTGATTTTGATAAAATGTTTTAACCATAAAAACACGTTGGCTCTCTTAATATTTTTCTATAATAAATTTGCCACGTCCCTACTTCACGATTGCCGAGTATGAACTGTCAAGAATAATGTTTACAAAATTGGCGGAAAAACAAAATAGTAAACCTTGCCGGTAGACACATAAAAAAAAATATTTGTTTTTGTTTCCAAATGTCTTTTGGCATTGTGCAACTGTGAAAAAAATACACAAGTAGTATAATATAATTTCAATCCTGCTACCAAAGGGTAGTTAAACCCTTCAATTAACTCAATGAGATTCATGACCTTTTTCTTTTTATGGGCTTCAAAATTTTTTGGAAATCGTTGGATCCCCCAAAAAATGGTGTCATTAAATTTAAAGACAAGTCAGACTAGTTTGGAACGCCAAACCGTTTATGTTCAGCAAAATTATACTTTAAACTTCACGAAGTAAATATTTTTAAATTCTATGAAAAAACAAATTATTTTCTTGATGACGATTCATCGCATTCAATTCAAATTTGATTTGTACTTGATTGATCAAGCTGTGAATGCTTTTAATATTGGAATTCTTATACGAATTTTTCAATTTCTATTTGAATCGAACGTTTTAATTTTCAAAAAAAAAAAAATATTTGAAAAATTTTAATAACTATTGTTAGTTCGAAAAAGCAAAGATTCAATAATAAAATATACAAAAAAAATTTAGAAAAAAGTTTTTTTCACAATATTCAGAAAACTTATAGTCACTACAAAGCTTAACATACCATTTAGGTAAGGGTGATTCCTATTCACCAGGCTGGTGAGGTAAGCCGCACAAAACCAGGGAATTTAAGACCGAACAGCCTATCGTCTTTCATGCTCAAGATCGACTTTAATCTGAGGAACAGGATAATTATGCAAGTCATCAGTAATTCTTACCATGCTTATCTGGAAGACAAATCTATTAATAGTGCTCTCTATGATGTGGTGGGACTTATAGGGCTGGCCGTGTTCTGGAATATTGTGTCCATAGAGGCTATAAGATATGTAATGAGGGAAGCAAGGCTTCAGGGTATCCTAATTGAGTGGATATATTCAATGCTTGGCAGCAGGAAATGAACACCTGAGGAGGAGTGCAGTCAGAGGAAAGGGACCTAGTCATCATTACTGTGGATCTTGGTGGTCAAACAAGGATACTAAGATGGTCTGACTAGTGCGGGATAAAGGTAATGGTGTATGCGGACGACATCGTGGTTTTGGTGACGGGAAGGTTTTTGCTCACTACTAGTGTGATGATGCAGAATGCATTTTTTGATTTGTCTGTTTAGCTAAGGACAAGCGACTGAGAGTTAGCCCAGAAAAGTGGGATTTATTTTTCTTCACTGGATAAAACAAGGTAAGCTTAGACTGCCAAAAAGTCCGGGTATCTAGGTATTATTCTAGATGTAGAGCTAAGGGTTGCAACTGGGTCTGGTGAACATGATTTATATATCCGTTGTAAGACAAATTTTTATAAATGATAGCCTTGCATAATGAAGTCCTTTGAGAGGAATGATATAAGAAAGCTCTTATCACAAACAGGGTTAAATTTCATGTTGCATCTCCTTCAGAATGAGGAATTTGTTAATGGAATTGCAGCAAGTAACTTGTATAGGCTTAGTTATTTAGCCATGATTAGGGCAGGGTCAATAAGATATGCTGACATTCTGGGAAAGGTTGGGGATGGTTGACTCCTGCGGCTGACTATATGGTCGCGAAACATGACTTTGGGGTCTTATATTAGGTAGAGTTTCCTAAAGAGAAGAGATTTGAAAGGCCGTTTGAAGGGCGTGAAATTTTCACTGAAAGATCGACGATGGAGGTGTGCATTGGTGCTGATGCTTAAATATCGGGTACGGGAAGAGGGATGTCATACAGACTTCCGGGCGAGTGCAGAATCAGGTCGTGCTCAAGGCTCGAGAGGGGCAATATGCCAAGTCGAGACTTTACAACGACTGTAGGCGTGCTCTCAGATTTGTGTCGGCGGCACCTAGGTTTAGGCTCTGTTGGGTGCCAGGTCACTGTGACGTTGTTGGTAAAAAACTGCTGAGGAGTATATCGGCCTGCGATATTAAGATTGATTGTGAACCAATGGGTTTCTATTATGTAATAAAAGGGACTTGAATAATGCAGATGGTGGACCAAAACTGTAAAGACAGGGTTTGATTGCGAGATTCTTGGCCTTCTGTGGCCCAGGCTGATAATCAAAGAGAACAGAAGGAATCTAAGCTGCACAAACGAATTAGAAACTCTCTTAATTTTTTTAGGTTATTCAGCAATGAGGAGGAGATAGAGCGTGCTGGGCACCTTATGTGCCAAAACTCTAGGCTACAGATCCCCCGACAAAGGTTGCTTGAATGTTGATTCTTAGATGAACATGGTGAGGACTTTTAATGTGGGCTGGGGAACCTAATGGGATAAATCGAAAGGGTTTGGTGTGTGGGTTAATATTTAGGTAGCTTCAGCACCTGCACATGATGGATACTGACTTCTTTTGACTTTTTGCAAATGGCCTTGTTTTTCTATTTTCAATTTTCTTTGTTTTTTTCATTTCTTTTTTAAACCTTCTAAAGGGATTCAAAATGAGCCTACTGGTTTTGTATTTATCACTATCCTTCGATTTTTTTTGCTTGGATGTGACCTTTTTTTTAAAAGACCTTTTTCCAGGAATTTGGAATGAAAACTTAGTCAGATGGACAGACGGACATTATGTTTTTGATTCAAAAAGTGATTCAAAGTCGATAAGTGTAATTAAAGGTATTTGTCAGACGAATCATTTTGGCGGTATATATACCAGTACAGACGAATATTTTTCTAAGACCTTGCGTGGCGAACCCTTAAATGCTCTAGTTACATGTGGTGTTATAATTTTTATTTATTACACAAAAATGTTCATACAAATATACCTCAATATGCGCTTCAAATTTAATAAAAATAAATTAAGGTACATATATAATTATGTTTATAAACACTTATGTATTTACATGTGTGTATATTAAGTTCCTCTTGAGCGGAAACCTTTTAATATCACAACCAACTATTTTCATTAAAATAAAACCAATTACAGTTCATTAAACAAACTGTCACAATCAAATCAAAAATATGTCTTTTACATTCAATATTTAGTTCCCTACATGTCTTTAAATTAAAGAAAACAAATCTTTAAATAATCAAGAAAACACATGTCAAACAAATAACAATCAGAATTAATTAAAGTTAAAAAAAAATTATTTTCAAAGTATGACAACTTGTCAGTATTTAGATGGTTATTGTGCAAAGAATATAACATAAACCCCCATATGTGTAAGTAAAAAACAGATTGTCTTCTTTGCAACTTAACAAAAATTTTTAACTTATTTTCCCCCCTCACTTAAAAACTTGAAAACAGAACAAAAATGGAAAGTAATCAACAGTCGATATATAAATTATTTTTTTTACTTAAACGCTAAGATAAAGGCAAAATGTATGGCTGCGTACTTGAACTCATCTAAAAAAATGTTTCTTTGCATGTTGGCAGTTTAAAGTATAATCTGACATTTAATTAATAATAAAAATGACATTTGTCGTCTCAAAGAATGACAGCTATAATTGAGATTTGTATGTGGTTCTGTATGCGTGTTGTTTGAATCTTAAAATGGTTTTAAAAACTTGATAAATAATATTGCTTGTTGCTTTCAATAGTTTTTCATTAAAAAAAGTTTTAGTTGTGATCTTGATATCATCAAAAGCATAATCAAATTGAGAGATAAAATATATAAAAAAAATAATGAAATAAACAAGTATTAGTGCTACAGTGGACTCGTCGAAAATTGAGCACATTTTACTAAGGCATAGCATCGCCGTATAAAACTTATTCTGGTAAAAAAAAATAATTTTTGTTTTTGTAAAATTGAAAACATCTTTAAACCAACAAATTTTTTGATATGCTTTTCTCCTTTTTCCTTTTTTTGATAAGAGATTCTATTTGTTATCAGTTTTTCACCTTATAAATTGTATATAAACAGAATTTTTAATTCTAAATCGGCTTTTTAAATCTTTCACCTAAGGTTAAAAGGAGAGTGTCTAAAGTCCTACAGGATACTCACCTAACTTAACAGTTGCCTTTTTTTATTCGTTACTAATAATGAAAAAAAAATCCAAGAGAAAAAAAAAATTCAAAGGAAGAAAAAAATTCAAGGCAAGAAGTGCACAAGTTTGGTGATGCAGGTGAATTGCCTTTTCATTTCACGTTCATTTTAATCAAGTGAGCCACATTTTGGATAACATCAGATTTTAAATATCGATCGCTTCCTTGTGTATACATTGCTATTGCAGATTTCCCTAAAACCAATTTTCTTTTATTTAGGTCTCCTAAAGTTTTCCCTTATCTAATCCAATACCAGGATGCGCCAGAGGACTTTCGTCATTCTGCCATACGTTTTATTACCCTACGGTACACTGTGGGCAGTCACTGCCTGTTGCTTTAATTTAGGCTAATGAACTTTGGATTTTTCGGGTCAACTTTTTCCTATTCTTAATCCCCAGACCAATCACCAGTTTGTTCCCAATAACGCTGCAGCATCAAGGGTCTTTTATTTAATACATAGCTGGCCATATTATGAGAAGTAATTCATTTTATTATTGGATTTCAATATTGTCTTTTATTCAGTGCTTTTGAAGACAATCCCTGTTTTCGATGCTTGAATTACCATACAGATATATATGCCAGTTTAAACTGGGTGCGCCGGTAACCAGCACGAAATATCTATGATTGCTCGGACTTCCGCTTTTAAGGCAGTGATGTAGTCAGAAATACGAAATAAGATCCTTTCAAGTTTCAACACATATGCCTTGCCCGGTTCTCTTCTCAACTCCAGAGCTATCGGTATAACTTATCTCCCACAGTGTGAAGCCTAACAAGGGCTATCGATTTGATATTTGTGCAGTGCAGTTTGGATTGAGCTACACTTGAGGCATATGATCGTTAATTGTAATTAATATCGACTTTTGCGGTAGGCGTTTGGCCTTAAAGTCCACTTCAAAGTTTTAAAATTGGTAATAATTGAACGCGGCTCGTTTCTGCCTGTGAATGTCCAACATACCACGGAAGAGCAAGTATATAATTGTGTTACTAAGCTTCTGTATAGCCAGCGCGTCATCTAAAGACTGAGACCTTAAATTCTTCTAAGCTATACTTTTAATTAATTTTCTGATCCAAGATGTCTCCCATATACTATACGCCCTTGGATATCGTTATGGTAGAATATAAAAAATGAGTTTCTTGTAATACGTGATTTTCGTTTTATTAAAGAAAAGAACAGTTTCAGTTTTGTCAGGGTCTGCACTCAGCCCATTTGGCTGAACTTAGTCTTGTGCAATGTCCTGGGCGTGTTTCATGCTTCTGCAACCCTGGGGTATTTTCCCGTTAGAGTATAATCATAACGCCTGGGTGGCAAACCAATTCAATTCCTCCAAAGGTAGGAAAAGAGTGGGGGCTTAGGGATTTCTGCGCTTCATATTGTACTCACCATGTATATCATACATTTCGCAAGTAATCCTTTTGTTTCCCTGCATTTATCCAATCAAGTCTCGTGGTACTGCATCACCACAAAACTGGTGCAATGATTGAATGTACTTAATGCATCCAAGGTATGCCATTTCCCATTGAAGGATTTCTCTATATAGTGGCACGCGTAATGCCCAATGTGTTGGCATTCATTAAAGGTGGGCGTGGTATTTAAGTCCCTTGAAGTTTTCGGGGCTGTATGTATCGTCTTATACAAATCGACTTAATCGCACTCAAACGTTACTAGTTCTTTTATCTTTTTTAGAAAAACAGTTTCTCCTTTTTTTCTCACGAAGTGATGCTAAATGTGCTGAATTTTTGACAGACGAGTGAGTATCTTTGCCCTCTTCTATACGTGGCTAAATTGCTTTAAAAGTGATTTTGAGGCAGAAGCCCATATACCAAAGTTGTATTTTATTTTCGAGCAAATAAAGTGAATAGAAGCCATTGTGTTTCTCTGAACCAAACTTCTAATGTTTAAAGGTATCCCTGAATTTCTAAGCTTAACCTTGTCGCCTAGCTCTACTTGTCTTCATCCACTCATCCTTCCTTGTGTGAAGCACCTTTTTTCTTATCTTTTCATAATAGTACTTTGATTTCCTCAATATTTTCGTCTTAAATATTAATTTAAGTGTCAAGCGACTACGACCAAACTTGTTGGCAGGTCCAGTGTCTACTATGTTACAGTGCCCAAAAACCCCACAAAGTCTGACCTTGAACAAATTTATCCCACCAAAGAACCTTTCACAATACTTTTACATTTTAAACTTGATGCTGATGTTTTGTCTCGTGACATAAGTACCAGCTCTTTTGTCCACATCCATCTGGGATTCACCAGTATAAATTAGACAATTTTTACTGCAGTTGAAATTATCCCAAAAATATCATAAATGACCCCTGTAGTCCGTCAATGAACACTAGCCCACTTAAAGCTTTTCAAAACCAAGCTTCCATAAAATCCGAGTGCTAAGAGACTTTCCCAATTCTTACTCATTTAGTCTGACTAAGTTGTTTCATAAAATCCCATCTCGCGGTACTCAATATGAACCACAGGAGGAATATGTTTAATGCCCCTTGAGGCATGCTTATCATGGCGACAGCAAAATAAATATTTAGAGCTTAGCGGAAGCTTTCTTTTTTAACAGGATTTTCACAGCACCTCCCACAACTCATGCATCGTTTGGTTGAAATGCGTGCTACAACCCGAAGACATGTCCTCTCTACCCACTCTCTTCTTGCTGATTTTCTGCATATATAGTAGACGTCTCTAGGCTTTTTTTTATGTTCTTTGTCTATAAAAACTGGCAACGAGGAACTACCCCAAAGCATTAGTTCCACCTCATTGAATTTGGGTCTTCCAGAATCCCCGATCCTATTATTCCTGGTAATGAGAAATGCTTCTATTCTGTTGCAGTTCACGTGTGAGCTATTTTTTTACATACAAAAATAAAAAGCACCCAATGCTACCATTGAAAATTTTGGCAACAAACCTCCCCCTGAGTAGAATGACCACATCATCCGCATATAAAGCAAACTTCCTTCCCACAGCATTTAACTTTTGCAATATACCGATGGCCGTTAGAAATCCTGGTACAGGCGAAAGAACCCTTTTGGGATGCTTCCCTGGTCAAAACCCCCCTACAAGTAACCTCTTCTGACATAAGACTCCTCTCTTCAGTATATCCCTATAGCTTCAATCCTTACATTGGCAATGGCTTCCTCTTTAAATAAAAATTTCACTATTGACTTCCAAATGTCTTTCTGATTGGATGTTTATCTAAAACCAAGTTGAAGGGGCTTCTGGCACCGGTGGTAACAAGCTGTCTCAAGCTACTACCCGAAGAACTCCAAACAGTTCAGAAAATGGTTGGCACCCGTTGCCGATACTACTTCCCGTTATGACAGCATTTGCGACTGGTCATCGCAGGAAATGTTAGGGGCCTAAGAAAGTTTATATTAACAGCCCATAGTGAGGTCTATGCACAAATATAGTAAAAAGCAAACAAAAAATCATAGTTACAAAACAAAAACAACTTAAACGGTACCGCTTGTGTATGACATAAATTTCAATATGTCGCAGAGCTGTCATGACGATAAATTAAGAAATAAATTTCAATTTTAGTTGACCATTTGTTAAAATTTAATTCTGTCGTTCGTGCAACACAATCTCTTGTAAATTATGCATTAACTTAAATATATTGTTGTAAGCTGCATACATTTGTTTGTCGAGTCATAAATTTAATTTAATTTGGAAAAATGTTCAAACACAGATACTTATACTCGTACTCTGCAGGGAAAAAAAAACAAAACTCAATTGAAGTAAAATAAACGAATAAATTTTATGAGCAATGAAATGGAAAATATGGGAGTGTTTTATGGTAAACAGAGTGGAGTTTTTGTAATATTTCTAAACAGCAATTACTGTAGTTTGAAAAAAACTGATACTGAAAGTTTTTTTGTCAAATTATAAATTGTTAAAAAAAATATTTAATTTGTTGGCAATAAAACATGTTTATGGCATGAAACTTTAAAATTTTTTTTTAATAAATGCAGAAGTTTGTAGTTTTGTAATTGATTTGAAGTGTTCAAAGCAACATCGAACCCAAGTTTTATTGAACTTTCTCTGGCAATCCAAATGATGCTTTTAATTATTGATAAAAATTAATAATCTGTTTTCAATATTCAATATCACTAAGATGCCTTTTCTAAAATGCTAAAGTGCTTACATGAAGTAAACGAACACCCTAATCCGTTTCAGGAGTTAGGGTTTAGCTTGGTTAACGTTACAGCAATTACTACTGATAAAGTTAAGTGGACCCTAGAGAGACCTGTAAAATACCTTATTTAAATTCCGCTAAACATTTTATTAAGATTCAGGTTTATATCCCAGTACTTGATGAAAACAAGTAATTCACTCTGACGAATCTTAAATAAAATTCACAGCGTGTAGGGGTCTTACTCCAATTATTTCAAATTTTGTATGGCAACCCCCTTAGGTGGTGCAGATTAGTTTAAGAAAAACGTTTTCAAGGAAAAATGAGGTATGTTCAGTCCTACATTTTACCTATCCACGGGCACCCTGGAAGCTGCAGGGGGAGATTTATTACAATTGCCCAAAATTTGTATGGAAGCCCCCCTTAAGCGATGTAGATAACGGGTAAGTATGTTTGGGGAATATTTTTGGGTTGGAAAACTATTGGGGGCCGGTTGTACATCTTATTTCTCTCAGACCGACCCTGGGGAAGCTATGGGCGCTTTTACATAATTTCTGTAAGTTTTGAATGAAAACTTTCTTAGGTCATAAGATAGGCGGCAAGTATGTTTCAAGAATATGTTTGAGAGGGAAAACTAATAGAGTCCTCTTACAATGTTCCAGAAAAATGTTTCATAGGAAAAATTAATTGAGGTCGGTCTTGCACTTGACCTTTGTAGGAGCACCCTAAAAGCTGTGGGAGCGATTAAAAAAATTTAAGTTTACATGGCAACCCTGTTTTTCGAAAAAATATAAACAGGAGTAGGTCCTATATTGCACCGGTGTAGGGGCAGCTCCGGGCAGTTGAAGAGGTTTCTATGTTTAAGTTTTAGATCAATAAACAGAGAAAGTCATGGTTGCTGGCTTATACAGGGTGTCCGCCGGCGAGGTATTCTGTTTTACTTGCTTATAATTTTTGATTAAATGAAACAGAATGAATCTTATATTGATAAATGTTTTAATTAATGTCGGCAATTATGTATGAAATATAAAATCAGATAAATGTCCGCTTCTGTTAGCCTCACAAATGTGAGCCCTTTTGAGCATATTTTTCGTTGCATTTTCACGCATTTCACGCGGTATTTCATTAATTTTATCACAAATATTTTGCTTAAATTGCCCCAGCACTTTTGACTTGCTTGCATAACCCTTGCTTTTCAGCACAAAAAGAAGTCTGAAACAGTCACTTAAGGTGACCATGGAGATCAGTCAACATCACAATTTCTTGAAATTACTTGTTGTGGAAAAAAGTCTCTCAGTAATTCCATTGTAATAGTGGCTGTATGCGATATGGCGCCGTACTGTTGATACCACATGTTAACTAAGCCCAAATCATGCAGTTGGGGCACCAAAAAATGTTCAATCATTTCACAATATCGCTCTCCATTGACAGTCACCGGTACGCCACTTAAGTAAGGTTCAATGATTCCTTCTGACAAATTTGCACACCAAATTTTCCCTTTTAATGGATGCAAGGGTGACTGAAAAATTTGTTGAGGGTTTTGTATTGCCCAGAACCGACTATTCTGTTTATTCACATATCTGTTGAACTGGAAAATGTGCCTCGTCACTCACTATTATTTTTTTAATGAAATTCGGGGTTGTCATGATTTAACGATTAAAACACGTTGGTTTGCCAAATACTTTTCCATAATAAATTTGTCACTTCTTTTCTTTACGACTGCCAAGTACGAATTGCCAAATCTAATGTTTAACAAAATGGCGGCAAAACAAACCAGCATACCTTGCCGGCGGACACCCTGTATCTCTATCAGTTATTGGGCTATTTCGCTTAATTTCCATGCCAAAACTTCGAGAAGTGTACCTAATGTTTTTACACCACAAACTGATCTGAGGAATGTAAAGGGAGTTTAGAAACTTGATTTCAATAGATTAATGAAAAGACTGACAGACGGGCCAACGAACATCGCCAAATCAACTTTCTTATCTTTAAGGATCAAGAAAGTATAGACTTTATCGGGTCGCAAATAAATATTAAAAAAATTAAAAATGGAAAGACGAACTTAAATATACCCTTACCACTAACGTGAAGGGTATAATATATATCGCTGGTTATAATTTTAGGGTAACTTTCTTTTCAATAATAATTTTAATTATTTCACACCTCGTCATTACAGTTTATAAAATTTATAAATTAAATCATGGTCATTTTAAAAATTATTATGCTCAATTTTGTTAACAATCATCCTAGCAATCTTATTTAATTCATTTAAGTTATAACTCCAATTTCATGTTTATTCATTTATGTCTTTCATATAAATTCAAACAAACACTTGTTCACCCCTGGATTCCTTTTACAAAATAATAACTTAAATATATTTATTACATCTTTTTCGTTTGGCACAAAGTTCAACAATAAAATTTATGATTTCCTTAACGTTAATTTTGTTTAATTTGCTACCAAAATTACTAGACATAATTCAAATTTAAAAACCCATTATCATAATTCACGTGACTCCTAAAGAACTTTCTGTGCAAAATCATACAGACAAACACACACACACACACTAAAACAATTGTATGGAATGCTTTCACTAAAACATTTTATATCATAAAGCTTTTATTGTACAACATTTAAATGGATTCTTTATGGCCAAAATACGAGAGCACAATATAAAAAAACATATTTTATGTCAAATGTTTATTTACAATACGTCGAGTATAGTTGTGTACCCATGGAGAAACGAGGGATGGTCAAGAAGGCTTTGCAAAGAAAAAAATTAATGAAAAGTAAGAGTTAAAATAGCAAAATTGTATATAAAAAAATAAAATAATAGTTGACAAAAAAGTTTATTAAGAGCAATGAGCTTTAGAATGAGCATGTTACCCAGATGTCTTTAAGTTGAACACCCTGTTTAAAACGGAACCTTGTGTTCTGCGCCCCACGATGTTGTAAACTTGGTTCAATTGGGCTGATTTCTCGACGAATATTTACCTTTATAGCCACAAGAGAGTAGGAATTGTCATTACAAACACTCTCTTTAAGGTAGCCCCATTAGAAAAACCATGAAAGTTAGATCGGGCTACCTCGATGGCCATGGGATGTCCCCAAAGCGACTGATCAGTTTTTTAGGGGAAACTTTTTCAAAGCAAATTCATCGAAGCTCTGGCTGGGTGTGCAGTCGCCTCACCCTTGGCCATGCTTGGCAAAAAGAATTCCGTTATCATGTGTCGATAATTTTCACCGTTGACATTTGTCGACTGGCCCTGAGAATTTTCGAAAAAAATGATCCAATTATCTCATGCGTGCATAAGGCACGCCAAACAGCTACCCTGGGGCAATACAATGGTTTTTGATGTTTAAGCGAAGGGCTGCGGGTTTTTGGGGACCCAAAATGGTAGTTAAATGTGGGCTCTTTGCAAGATTAACTGAGTTTCTTCTTTTTTAAATAAAATAAAAAAAAATTTATTAATTTTTTTTTTCACGCAGCCTTTTGCGAATTTTGAAAGCAAAAACCTTATCGTCTAGAGCACACGTGGTTACTAGTTTAACACATTTTTTGTATTTTCCTTGAAAATCCTGGACATCTGGCCTTAAGCACTTTAAATATATTTAAAGATAGTCATTTCAATATAATCCTTAAAAACATATAAGGAAAATTCTCATACTGCCCTCCTCTTAAAACCCATAAAAAGTATTTAAATCAAGCGAATATAAATTATGTTTTCAACTTCTATTTCTTTGGCGTGGAACGAGGGAAAAGTGCGTGTTAATGTTTAACGAATTGTGTCATTTTTGTGGTTGTTTCATTTTGTTGTATTTAATTTTTATAATTTTTGTGTATATTTTAATTTGTTGTCAGCATTTTTGTTTGTGCGTTTTATTCTGTCATATTTATGTTACGGTTTCGTTGATGGTTTTCATTAAAATATTTATAATGTTTATTATTATTATTATCGTTGCAACAGATTTTCTTTAATGTCATTCTGAACTTTTTCTTTGCAGGGCTTTTGAATAGGAATGTGTTTGTATATCATATCAAAGAATGAATTGTATAATTGAAGTTTATAAGCAGGGGAGGGCAACTACAATCGGTTGGAGTAAAATATTAAGTTTGATTAAGGGAAGCAAATAATTGCTTTGACAGTATTTTTTTTTATTAATTAATATTTAAGATTTATTATATGTACTTTAAGACAAAGAGATTTGTCCCATATATTTTTTACCTAGTTTTTATTCTTCTTGTTTGTGGAAATCAAGTGGTTAAAAGAAAATCAATGGAGTATTGAGTTTCACATGGATACTTGGGATAATTTTCATTTTCATATACCATCCCCTTACTTGTGTTGTTGTTATAACTTCTTTTTTAGCATGTTTTATTTTGCTGGGCTTTGAAGAGACGCACATTAAACCCAAGAGGTCTCCGAGTTCAGATGTATAAGTTTCAGTGCTTATCTTTACCATCTTTCCACATCTTAAAATATGGGTGATTTTAAAATGCCTTCTTGACTATCTGTAAACACACATACGACTGCATTTGCGCAGATATTCGACTACAAGTGCCTACAGTAGTCCTTATGTTGACTACCAATTCATGAGTTTTTTATTTTATTTTTTAATTCAATAGATTGCAATTTGATATTTGCGTATTTTGTTATATTTTTTTTTTTTGAGTGACTCGTTTTGATTCACTTTATTTACATGTTTGCCCATCTCGGCTTTAAACTTTAAAACAACTTTTCCTAATTTTCCTTGTCACTTTGGAAAATTTATGTCTAAACGAAAAGAAGTATAAAATTATAAATTCTATATTAACAGGCACAAATATTTTATGGCCGGCATAAAAATATAAAAAACATAAATACTAACAAGTCATTCTCTTGTTAAGTGCCCTGCCATATACATAAATGTGCCACCACTTAGATGAGGGTGATGATGATAATGATGACGGTATTGTAGCTATTTTATAACAGAGAGAGAGAGGGGGCAGAGTGTCAGAAAGTATAACATGCGTATGAGTTAAAATTAGTTTCAACTTGAAATTTATGGTTGAGTGATTGTTCGGTGTGTGTAATTAGTTAAAACGGAAGCTAATTTATGTTTTGTCAGTTATGTTCAAATTAATGTAACAAAAAATTAAATGCTCATAAATAACTTTATTTAAATTTTTCAACAATAACAACAGCAATAAAAACAACTTAAAATGTCTAAAACTAATGGTGATTAAAAGAAATGTTTTACAGATGACTGATAAAACCAACAAAAAGAAAAGAATGAAAGAGTTGGAAACAACTAAGAAGCCTCATATAAATATAAGATTAAACTTTAAAAAGAAATCATTAAAAATTTTAAAGAGAAAGCGGACCTAATGATTATGAATTAATGAATTTTCATTAAGCAATTTTATTACTCTTAAATAGACTTTGGAAACAGTTAATGTCTCTAATTAATTTTATAGGTAGAATGTTTTGTCTGTTTCTTTCTATTTGGTTCTACGCGTGTCTTAGAAATTTTCTTTTTAACAAGGCAACCCTTTGACTTTAATGTTGCCTTTTTGTTCTTTATAGTCTGTCTGGCATATCATTCATCATTTACTTGCTTTTGCTTGAGGGAGTTTGACATGGGGTTGCTGTTGTTGTTGATGGCAGTCATAAATTATTTTTGCTGCTTACAGCAGCTGTTTGATATATGCGAATTTAAAAAAAAACTAAAGATGAACTAAAATGAAAGAAGAACAGCAAATTAAAATAAGAAAAAACTTACAAAATGTATTAGGGGTTGCCGTGAAGCATTTAGATATTAATTAAGTTTAAAAATGATAGCAAAAGTTAGAGTTTTTGAGGCCAAAAAATAATGCTTTGTTTTTAATTTTTTTCTACTTTAAACTAAAACACCATTAACATTTTGCTAAGCATTCTCATCACAACTGGCCACCCTTTTTTTAAATAACATTACTTTCTCCTTCAAAAATGCCGTTCAAATTCATGCACACAATACTGCTAAGTCAGTCTCTTTAGAAAACCATTAAGATTGAATAACATCATAAATATTAAAAGCCCTGTTCACAACTACATTTCAGTAGTTTCTGACGTTGTCCGTAATGTTAAAATATGTATGTTTGTATGCATATCTAAAGCATAATGTGAAATGATAAAAACCAATGCTTAAACATAAACATACAGGGCCACAGAAACAGAAATGGAAACCATCCTGCCATACAAATCATCTGCAATGTTCAATAGAATAAATGAAAATGCCAAATACAAACACATAAAATGCCAAGAAGAAAAATATCTATGCTTTAACTAGTTTTAACCAAATTATTTGTACCCAATTGACCAAAGCATTTGAGTGAAATAAGACCCTGTAAGTTATTTGGATATCTTACATATAACACAAATATGGAATAAAAAGCACTAGTGGTGTGAATACCATATACAAAGGGGACCAGAAGAAGTCATCCGATGTTGTTTGGCTCTCATCTTTTTTCTAAATAAAAACCTTCGATTCTGTTTTTTGATTATGTTTACTTGAACCTTTAGAAGTTTATTGGTTAAGTCTAGAAGACGATATCAGCCCAATAGGCGCCGTAACAATTTATTGCTCTACGGGCTCGTTTTTTGTCATATTTCATCATTTCGGAGAGGACTCCGGGCCATAGAGTCCCTCACTCATGTCGAATGTTGTCCTTGAGGGCTCCCAGGGTCTCAGGCTTGTTACCGTAAACATGGGATTTCAAAAAAACCCAAAAAGCTTTAGAATGGTCAAATCGGGCGATCTTGTGTAAGTCATAAGTCTTTGTATGCCGCCAAAATGAGAGATGAGGCGGCCCCGAACGTCGCGTTGCCTTCAGAACATCACTTGTGGCTCACCCAGTGTATGCTGTTGCTTCGTTTTTTTGAAACCCCATGTCCTCCAAACCTAGTTTGTTCAATTGCGACAGAAAAAAATCGGCCAACATGGCCCTATAGCGCACACCGTCCATTGTTGTTGTGTGACCAGCGGCGTCTTTGAAAAAATGATCCGATGACTCCTCCAACGTGAACAGCCAACATGCTTCTCGTGCATTATTTAAGCTGCCCCAGATGCTTAAATTTTGCCTGGTTAAGTACCCGCTGAGGTGGAAGTGAGCCTCATCACTCACTATGATTTGGTCGAAAAATCTTCCCCTCCAGTCTCGGGATAGAGGATGGCTAAGACGTAGGTTACACGCGTTTGGCGTCCGACAAGCAGCAGCTGATGTAAGGGGTGGACTTTTTACGGCAACATGCAAAGGTCTTTCACCGAAATTCGCCTTAGGGACAGCCGGCTGATGGCTAGTTGGGAGGCATGGCGTCTGGTCGATGTTTCTGGCGACAGCTCGACATCTTCCCTAACAGCGGCGATATTGTTGTCAGAACGGGTGCTCCGCTGCCAGCCACCCTTGGCAAAGTCTCGTGTGGTCCCATACTATTCAAGGTAGTTGGCCAAATGGCGCAGTGTATGCGCAGACTGTGCCGGACGACCGGGGAACCGGCGACGGAATTCGCGCTGCGCCAAAGCCACAGACGAATTGTTATGCAAAACAAAATAGACACAATTATTCCGAGTTTTTGGGGAGTGTATTGCTCCGTTGTTTGTTCACTTGTATTCTATATCTGTCTTGTTCACAAATGTCAAAACAGATTTGACCTGGACCGCCATTTGTAAAAATAAGAGCATCTTCGAATAAGGTGATTTCTTTTGGTCCACTTGTACATGGCAAGGGCATTAGGCGTTTGTGCAGACGTTTATAACGCCAAAAATTATTGACTTAAAGTCCATTTTAAAGCATTCCCATCGAGTTAGAATCACTTCCTGAGTCGATTTAAGCGTTCCCGTCCAGCTGGATGTCCATGTGTTCTTGTAATCAAAGTACAAGTCGCAATTTTTAAGAGTTTGTGGGCTGTAGCCACATACAAATGTGTGTAGGTTGTAATATGATCAGATTTGACCGATTATGACATTCTTACTTGTTTTAGCTTTATAAAATTGCTCATGATTTTATTTTAACAATTGAGTTACGATTTGGTCATTGGGTATCATCTTTGGCGCTAAAAAATAGGATCTATTTTTCTTAACCAAATTTTGCAAATTTTCTTTTACACAGTCATTTATCTAAGTTCTTTGTATGTATTTGACTGCAGTCATATGAAAATATTTTATATAAACCTTAAAATTTCCACAGAATCATTAGCAATACAACGTTATTCAATTTGTGTTTGTTATTTACTACGTGCACAAATAAGATGAAGATTTATTTGATAAATAATATATGAGCCAACATACATGCATGCGGAATTACAAAACTTTTAGAATTTTAGATTTAACTAAATACTAGATGAAATATTTTATAAATTTAGTGCGGTTACTCTAACTGAAAAATTAATTTGCATATGTAAATATTTAAGAGCAGAAAGTTAATGAAATTTATGCTGCAAAAAAAATATTTTATAAACTTACCATATATTTGGCATCAAGTTTAGAGACATGCAAGATCTGTAACAAATAATAAAACAAAGTTTAAAATATGGCATAAATTTAAAACTAAAAAACGTAACCGGAAACTTTAAAAAATTCCAGGGTATCCGCTTAATTAATAATCGCTAGATTATTCGAACAATTTTCAGCCTTTATATTGCTGGAGTAGGAAAATTTGAAAATCACGCTCCAAAGGTAATCGATCGGCTTTGAAGGAGCAGCCACCTTTCGTGGCTACTTTACGCAACCTAACCTAATATTGGATAAAATGATATTCTAGTTAGCCTATCTAGCCAGAGATATCAGAAAGCAAAATGGAAAAGGTGGCCTACGGTGCCCTTAAGATTTTTAAGGCGTATAGTTAAACTAGGGGCATGCTTCCGGTGTTTCTGTAACGCCAAATTAAAGATCAGGGTACCCGACACAATTACCGAAGCTCGAAAAAAGAGAAGTTTCTTAAATTACCTTAAAATAGCATGCACAGAAGTTAGACATTAAGGTAAAAAATGTTTCGTCCCTTTACCACCATCCTTGGGCTCTAACAATTCTAGTTATCGTTTTGAATTTTAAAACAACCACAGAACTTTTAACTTAACATTGCTTTATTTGATGGTTTGCTATTTGAAAAGTTTTCAATATTTTTAAGCCTGAATAGTACAATGGTTCTGCGATGTCTTAAACCTCTTTTAATAGGCGAGCACACGTAAAGAAAAAACGAGTAAGTTTAGCCAACCAAGTCTAATCCTTCAAACCAGAAGAGCGTGCTGTTGCTTCTTGTTTCGAAAATATCAAGTTTGACAAGCCATAAAGTGAGTTCCTTAAGGAGCCTGCGACAGCATATTCACTATTTTAAAATGTCAAAGTAAGGTCCTGCATAATACTCATTTGTACAGCCTCAAGTAACTACAAGCATCTGTGCAAAGGTTCTGTTATATCATAGTTATCGATTTGATATGAATACAGACATTGAGCCATATAATAACATCGATGTCATGTTCTTGTGGTAGGATATGTATCTCTTTTGTTACCCTAAGCTGCAACCAGATCCCCAGATGTATATATGTGATCCCGATTTTCCTAGTCAAAGGGCAGTAAAATTTTCCATAGTCATGAAGGAAATCTTTTAATTTGCACATTTTGTCATATGTCCCTTATTAAGGGAAATTTTTCTCAATAGGTTAATAGGCAAAAATATTTTAGGGCCAACGTGAGCAAAGTGGAACCAAATTTTATACTCGTCACTTAATCGCATGACAAGGGTGATAACAACAGCTTTTAGATTTTGAACTAACTAACCCGGGTGCCTTAATAAAATTTTTGGCATCCAGATAGAAAGCGGAACGGCTGAAACCCGGTTTTTGTTATATAACAAATAAAATATTTATTTTATAAAACTTAAATAAAAAACAAAATGATTGACACCAAGTTTAATTAAGAGCATTGAACGATAGAATGAAAAAGAGATGTCTTTTGTCGAGTTGAACACACTGTTCATAACGGAGCTTTGCGCTCTTTACCATTTAGAAAGTAAACTAGGTTCAATTGAGCTGATTTCTCGACGCACAATTTCCTTTAAAGCTACAAGAAATTTGATATTGCAATTTCCAACCCGCTCTTTGAGGTAGCCCTATAAAACAAATTCATTAAAGTAAGATCGGGCGACCTCGGTGGCAATGGGGTGTCCCCAAAGCGACTGATCAGTTTTTTGGAGAAATTTTCCCCAAGCAAATTCATCGAAGCTCTAGCTGTGTGCTCAGTCGCCCCATTCTGTTAAAACCACGTGTTTAAAGAGTACAATGGATTAGCTCACAGGCTTGGCAAAAAGAATTCAGTAATCGTTCATCGATAATTTTCACCGCTGACATTCGTTGCCTGGCCTCGAGAGTTTGTAAAAAAGATAGTTAAATGATCTGCTGCGTGGATAAGGCACACCACACAGTTGCAATGCAATTGTTTTAAAAGCTTCAGTGGAGGGTTGTGGCATTTTGGAGACTAGTAACGGCAGGTTTGTTTGCTGGCGTGGCCGTGTAAGAGAAAATGAGCCTCGTTGCTCCAAAAAATGGGATTTACAGTTCGAAAGCGCTTCAACATGTTTTTATAAAACTTCTTCGTAAATGAAAGTCACTTTCTATCAGTTTTTGAAAGATTTGAACTTTAAAAAGATTGAATTTCAGACCGTTTTTTAAAATTTCATGAATAATCGCTCTTGGAAGCCCCATATTTTAGCTGCTCTTTTCCGCATTGAAAGTCACGAATTTTCACGTAAACTGTTTTCAGCCAGTTTAATGTTTTCGGGAGTTATTGGAGATCGACTGGGCCCTGGCCGTGAGATACTCATAGCCAAAGCAGTTTTGCGGAGTTTCTGCACCCACGAACAAATTAAATTTACATTGGGTCCACCACGTATTCGCCGACTACCGGACTTTGGACAAAATTGTCGACGAGCAATTACATCATTACTTTGAAAAAATGTCTCCACTGCGACATCGTGGCTAACAAATCCGCACAATCGATTATTCCAACGGTGCGACCCTCTCTCCGAACCATTAATTACTAATTGAAATAATCGTAATTGCCACCAGACACCCTGTATCTCTCTTTATTTCTTAAAAGTATGTGTATGTACATAAAAAAACTAAATAATATCGATTAAGAAATTAATTCAAATAAACAGACGAATATAAAAAATAAACCGCAAATATATTAAAAAGTGTTTTAAATTTAAATTAAAGATTTTAATCGGCCAAATGACAAGATTTTTCTTAAGCTGCGTCACTACTGTTTTCATTATTCTTTTGTTAATGTGAAAAAAATCTTAACTTGTCTTATTAAATAAAAAATTAATATTATGTTTTTGGCCGTATTTATGTTATTGTCTATTGTCGTCATTGTTTCTGATCATAATCGTAAATTTTAATCATCAGCTGCTCATTTATAAGCCCAAAGTAATACGGGGACAAACATATGGTTTTGCCTTCTTAAAAAACAAAAGGGAAAATTATTGATAATAATGTTTCTAATTTATTAAAATTTTAATTTCCTTAAATGTCTTAAATACTTTTAATAAATATGTTTCTATAAAAATAATTTTAGAAGAAACAAAAATACCGGTCTTATTTATAACAAATGATTATTATGGGATTAGCTCGATACTGTCAGTTTTCAAACACATTCTACATATTTTTCAAATTACTTTTGTTCTATTCTTTTTAGTTTTCTTGTATAAGTTTTAGAGTGACAAATTGTCAAGTAGCCAGGGCACGACATATTTTTTTAGATAGCCTAGAGGTGTCTTTGTTTTAACTAATTAGTTAATATTTATCATAAATTAAGGCGCCTTTTTATCAAAACTATTCAGAAAAACCACTTTTACAAAGACATATTTATTTGACAAACTAAATAAAGAAGGTTTATATTTCTGTTTGAAAAATAGTTGTTGCCTTTGGACACTTAATCATTTTATTAATACTCATAACCATTAAATAAATTATGTAAAATATCTTTTTGGAAATTATCTTTGGGCATTCATCTTTAATCAAAATTATGTTTTTTTTTCACTTCCAAACACCCCAGCGTTTTGCTGTTGGCGTGTTATGTCTGTCTTGTGAAATCTCTTCTTTACTTTTTTTTTCGTTTTTTACGGCTTTCATCATTTTAAATTGAACCCAATTACAAATGACAGCCGGCAAATTGAAGTGGAAATTGAGATATTATGTCTTTATACACAGCAAAGCAGAAATAAGTGAAATATAAACCAAAGTCTTTATAAACTTTTAGCAGATGAAAAGAAAAGTTTTATTTATTTTTCTGAAAGGCATATAAAATTGAGAGCAATTTTTGTGTGTCAAACGCAAATCTTGGATACGTCAAAAGTAAGTATGTTAGAGTGTTTTAAAAATATATTTGCAACGGAATTATTTTGGTTAATTAGGATATTTCAAGCAACCGTTTTTGCCCGCTTCTTATCTGCAATGTTTTTTTTTGTGAAGGCTGATTTGTGTATTGAACGTAACGTTTCCTTTAGTACGCTTGATTTCTGAGTTTGTTTGTGAAAATTGCATTAAAAAAATTAGGTAAAAATAAATTTGGTGACATTGGGACCAAGTCTGTTGTTTATTGTTGATAAAATGGCCATTATTTTAACAGCCCAAATACCATAGTACTCCTGGCATAAGCGTTTTAGGATATTACTAACGCAATTATTGTTTTGTAGCCACAAAATTTTGCATGTATTATGTATTGCCTTGGTAGTCGCATAAAACCTTATAAATTTTGAATAAAAAATACTCTTGAAATATTGAAACATATGCCCAAATTTTTCTTTAAAAAATTAGAAAAAGTTGGGAAGATTCACAAAAAGGATCCATTAAAGCCCATTAGCCACCGTACTTTCCATACTAGGCGTGTCCCTGAAAATCAAACTCACCCCACATTAAAAAGCATATCTCAATCCGCGCATACTTTCAGCAGGCGGCTTAGCTTTTTATATCTAAAATAAAACTTAAATAAAAATAAAATAAAATAAAATAAATAAAAATAAAATAAAACAAAATAAAATAAAATAAAATAAAATAAAATAAAATAAAATAAAATAAAATAAAATAAAATAAAATAAAATAAAATAAAATAAAATAAAATAAAATAAAATAAAATAAAATAAAATAAAATAAAATAAAATAAAATAAAATAAAATAACATAAAATAAAATAAAATAAAATAAAATAAAATAAAATAAAATAAAATAAAATAAAATAAAATAAAATAAAATAAAATAAAATAAAATAAAATAAAATAAAATAAAATAAAATAAAATAAAGTAAAATAAAATAAAATAAATAAAACAAAATAAATTAAATAAAATAAAATAAAATAATATAAAATAAAATAAAATAAAATAAAATAAAATAAAATAAAATAAAATAAAATAAAATAAAATAAAATAAAATAAAATAAAATAAAATAAAATAAAATAAAATAAAATAAAATAAAATAAAATAAAATAAAATAAAATAAAATAAAATACAATAAAATAAAATAAAATACAATAAAATAAAATAAAATAGAAAAAAATAAAATAAAATAAAATAAAATAAAATAAAATAAAATAAAATAATAAAATAGTAACTTGACCTTTACCGCAAAATCATGTCAATTCCCATACATGCCTTTGCATGTCCGCATAAAAAATTATTTTAGCTAAAATATTAAATAATATTTGAGTCAGTTTCCATTTCCGTAGCGGTATAATAGATTGCATTTTAGTTTTAACTGAAAATGTTTGAAATTAAATTAAAAAGGAACTAACTTTACATTAAATTTTAAAAAACAATATTTTTACAATTTTAAGTTAAGTGTCACAATATATGTTTTTAGAGAATTGTTTTTGGCCTTTTTATCAATGCACCTATAAAACAAAATTTTAAATTTTTTTTTGAAATAAAATTGTTTATTGTAGCATTACAATTTGAAGAAAAACAAAATTATTTATATTATATTGTAAACTTTTGCCATCCCATACATTGTCTTAGTTTAAAATTAATTAAAAGCTTGTTTACACACATGTCGACACCAACGTTTAGCTACTGCTGGCACTATTACGCTGATAAATTAATGAAAATTGTAGCTGATGTGTAAACAAATTAAATTGAAATAAGCCAAATGTAATGTTTCATATAAAAGAGACAAAAATTAATTTAATACGGCTCAGTGGTCAATTTAAACATTTATTTTGAAAAAAAGCCATTTTTCTTGGCAGCCAAAGATTTTTATGTGCGATGCCTTAAGCAGTGAACTAAAATAGTGAGTACTTTCTTGATAAAAGCATTTATAAATGCACTTTAGTTGTTTGCTAGGGATTGTGACAAGACCAGTAAAAAAGATTTAAAAACCATTCTTAGATAAATCAAAAAAAGGTAATTATCGGTGCTTAAAGCAATCCGAAGAGATATCTAAATTGAGACAGCAGTTAGGTTAAAAGTTATTGACTTAAGTGTAGCGCCTTCCTGTTAAAAAAACTCTTATTTCTTGCATTTGATGGCAGTATTCATAAGCAAGGTTCTTACACTAACCACACTTGTAAAAATTTTGGGTCAAGCGCCTGCATAAATTTAAAAAAAAAAAAACCCCTAAAACACATGACTCTGCAATTAAAGCAAAAAAAAAATAAATAATTTCAAAACAATGAATTTTTAATTTTTATTACAATTAACGAAAATATGTTTTATGACATCTCTATTATAACCCTGAAACAAAAGAAATATTTAGCATTTTGACATTTCCTGTTTATTTCATTTTTTTATTATAAAATTCATATTTTATTGCTGCCATTGGGGTTTTTCCTTTTTAACAAAACTACGACCACAAGGCATAATAGAAAACAAAATAATCACAAATTTAGTCTAATTAATATATATGCGACAATAAATGTCTGTAGTATTTTGTATATTTTATGTCTGTGGTCAGCGGGTGACTAATTGTCGAATAAACATTTTAACAAAACAATACAAAAGCAACAATAACAATCATAATGATCATCCACTAAATGACAGACCTGTCAAAATGACATGTGTTTACAAGTAGACACATCTTGAGGGTACATTGTCACACCACTTGGCATTTGTTACATCCATGTGCACACACGTAACTAAACACCCGCACATGGAAGACCATAGCATTGTAATACAAATATTTTAACGTTCTAATCAATACATACATAAGTATACCTTTTGTTTTTCCTACATATGTATGTACATACTTACATACATATTGTGTTAGGGAAAGTGTCCCTTGTACGGTTGGGTAAGTGTATATGTATGTAAGTACGTTTGTAGGATGTGCTACGTAGTTACACCCGCATAGATTTTACTTTTTACAATGTTTAAACATTTTACATTCACTAAATGCTTGTGTAATAACAACATTACAACAAAGTTTGTCGGAACATATACACACTTTGTTGATATTTTTTTAAAGCCCAACAGTTCTGAAAGGAAAAATTACGTAATGCTGGCTGGTTATTAATATTAACTTACTTTTACACATTTATTTGAAATCGCTTTGCACACATTATTTTAAGAATACAATTATAGAAAACAATTCTTAAAACACTCTTATAAAAAGTGCTTGGAAACAGTGTACAGGCGCTTACCCTACTTAGTAGCGAAAAAAAACTAAAAATTTAGATTTTGACATTTTATTCTTAGACTCTTAGCTAAATACAGACATAGATTTTTGTCTACGTTTTCTAAAAGTTGCAAAAATTCTTAGATACAAATTAAAAAAACACAGGGTCTCTTACTTGTTTACATACGTACGTCTCCTTTGTACTAAAGTGCATTTGACAAATAACATATCAAAATCTGTGACAAGTTAAATAAAAACTGTCAAATAAACGAACAATAAAATGACAGACATACAGACAAAAGAAGCATTTTATAAATCAACAACCATCATGAGGATTTATTTTTTTTGCCGTTGTGCGATGTGCTTGCTTGTCAGACAAACAATAAAAAACAATTTTTAGAAATTAAAAGATATAAAAATTTTGATTTAAATATTTTGTTTATTTTTTTAAAAATCTTCTTTTTGCAAATGTAGATTCTTATGTGTTTTCTTTGTAAAAAAATTTTTTTGTAAAAACTTATCTTATACTTTTATTACGGTTTATTAAATTCAAAAATATTACCAATAATACGAGTGTTTAACATGCCAGTAGTATAAGTGACATAAAGCTAAACACAAAAGTCAAATTTCGTCAAGACAGGGTAATATTCTAGTTAGTTGTAGCCCTTATTTCGGAAGACATGTCATTTTGAAGAACCCAGGCAGTAATTCCGAGTCGATTGGTAAACTTGAAGGTGGGTCCCAAACCATTACTTTTGGGCGTGAAAAACATCTGCACAAAAGTTTAATATCGTTACCACGTATCAAGTGTGGGTGCAACTAAAGCTGGCAAAAGAAAATAGGATTTTCTTCTTAGCAATAATAAACATCAAATATGTACTCATAAGAGAACAAAGAAAGCCGACACAAAATATGATTTTTATCATTTAATGCATTTTTGTAAAGACATAAGAACAGGGTGTTTGGTGGCAAATTTATATTTTTAAATACGATTATATCAAAAAGCAATAAACGGTACGGAGGGAGGGTGGCGGCTTGGGAAATATCGATTGCGCGAAATTGTCAGACACGATGTCGCAGTGGTCGAGTAAGCATCGCGCGTTCGTTGTGGAGACGTTTTTTAAGAGTTATAATTCTGACGTAATTGCTCGGCAAAAACTTTGTTTAAGGTTTGGTATTCGACGAATACTTGATGGACAGAGTAAAAATTTAATGCGTTCGTGGGTGTAAAAATTCCGCTTCGGCTATGAATGTTCCACGGCCAGGGCCCAATCAAACTTCAAGGACTCCCGAAAACATTAAACTGGTTGAAAGCAGTTCACGTGAATATCAGTGACCTTTAATGCTGAAAAGAGCAGCCTAACTGGGACTTCTGACGGTGATTATTCATAAAATTTTAAAAGAGGATCTGAAGTTCCATCCTTTAAAAATTCAAATCGCTCAAGAACTGAAAGAAAATGACTTTGATTTACGCAAGAAATTTTTGTTAAACGATTTTTTAGCGTTTTCGTTTTGTAAGTCCCATTCTTTGGTGTGACGAGGCTCATTAAGAACCACGTCAACAACCAAAACTGCCTTTACTGGTCTTTGAAAACCCGCAATCTTCGATTGAAACATCAAAACTATTGGATTGCCCCAGGGTAACTTTTTGGTGTGCCTTACGACATTTTTTTTCAATTCTCGGGGCCAGGCGACGAATGTCAACGGTAAAAGTTATCGACGCATGATTGCGAAATTCTTTTTGTCAAACATGCGAGCTCATCTATTGTACTCTTTACACAAGTGGTTTCAACAGAATGGGGCCGCTGCACACACAGCCAGAGCTTCTATGAATTCCCTTGGGGAAAATCTCCCCATAAAACTAATTAGTCGTTTTGGGGACATCCAATGACCACCGAGGTCGCCCGATTTAACTCTCATAGATTTTTTATGGGGCTACAGAGGATGGATAATGACAATCCCCAATATCTTGTGGCTTTAAAGGAAAATATTCGTCGAGAAGTATGCTCAATTAAACCAAGTTTACCGCACCGTGTGGCGCAGAATACAAGGCTGCTTCTTTAACAGTATGTTCAACCCGACGAAAGACATCTTGATGACATACTCTTTAAAAATAAAATCCGCATTTCCATTCAATCGTTGAATGCTCTTAATAAAATTTTTTTGTCAATTATTACGTCTTTTATTAAATTTTGAAAATAAAAATCTGCCTCCAGACACCCTATATTTTTATAGATATATTTATCGCAAATATACATTTATTTAATGCATGCGCACAAACATATGTATATAATTACAAGTGCTTACGAAATGAAGATGTTGAAAATACTTATAACTTCCTTAAACCGTAAAGCAACCAACAGATATCCTTGAGATAAAAAGACATGTACATTTTCCTACCTTTGTATACTTGCAATGTAAAGGCATACAGACATTCCAGTTGACCAAATCGTCAAACATGATTTTTCTTTTAGCAATGTGTTCAAGACATTCATCAAAATTAAAATTAATAATATTTGTCGCTTATATTGCTTTTAAAAACGACTGAAAAAAAATCACGTTAACAACAGTATAACAATAATATCTGGCTTGTTGTCTCCTATATTATTTCAATATGTGCGATATTGTCGTTCGCTTGGCCTTACTAAAAGAATCCATTTATATTTCAATTTCAAAAACCAATAGTTTGACCTTGTACTTGTTCTTAAAATTGTTTTGAAGGCTTGGCCATGTGGGATGTATGAAACAAACGTACATAATTTTTATTAAAAAAATATTTGAAACTCAAACTTTCAAGTGATACTAAAAAAGTTATTTCATATATTTTTTTTCTACCTCTTAAATGGCATTAATAAGAGCATTTTTATCTTTTTCAAAGATTTGTGTATTTTGCACATAAAAGGATAAGTACTTTATACATCCTCTTATAACTCACTTCTCAGAATATTCCTGTACATATATTATGAGTTTATGTTAATAAGTATGTGTTTGTGTTTTTCTAGAGGGTTGCTTAATAGAAAAAATGTCATATTTTATTAATAATTTGTTAAAAGAAATTTCTAGAGCATTAAAAATAAAATGTTTTACCTTAAGTCCTTTGAGAATATCTTTTTTAAGTGCATACTGATTAGTAAAAGTTAAAAATTTAAAATTTTTTGAAAGAAAAGAAAAAAAGGTAGAGAAATTTTTCAAAAATGTGATTGAGGTGAACTTTGAATATTTCAAAAAAAGTGTTTTAATAACAAAAATCTGAGGCATAAAAGCAACTCAGCAAATTTAAAAGGAAACTGAGACTTGAAGTTAATGAATAAAAATCAATCTTTATCAGGTGGACCTAAAAGCTCGCACGTTTGCGAATGTTTTATAAGTATTGAAGATAGTAAGAATAAACAAATAGGTTTTGCAGGCTCATGTGCCAGATGACCAGTGTGACCACCTAGAACTTTCAAAATGTTTAATTTAACAAGCCCCCTGCGAGTCTCCATTTTCGCCATAAAAATAATTAAACCCAGAAATTAGCCACGTAATAAACATGCGGATAGTCTATCTGCATAAAGTGTTGTCAACATACATCAAATTTCTGTGACGTTATTCTAAATTTTGTGGTAAGGCAAAATTATTTCGCTTTTATGAAACTTTTTTTTTCCCTAATTGGCTTGCTTTTAAATATCATATTCCAGAATATTTTCAATGCAATTCTTTCATATTTTAAACTTTCAACTATGGTCACTAGGGTGAAAACGTATGCGAGTGGGGATTATTGATCTATATGTTCAAAGCAGGCAAAGGCACCTAATATATTTGCAATGACATATGTGCCGTTCAGGCTCTTTAAAGAAACGTACTCTTATTGTTCATTACACATTGTTGTAAGTGTAATTTAAGCCTTATTAATGTTTTTTATTCACACGTTCGTAAGTAAAGAGAAACGAAAAGGCGGCGCGCCAAGCTTTTGCTGATAGCCGATATAAAGGAACAACGTTGGTAAGTGAATGACTAATTTACATATTCATCATCACATTACGGCCCAACCTCGAAAGCTGGAGACTTGAAGTTCGGACTTAGAATACATGTTGCGTTCGAAGGGTTCTAGAAATATTATAATTCTTTTTTTGTACTTTTTATAAAATACTGGGCTCTAACGGGGAAGGCTAAGTAATATTGATGCTGTTTTGGTTTATTTTGTTACTTATGAACAAATAGAGGTAGAATCGAAATCTTATTTGCGGCTTGCAGGCCTAGAAAATATATAAACAAGTTTTTGCTAACTTTCTAAACAATTGGTAAAAATTATAATTTGGTACTGCTTAGATCCATTTTGTAATTTTTGAACCAATAAAGATAGAAAAATATAATATAAATTGCGTTTAAATAATGTTAAAAAAGTATGAATTTGTTTTTTTGTTTTGAAATTTAGTTCCACTTAAGTTCTTAAAAAGGGCCAATACTATGTGAAGTACTTTAAATTTAAGTATATTGGACAAAAAATTCGGCTTTTGACCCAGACTGAGGTCGCGAATTGAACAAAAAGGACTTTTTTTACATTCTTGGTTTTTTTTGCATTTTCTGAGATTATAAGTCTTTGAATGTGAAACGAGGGACTATAAACCTAGACTAAGGTATAAAGCCAGCAAAGTGGACAAGAATGATTTTTAATGTTTTGGCACTTTTTGCATTTTTACATGTTATGAGACTTGGTATATAAAATTAATTATTATTAACCCAGATCAAGATCGGAAATCAGCAAAATGTAACAAAAATTTTCCACATCCATGGAAAAATATATTAAATTTTTTTAGTTTATTAGTTTAAAAATTTAAAAACAGACTAAGATCGAAAGACAGCAAAGAGGACAAATACTCTTTGCATATTTTGGTACTTTTTGCATGGTAAGAAGCCTAAATATATAAAATTAAGGACTATTAACCCAGATCGAGGTCATAAGTCATCAGAGTGGGCAAAAACTACTTTTTAAAATTTTTTAGTGCTATTTGCATTTTTTTAACTATGAGTCTTAAAAAAGTTAATCAATAGCAGGATAAAGTAGAAAATCAGCAAGTAAAGAAAAATTACCTTTTAAAACTTTAGCACTTAGAGTTTATGACTCTAGAAATAAAAATTTAAGACTTTTAAATTATATTGATGCAGGAAATCAGCAAAGTGGGGAAAAAGTACTTTCCTTGCATTATTGTTACCCTAAAAATATTAAAGAGAATGAGGTCAAAAATCAGCAAAGTGTGCAGAAAGTACTTTTTTTATAATTTTGGTACTTTTGTAAGTTTTTGAAATATAAGTCTTGATATAAAAAATTAGGGACAACTAACACTTTTATATAAAATTATGGGTTATTGACCCTGGATAAAGTGTTAAAAATAAATTATGAATTCTCTATTAAGATCAGTATTTTTTTTGTAAACTCATACTACTTTTTCGCAATTAGTTTTTTGTTTTAGTTTATATTTAAAAATTCGCTTACGAAGTAGCGGGAAAGTTGCGAAACCAGGTAAGCAACTCCATATTTTTTTACGGACCGGAGTTGGTTAGCTCCCGAATAAGCTACTACTGCTTTTTCTACAGAGTGTTGACATTCATAGTATTTGCCAAGATTTAACCAAAAATTATTTTTACATGTTTATTAATAAACGAGAAAAAAACTGGACAAACTTACAATTAGGGGATTCCTATTGTCATATTGTTATAAAATTTCACAATGGTTTTGTTGACTTTTATACAAAAATAGTTTTTAAAAAATACTACGTCGTTTAATATGCTTGTTAATGTGTCACAACGACTCCAAATACACTGCGCCGAGTGTCCAATAGTTGGCAAATATTTTAAACCATTGTTGAAATTTTATGACAATAGGACAAATAGAACACCTTGTGAATCCCCTAAATACTAAAATATTTTATATCAAAAGGAAGTGCTCAACTTCACCAGCCTATATTCCGTCCATGGCCGCTAGGCTACGAACCCTTTAACATTACTTTAACAAACTATTCTGAGTCGATTTAAGCATATCTGTCCATCATATTTATAGAAATGTATTAAAACAAAACCCTTTTCAAAAGTTTTTTTTGCCAATTAAATTAAGAACGTTATGGCTTTCCGTTTATTGTAAACAAAATCTGAAGATTCATAATATCTTTTATCTGCAAACATGTCATTCTAATGACTTAAAATTTGACACATTTTTTTTTGCAAAATGAAAAAAACAAAGAAAATCTCTTATTACATCTTTTTAACTGCAAGTCTCTGCAATATATCATATAATATGAATGTTATATGACCAAGTGTATGGACAATCTAAATTTGTCTTTCTTATGATGTCATTAATATTTTTTCTTGTTTATTTCCAATGTTTCTTTCATTTGAGTTTCTTCTTAACAAACAAAATGTTTTCATCTGTCCAATGTCCATTTGTGTCAGTAACATGATATTTTTTAAGCATAAAAAAACATAAACAAAATTTTGTTGGTCTTAGATAAATACTCTGAAGTGTAGGGTGTGCAAAAGGAAGTATATTTTCAAAATAAATAAAAAAATACCGAAATATTTGGACGTATTTTAATAATTTTTTAATTAAATTAATTTAAGGTTTTTCGTTTTACCTTATTTTTTACTAATTAAAATAATCATCAATTTTTATTTTTTCTGCTCACCCTAAAATCCCATTTCTACCCAAATATAAATGTGCATATGACAAATGCACTCATAAAATAACAAAGTACAAACATAAGAAATGTGCAAAACACACATCTATGGATGTGCATAAATAAACAGAAGTATTATTGTTGCAGCTACTGAAGATAAGTATAATGATTGGGTAACGACATGGCATAGGTTGGTTACCAAGTGTTTGGCATCAACAGCAGCAAAAACATTCAACATTAGTTAGTTCGCAAGATGTTAAATGACACATCTTTAGTATGAGTTATTTTTTTAATATGTTTACGTAAACATTTCAAAGGGTATTTCAAAAACAGGTGTTTGCCAGATATGTTATATAATAATGTGGGTATTTAAACTTTTGATTTATAATATATTTGCTGTTGATTTTGACTAAATTGGGATAAGATTTCTTTTAAATATTTGCAGATTAGAAACAATATTTTGGATCATGAATGCCCTTCACTTTTTTAAAAGATGTTGCCAAATTATAACCCCTGTTTCCCCAAGGATCGTACTGTGTTAGTATATGTTAAAAAGAATAACAGCAGGGAGCTTAGTAAGACTAGTGGGTTCAGAATACGAAAGGTTTCCTTATTGTGGCCACAATTGATATTGTGAAAAATTGAGTTTGAAGATCTCAGCAAAGGCCGGGGTGAACAAACCACAATGATGGTTGAAGGGGATAGCTTTGAGGGAACACAACCGGCAAAAACCTTTAAGAAGAATTGGTTTTGGTCCTATTCTCTGTACTAAGAATGTACAGTTTTCACTGACAGATTTAAGAGGGATATGGGCAATAGGCGAATCTGTTTTTAGATCACAAAAGAGAACATTAGCTTGTCGTATAAACTATACGATGTACTAGGCAGAGATACTGGTTCCGGTGCACTCCGACACAGTCAGCAATAAAATTGCTAAAGGGTTTGCTTGAAGTGGCTTGACCTTTGAATTCACACATAGGATTGCAATGGAAGATTAGGACATGTATGCTTAATAAGATAAATCTTTGATTAAGAAACAGAAGTAACTGAAGACAGCTTTAAGCCATTTAACTGGGATTGAGCTTATTAAAGACATGTTTTATTGTAAAGAAGATAAGGTCTTGTCTGAAGACTACAATTTGGGAATTTTATTGTCACTTTTCAATTAGGGCGAGAATGACATCCGAATACTTCGGATTATTGGTGGATGTTTGAAGATAAGAAGGAGTGAGAAACAAAAAAGTACTTTGCATGTCACCACTTAAATAACAGAACCATAGTCAAGTGGCTGGGTAAAATATTCAACAAAGTGCTGAGTGGTGTTTGGCGTGTGAGCTGGAAAACTTCTTTGAGTTCATTATGGAAACTAGGAGATAGAGGAAACTTTTTCTTCTTATATATCTATTTAAATCTATTTATATCTATTTAAATTCTTTTAGTCATGCAACTTCTTTCCTCTGTTATTTGATATCTCAACTGCTTTGAAGTAATGCATATTTGCCCAAACTTCTTTGAGGGTAGATACATGAAAGGCGGTATTGGTCGCTATCACCTTTCCTAACCAAAGTTGACGTAAAATCTCCTGTAAAATCATTAGTTATGATTAAAGGTTTAACTTGAATAAAATACTACTTTAAGAGACCCAAGTGGAAACGTTAAAGACTGAACATATAATGTTGTCCTAGAAGGATGATATTACGCAACACGCATGTTTTCCGCTTTAGGCGACATAGTTATCACATTTTTACGGTGACAAAACCTTGTTCATATTAGTAGGCTTGAAATTATTTGGCCAACAGGAAAACATTTTGCGTGACGCCACCGATTCAACATGAACAAAATGTTTCAAGTTTTTACTCCTCTTGGCTTAATATTTGATTGTATCATTCTTGGTGTTTAATAAATTCTCACTTCTTTGGAAATAAAAGTTTTCTTATAAAAACCATATCACAAAATAGGCATATCAGAAAATAAATTTTTCTGAGTGGTGTAAAGATGGTGGATACATAAAGGTGGAATGAAAAATCCTATTAAAATAAAAAAAAATTTTTTTTATGTAAAACGAATGACTGTTACACACAAAAAACTACAAAAAAAATTTTTCAAACAAAAACTTGTTCAAAATAATTAATTTTTTTAGTAAATTTATTTAAAAGTTTTTAATAATATTTTTATTTGATTTTTAAATCAAACAAAATTTTCGCCTAGACAAATAAAATATTTAACCAGCTCAGCAAAATTTTTTAACAGAAACTTAAATTCTTGCAAAATTGTTTGTCTAAATTTACAACTTTCGTTGTAGGTCCTCAGCCAGACAAAATATTTACTGATTCTCTGAAATTTGTTATTGATTCTACAACTCAGTTTTTTCTGTGTTAAAGTAAGATAAGTTTAACTAGCTTGCCCTGAGGGCCCTACAAACTATCCTTATTCAAAAAAAAAAAAAAAACAGTTCGAAAGTTAACATTCAGATGCTCCGCAACCTTTTGGAAAATACCATCAGTCTCGCCCTCCTAATGTTAAATCTTTCTTCAAGTCTTGGAAAATATGTGTGCCTATTAAATTTGTTCTGGGCGCATGAGCTCTGGCGCAACACAGAAAATATTCAGCAGTCTCTTTATACTCCAATATATCAGAAAACCTGACATTATCACTTGCCAGTTGTTCTCTTCTTTGGCATAAGCCGCTATCAAGCAATGACCTGTTATAATTCCTACTAAATAAAATAAGCCTCATCACCCCAGGTACCACAAAGAGACCGAGGAAGCGAACGCACGTGGACTGCCCTACCATTTTCTTAATCACTTCCGCAGCCGCCTATTCTACCTAACCTAAGCCTCATCGCTGCCGATTTAAAATTTTTCAAAATAGTCCTTAAAACTATATCCGAAGGGGGTTTCCTGATCCGCACGGCAGACTCTATACTCATTTATTGAACTGCAGTGAAGTACAAGCTTTCTTTGCATCTTCAATAGAAAAAAAGGCCCCTTGCTGCGCAAGTTTATTTGCACTCATCTTTTTGAACCCAGAAAAGTCCACTTTTCCAACGGCACACATTGTAACAATAAACAATTGATTATTAAGGCATCTTTTTGGAAAATTTCTATTAAATAATTTCTAAATTAATTTTTAACAAAACTGCAATAACTATTTTAATGCAATGTTAAGGCCTACAAGTAATTAAAATTAACTTTTTAGGCAAATATTATTTTTATAGTAAACGTTTTAGACAAAGTCGTCTCCGCAGATATTTACAAAAATGTATGCACATTCGGCGGATAATTTAAAATAACATTTTGATATTTCCAAAAAAAAATATTTTCTCTACAGAACTCTTTCTGGGTATCAGTAGAAAAAAAATTTAGCAATAATATCAAATATCTTGTCTGGCTTTGTTTCTTTGCTAAATAATGAAGATCTTAAAAAATATTTACCATTCATGTGCGTTTTTGCATTTAAGAAAAAAAAGAATATAAAAAAAAATTTAAATCCAGTTGACTCCACAATTTCGGTGTAAATACAAACAAAACAATAAACATATCTTTGTGACAGTTACCATTAATTTCTGTTACAACTCAACACCCTCTGGATTTTAGTGTCATATGTATTGCTACTACAATTGCTACTGCTTTTTAATTTATATACGCAGACCTACATAGATGGAAATCTATTTCTTCTTATTCTTCTTTTTGTAAAGTTAATGTAGGAAAACAAAAATAGTTTGTTGCATTCTGTTTTCCTCTTTTTTTAGACTTCAAACGTAAATAAATTTTTCTGTCACTTTTCTGTTTCTGTAATACGTTGAGGACAAAATTTGTTACGTTTTACATTGTTTGTATTGTTTATGACAAGCCCATCTTTGTAAAGTTTAGCAGCAGAATATGTTAAAAGAACAAGTACATTAATTTAAAGATGACCTTTAAGCAAACCAGAAAATTTTGCGGGTTAGAAATTATGATTGTTTAAATTTCTATGTGTCAGTCTAAGACAGGACATATTTATATTTCCATCGTTTTTAAAGAAAGAAGGAAACCTCAGCTTAAAGGCAATTACCAGCTGAAATTAAGCTTATAAAATTATTATAGAAAAAATTTATTTATAATTAATTCAAATTTTAAAAATTATTTAAGTCTTTTAAGTACTGCACATGTTTCCTAATCCTAGATGCTACTGTCACATTCAGTGTATCACCCACTGTTTCATGTTGGTGCAAACAATAACATTTTTGCATCACTATGCCTTGTGACAGCTCAATGACATTTTCTACATTTTCGAAAAGTGCATCTCTTCATTATTATTTTTGTTGAGAATATTTTTGGAATTTGAACAATTCAAAAGTAAAGAAATAAGTTTTGCAGTAATTTTTTAGATGCACAAATCTACATGATTCTATTCAGAGCACTTGCAGTAGTAGTTTTTAGTGTCCTTTTTGACAAGCTAAATATGTTTGTGTACATTCATTTAAAAAAATCTTTATTTTTCATGCAAAATTAAGTTTTTCTATTCTTATCATATGTGTTAGATCTTTGATTTAAATATATAAAACTGTTGGCAGCAAATAATTTTTTAAGCCAATATTTAAATTGATACTGATGAAATTGTATCCTGTCCCAAAGTAAACGACTAAAGCGTAATTATTTTCAAGATATTAATACCTTCTTTCACAAACGCATAGAAAATTTGTATTGTTTCCATTTTAATTTTAGATTTTCAAAATTGAAATGGTTTTCTAACTTGATAGAAAGTCGTAATGCATTTTAAAAAACCCAAGCCTCTGTAGCAATATAACCTACAAAAACACATACTCACTCTTATCTAAAACCATTTATTTTCCATTATACAGGGTGTCTAGTGGCAAATTTATATTTTAAAATACGATTACATATTTCAAAAATTAGAAGACGTTGCGGAGGTAGCGTAGCGTTGTTTGAACTATCGAATGTTCGATACGAACGTTTGCTGTGGAGATATTTTTTAAGAGTAATGATTTTTACGTAATTGTTCGTCGATAATTATGTCAAAGTTCGTTATTCGGTGAATTCATGATGAACCGAATCTAAATTTTATTCGTTCGTGGGTGCCCAAATTCCACCCTTCTGATCGGCTGAGAATATCCCACGCTCAGGATCCATTCGATTTTTAAGGACTTCCGAAAATATTCGACTGGTTGAAAGGAGTTTACGTTAAAATCCGCGACTTTCAATACGGAAAATAAAATTAAAAAAAGGGATCTGAAGTTCCATTCTTTTTAAATTAAAATTGTTCGAGAACTTAAAGAAAGTGACTTTGATTTACGCAAAAAATTTTGTGAAGCAATGTTAGAGCGCTTTTTCACTTTTTTCCCCCTTTTTTTGAGCGACGAGGCTCATTTTCACTTAAGGTGCCACGTCGACAAGAAGAACTGCCGTTACTGGTCTCCAAGAATCCGCAACTCTCGATGGAAACATCCAAAACCATTGCATTGCCCCAGGGTAACTGTGTGGCGTGCCTTATCCACGCATGAGATAATTAAACCACTTTTTTGAAAATTCCCGAAGCCAGGCGACGAATATCAACGGTGAAAATTATCGACGCATGATAACGAAACTCTTTTTTCCAAACCTGCGAGCTCATCCGTCGTACTCTTTACACACGTGGTTTCAACAGGATGGGGCGACTGCACCCAATCTAACTCCCATGAATTTTTTTTATGGAGCTACCTCAAAGTGAGGGTTTATAATGACAATCCACAATCACCTGTGGCTTTAAAGAAAAATATTTGTTCAGCCATCAGCTCAATTGAACCAAGTTTACTGCAGCGCATTGGGCAGAACAAAAGGCTCTGTTTTGTATAGTGTATTCAACTCAACAGAAGACATCTGGATGACATACTATTTAAAAAATAAAATCCACGTTTTCAGTCTATCGTTCAATGCTCTTAATATAATTCTGTGTCAATTATTACGTTTTTATTTAAATTTGAAAATATAGACATGACACCAGACACCCTGTACCTCTTTTTATTCGCCCATACATATCACAATAAACAAAATGTCAAGCGATGACTTATGCAGTTAAGTGACCATCATAAAGCATATAACATGACACAGTGGGCATCATCAGTCATGTACACCGACAGCTGCAAAAAAAATACATAACAGACAGCTATCACAAGCACAAAAGCTTACTATGATAGAGATTAGAAAAAAAGCCAAACAAATAAGAAAGGAAATGTATACCAGTGAATATGAGAAATGGCATGAAAACTAAGCACACAGCATAGGTACAACTACAATAAATATAACAAAAAAAGTAAAGGGAAAATACAAACAACAACAATAGCAAACTACTGCAAAAATGATACGTTATGTGGAAGCCAAACTCTCCAGTATAGTTAAAAAAAATAATAACAACAAATGTCAAAATGTCCACCTAACTTTCCCAAGCCTTTTCTCATTTTCCTCTTAATAAATGTCTTTTACTGCTACTACAACGGCAACTGCTACGAACTAGACGTAAATGTCTACAGAGGACTTTTTGAGTTCAGGCATGCGAATATAAATTATGTCCTGTGACAGCCAGTCACTCAAGTATACAACTTTGTATGACTGTTTATGTGTTTTTTATAGTTGTTTTGTGCGTTCTTGACTTTGAATTGCATTATGACTTGAAACAGTGTAATGGAACACGAAATAGATGACAATCTTTAACAACTAAGGCTTGGTTTAGGTTTTTTTCAGGAGAGAAATTTTATTTGTTTTCTAAATATTCGAGTAAAACCTTTATAGTATCCTTAAGAAACCCTTTAAAAAAAATAAATCCGTGTAATTTCTCTAATAACTCTACGCCACACTGTGCCATATTGTATTAAGACACATACATATAAACATACACTTTTACTTGCATCAACGTTGTGCATTCTAATTCTCGGCAATAAATCAAAATACAATGTCATGATATATAACATGCAGTGCTGACATTTATGTCATATTCTACAATTGAAAAGTCATCAGGGTGAGACAGAGAACACGTTGTTTGGTTTAATAGTTCAACTATGTTGCATACTCACACAAACAACAAGGCAGTGTTGGTAATGTCATTTACAAAAATGTTAAAACTAAAAGGCAGAAATGTTATCCATTATGGTATGAGATATGATGTGTTGCCAAGAATAAATAAATTGGCAGAGCTTTGTGTGCAACTGTTAGTGTATGCATTAGAAAGTTAACATTTAACCAGCTTTAACTTTGGATACACAAAATGAGAATATTCTTGTACTTTACTGTCACTGAGTGACAGTTTTAAGGACTTTAATGGTACACAAAATGTGAATTGTTGTACAAGTGTCATTTAAAGCAAGAAATGACAAGTTTTGTTTGTAAGTAATATGTTAATGTATTTTAATTTAAAATAAGTAAATATGCACGTAAGGACTCGGTAGGTCAGCTTAGGATATTTGTTTTTATAATTTTCAAGATCATAATAATTATGCCAATTAAAAAAAATTAAAAAATTTTAATTATTTTTTCGAAGAATCAATTATTATTTACAGTTTATTATTTTTTTTATCAAAAAAAAAAAATTGTTATTTCTTAAATTTTTAATCTGATTGACATTCTTTACAATATTTTATATTGTCACCTTAAATCCAAAAGGCCGTTACTAAATTTTTTATTTTTTCTTAAAAGGAAAATTATGTTTTTATACCCTTCACATAAGTGATAAGGGTATATGAAAGTTTGTCATTCCGTTTGCAGTTTCTTTACTATACATTTGCGAT
Source organism: Melanophora roralis (assembly GCA_963583895.1). NCBI lineage: Eukaryota > Metazoa > Arthropoda > Insecta > Diptera > Rhinophoridae > Melanophora > Melanophora roralis. Next base: position 18,041,507 of record OY757188.1, read on the forward strand.
CCCATAAATTATATATATTCTGGATCCTTATAGATATGGAAGCTGACTTAGCCTTGTCCGTCTGTCCATATTATGGTTAAAATCTACTTTCTAAAGCCCTCCGATGTCGCATAGACCTGTAAGCGGTATCAAACTGTCAGAAATATCTGCGAGTAAATCAGCATCAGCAAAATTGCTTAATAACTGACCGAGATTTAAGCCAATAACCAGGACTACCTTTTATATTGTATCCAAAAAAAAAAAAACAAAGGAAAGTACATACACATGTATGTACAAATAAAAACAACAAAAACAGAAAAAACATTATCAGTCATGGTAATCTTATTAAGCCACACCAAAAACGAAAATCTTATTCATCACCTTGAGATCAGTTATACCATGGTGAAATTATTGATCAGGTGGTGTTACAAGCGCAGCTGAACTACTTTTTTCAATGCATAAATCGAGATTGGGCTGACAAAGTTGTTAACTTTTACATATCTTTTTTGACACACGAGCCTACAAAAACTTTAACAAAAACAAAAATTTTATTCACCACAATTTAGTTGTTGTAGAATCAGCACCATCTGACACATTAATTCACCTTGAGTTATACTATGAGATTGAACGTATTAGTATTCATATAACATTAATTTTTGAGCAATTGTTTATTATGCGTTTTAAACAACATCTCTAATGAATTGGCAATTGCTGAACGGGAAGCAAAGGTAAATTTCAGGCAGCGACCTTTTTTTACTTTTATTTTTTTTATTATATTTATTATAACAGACAGATATTAGCCAGCAACTACATCTGTTTATTTCTCTAACATTTACACGAGTGCAATGTAAGACCGACTCTCATTGATTTTTCCTCGCAAAAATTTTTGAGGAACATACTTACATCTTATCTCCGCCCCCTAACAGGGCTGCCATACAAAATTTAAGAAATAGGGTAAAACCCGTACAACTTCTCTGGAGTAAAATGTATCACAGACCCCCATTAGTTCTTCCTCTCAAACGTATTTCTAGAGTATACTTACCCCCTATTACCCAAAAAGGTTGCCATACAAAACTTACAAAAATTATGTAAAAACGCCCATAACTTCTACAGAGTTGCCCTAAGAGAAATAAAATATACGACCGACCCCCACTAGTTTCTACTCGCAAACATATTCCTAGAATATACTTGCCCCCTATCTCCAGCCCCTTACATGGTTGCCACCAACCCCTATTTATAAATTAGAAATATTTCATAAATAAAAAAACGACGGATAAAAATAAAAAAAGAATTTGGGGTTTCGAAAGGCCAATGTGAAGGGTATTTAAGATTCGGCACAGCCGAATATAGCGCTCTTACTTGTTTTTAATTGTGTTGTTTACTTCATTTTTGATTTGTTTTGAATAGACTGTATAAAAAGCTTATAACAACACAATAAAATGAAGAAAAATTACCCATATTGTTGAAATAAAAAAGAAAGGATTTAAAAAAAATGGATTGATTCCCGGGAAATTCGTAACTTAATCTCCAAAAAAAATACATTTTTATTTTAACATACGTAATTTCAGTATAAAATATTTGTAAGTAGTTTGAAATTTTTGGGTCATTCAGAATTCGAGTAACTTGTCAAAAAAATTTGAGTTTTTGCGAATTTCTTCTTAAGCCTCAAGGCTGGGATTAAAGCTCAAAATCTGATTTGAGAATTATCACAATTTAAATATTTCACAACTTAAATATTTCACACATTTAAATGTTTGTTAAAGTGTTTTTTAAACTCTAGATTTATTATGGGACCTTTGCCAATTTTAGGTAGCTTGGGCCAAAAGTCACATCGCTCCTTTCTCTAAAAATAAAAAAGTTTTTGTGCAAGTGCATAACGAATTTATATTTTCATGAAAAACGTCTTAATTGGAAAATTTTGGTGAACAGATTTTTTTCTATATATTGATACAGTTGGATTTCCTATGGAGTTTTACCTATTTTAGTCAATTTCTTCTAAAATTCTTAAGCTGCAATTTAAACACACAAAACGGTCTTAAAAACAAAAAGTTTAACTTTTAAAATCAGTTAGTTATCTTATTATCCCAAAAAAAACTAAAAAATGGCAATTTTGGGAATTTTACAGATTTTTTGGGAATTGTGGGATTTTATTTTTTTTAGTTGTTAACTTAAACGGTATGCTATCAAGTAATATTGTCTTAAAGTTTTAAAATTTTACAATAGTTTAAAAATTTTTTGTTTTGCTTAAAAGAAAAAAAGTTTTATAATAATAAGGCTTTTTGAACTGTGTTTATGTTTTGTCATAAACTGAGGAAACCTGAGCTGGGCGCCCGAAACTCTTAAGTGAAGCCGTTTATATAATTAACAAGTCGCAGTCATTAATTTTGAAATATTTTTGAAATTACTTATTTTTCTGTTTTCTCCAGCAGCTGATTCAAATTTAAAGTAGCACACTTAATTATGAGCGGATGCTCACAACAGTAGTATTTTTTCCTGTTATTTTTTTTAAGACATATGACTGTATGACTACTTTGTGAATACTCTAAGTATTTTTTTGTATTTTTTAAATACTATCACTTTAAAAAAAATTTCTTGTAAATTTTTTGTGGCTTCTAAAAAACATATTTTAAGCAAAATGTGAGTAAATCTCCAGCAGCGTTATTTTAGCAAAAATGCTTTTATGCTAACCACATGCTAACAATTTCGTGTATGAAATTCCTTAAGGAAAACAATAGCAGCTCGTTAGTTGGCATTATGCCGCAGATATCTGTGGAGATTCAGGTCCTACTCAGATATAAAATATCATATAAGTTTTTTAACTATATTATTAGAAAATTTTACTTTAAAAAAACTGGTGAATCTCCTTACTGCATAAAGTTTCATACGGCATTATTTTACGTACACGACATAATCTTCTTATAAAAAATTTGTATACAACTGCTAAAAGATCATATTACCTCCACACCTTAATTTAATAAAACATCATCTCCAACATCGTCATGGACAGTAATAATAAGCATCAACACATTGTCAATCACAATTACCGACAGTTTTTTTCATTTTTAACAAAAGAATAAACATCTAATATGTTAAAGCGTTTGTGGCATGTTTGTATATAAAAAAAAAACGAGCAACTACTTGTATTGAGAAACCCTGTCAACGTTATTATGTTATAAACACATCTTCTTCTCTTCACTACTTTTATGGGATGTGCAAGCATAATGGCATGTGATGTGTGATGAATGAGTGATTGAATGACATTTTATATGCACAGCAAACATCTATTGTCTATCATTAATTCTTTCATTTCTTCACTCATTGTCTTGACAGCCTTCCTATGGTTTTCATTGTTAGTTTTTTTTACTGTCTTCTTTGCATGAACTTTTGTTTTTACTTGTTAATGAAATTTTTATTAGACACATTATGTATGTGCTTTTGTCTAAAGTATTATTTTTTAAAACAATTTAGTTTGTCTAACATGCTTATGAATTTTTATTTAAAATTATATGTAGTTTTACCCACTTGGATCTTATATTACGCCTTCATTATGCTTTTGTTTCCAAAAGGAAGTAAATATTAATTTATCGCAAAGAGAGGCAGTACTTCTAGGCATTGTTATCAACTTCCGTTTTTAATTCTAAGGAACAAGGCTTATTAAAAAACTAGATTATGAGCCTTAAAAAAAAATTAGGCGTATTAGATTAAACATTTTTGTAATTGTTTTTTGGAGATAAATAGTTAATTTTCAAGGAAATATTCTTGAAATAAATTTTTTATAGTTTTTGAAAGAAAATTTTTGAGTTGTTTTAAAACTATATATAAATAAATTTTTTGTTTTTATTAAACTCAAATTCTTTGTTACAGTGTTTACTTACCCACAAAAAATTTTCGAGAATTTTATTTAAAAAAATACTTGAAACATTTATCACATCTTTACAATCATAAATGAGCTCATCTGTCACAACTGTTTTATAAATATGTCACATTAAGGCAACAAGAGTAAATTTAAAATACTTTATTTTAAAACTCCTCTAATCATGTCATTATTTACATTCAATTTCATTTTCAATCTACTAGCTCTACATCTCCCTCAAATACATCATACTTTAAACGTTTTATCGCATTTATTATCTTCGCCCCACCGCCCACATTAGAGCTCCAGACAATATGTAAACAATTTGGTTAGAAGGTTTTGTTTTAGCTTTGGGTGTTAAATAAACTTCCCTAATGTATGCAGAAATTATTTTGAATTATTTTGCTGTCAGATATCAATCACTTAGCAACTGTCACATATGTTAGCAAGACAAACAAAGTAAAAGACATACAAGCAAAAAGTTACATTCTTACATGTATATGGTGACAGGCAAAATGGTAAATAAAATATGTGCAAGAAAAGGAAAATAAATTGATATGTAAAAACATAAAAAGGGAAATGTGAAGGATAAACCAAGAATTTTTTTGTGTTGGGTTGCACCGACTCATTTTTCACTATTTTACATCTTTACCTATTTTTGTTAAATATTTAATACTGCAACAGACTTCTTCGGTGAAACGGCCTTGGTATAACCACTTCGAGAAAAAAGAGTTTCCAAAACAGATCTAGGTACTCAAACTTCGGTGTCGCTTAGAATACCAATTAGCCGGATGTTGAGCCCGATTGCAGGTCAATATATTGTTTAGTGTTTTTGACTAATCAACACCTACTTGACACGTATTTTACTACTCCAATGTGCATACAGAGGACAGTTTTTGTCAGGCAGGCATCCGAATAGCCTGAGTTATATTTAGAACGGACCTTAAAATGTCATAAGAAACTCCACATTTGTTGGTTTTTTCCGTGCCCCACTTGGCCGCTCCTCGATCGCACAAATATTTAAAATATAGTGGAATCACCATCAGGACAGCTAACATGACGGGACTTAAATTGACCTCCATCTGTCACAAGACTATGTTGTTGTGTAAGGTTAAAATGTATCTTCAGAGAATGTCCTCAAATAACATGTTTGTTATAGCGTGGGTATAAGATTTTCACTAATTCCTACTCGGAGGCCTTAAACCTTAAGGTGGTCTTACCGGTGCGTGAGAACAGTAGCACTTTTCCTACAGTCTGCCGGCAAGATATACTACTTTGTTTGTTTATAACTTTTGATAAAATGAAAGAAAATGGATCTTACATTGATAAATGTTTTACTTAAGGTCGGCAATTATATATGAAATGCAGACGTAAGGGGTCTTACGTGACACCTACCCTGCGGGCAATAATTCACGGTGCTCTTAACACTTGGTGGAAACAAAACATCCACCAGCGCCCCCAGAATGGATTACCAAACCACCCGGGCTGCAATTTTCTTCCAATGATTCTGTGCAAGCTATAACAGACCTCTTACTGAGGAGTTAGGCTATCTTAATCTAAATTGTGTCTCTAGTTTTGTTCTTGCCTTTTCCAATCAAAACAGATCCGCGCCGACAAGACACATCTCCACACGCTTGTGAAACAGCACCAACCCTTAAGAAAGAAAGATTATAACTATCAAGTCGCACCCAACAAATGCGACACCCAGCTTTGTTTGAAGGATCTTTTCTCATTTAGGCAAATCAATTTCTCCACTTTCATCAACGTTTCATAATCTTCTCACCGCTAGTTAGGACCGAATTTCGCAAATGCTTCAAGAGGCCAATGCCGACCATTTCATTATTTGCTACTTTTCTGACGGAATCTTGTTTTAGATCCCAGGGTCCCCCGCCGTAGCCAGTTTCCCTATTTACCTACTTCCAAGCACACGTACGCCTTTTCAGCTATTAGCCTACTTCATCAGTTGCTCATGTGCCTGGATAGACTCGCCAAAGCTAGAGACTCTATCTTGTGAAGTTCATATAAGACCGCTTTCGCTATTACTCTGGGGCCCGCCAAAACGGACCCTAGCATATCAACTTTCGTTCACAGTTGCCCCGCTTGGGGATAACAGCCACCACATGAATTTCCGAAAAGGAGACCTCCCCATTAATCAGTTCATTTACTGGTAAGTACATGGGGCCAACTGATTCCCTTGGTACCAGATAGGACTCTGGTCAGCCTCGAAAATCTACTTCCGTATAGTTCCTACCAATTTCTATTTAAAACAGATAAGATATCAAGTTCCCCTAAAACCTTGTATTGCTCTGCCACTTACTGGTGATGTACATGCCACAGCAACAATAAGGACAACCTACCTCAAGCCAGACCAGTAAGTTAATAACCACTGATTCCTTTAAGCCCAAGACAGATTGTTTTTAATTAAGCCATGTCTGTTTGCTTTCCAGTAAACTGAAAGTTACCCTGTTGATACCATGAGGAGGAAGACTTAGGCACTTGCGCTAATGGAAGGTTGCCCGAGAGCCCTCCTCTTCCATCATATAACTTATCAACCATATATGAAATACATTACTAAATAAATGTTCGCCTCTGTTAGCCTCTCAAATCCGAGCCCTTTTAAGCACATTTTTCATTACATTCCCATATATTTCACGAAGCGTTTTTTAACTTAATCACGAATATTTTGTGAGTTGCTCTAGCGTTTCTGCTTTGTTTGCACAAACCTTGCCTTTCTGATATCCCCACAAAAAGAAGTCCAGAGCTGTTGAATCAGGCGACCCTGGATTCTTGAAATAACTTGTTGGTGAACGTGGTATCGCAGTAATTCCATTGCTATCCTGGCTGTATGGAATGTGGCAAAATCTTGTTGATACCACATTATAACCAAGCCCAAAGCATGCAGTTGTGGAATTAAAAATTTTTAATCATATCACGATATCACTCTCCATCGACAGTTACCGTTACGTCAGTTTCAAAACAGAAAGGTCCAGTAATTTCTCCTGACGAAGTTGCACACCAGACTTTCACTTTTAATGGATGCAAAGGAGATTGATAAATAATTTTAGGGGTTTTCATTGCCCAAAACCGACTTTTTTGTTTATTCACATGTCCATTTCAATAAAAATGTGTCCGTCACTCATTATGATTTTTTCATGGAAATCGGGATTGTAATGGACGAGCTTTTACTTCAAACTGGCATATGTAGGGCGGCGTAAATTGTCTTCTGGAAGAAGCTCTTGTGTCAACTAAATCATAAATTGAAACAAATGAAAATCATTGTGTACAATTGTGGCCAAAGTGGTTCTTTGAAGACAAACCTCTTGAGCACGGCATAGAGTTGAGGTTGATGGATTGTTTTGAACACTTTATTGAGCAGCAGTAATGTTTTCAGCCGATCTTGCAGAATATTGTGGTCTATGCTTGGGAGGTGCACGTCACGACTTTTATTAAAAGGGTCGCTAGTCTGAATAAGTCTTATTTCAAAAAAAAAAAAAACCTTGTGAAGTTTGAAATACATTTACAAAATCCTGATGCAAAAAAATATCTTAAAATTTAAAGAAGATAAGGTTTTGCAATATGGCAACTCTACTTGCAGTTATTTGGTAGATGCATTTTTATTTACAGTAGAAGCACGCAAATACGGTTTTTAAGTTAATTTTAACGAATTGGTTGAACCCTCAAAAAATTCAAAGAAATAAAGACAAAAAAAGAAAGAGAAAAAATAAATAAAAGAAGAATGAATGAAGCAGACTTACCAGATTCTCTGGTGGGAATCGAACCCACAACCAGCAAATTGGTAGACTCGTTCGCTCACTGATCTGCCTAGGCACCCTGATTTTACTTCCTTTAATTTTAAACGACTGAAAAATGAATTATCATTTCTAAAATTTTTATCACAAAAACTAATTCAATGCATTTCCTCTAGCCATACTTATGTTTATCATTACATCCGATATTAAAATTCTGCTACGTCGCAGACAGATTAAAAGTAGCAATACACCCATTTTTATTTTTTAAGGCGTTTGAAGAAACGCCAAAGGAAAAGGATAAATTTTAAACAGAATAAGACAGCAAACAAATGATTTCAAAACAACAATAAAAAATCCATCAACTTAATCAGATGATGGTATAAAGAAAACATTAAAAATCTTTAAGTCGATGAAAAATAGGATCATCTTAACACATGAATAACTTGCAAGTACTCACACGCATATGTGCGTTAACGAAACCACACATGAACAACCACAATGAATTTCTACCGTTTCCGAGAAACCGAATAGCGAATATGATAAAGAAATAAATAGCAAAAGTAGGAAGGGAATACACAACCCAAGGAGTAAAAACAATTTGTTGTACACTTTATGATATTGTTTTATAAAGTTTTATTTTTATGTTTTTGGTGTCTACGTCCCAACCTATTGAAAATTTCCAGCAATTTAACAAAATACCTGAGGCGTTGCCTAAGTTGGCAGAAAAATATTTTCGTTGTTTTCGTATTCATATGTGAGTTCCTCAAAACCAACAGCCACAAAAGAAATTAAAATAATTTATCTTATGTATTGTGTCAAAGAGAATTCTTAAACTTATTGTAAGTCTTTGAAGGATTGAAAAAAAGCAAAACTGTTTAACAGCTTCTGTCAGTGAGTTTATAAATTCCAGTCTTTATGATTTCAACGTACAAATTCGTTTGTTTTAAAAGATGATGAGGACAATGATTAGAAGAAATATATTGTTGTTGTTTAGCGGCGGTAATTATTTTATGTTAATGTATATGTGTTTGCAAATATATATACAGATGTGTATATATCTACAATCTGAGTGGTTATGTCAAAAAGAGCTCCTTGTGCTGCTGCTGCTACTACAAACATTACGGCTGTTGCTTGTCATCTGTTTTAATGTTAAAACCCAAGAAAAAAAACACATTTAACGAAATATTCAAACAGCTCTCGCTGACACCTTAACATAAGCACGCAATATGAATGCAACACGCCTCTTCAACTGACAGCTCCCTGACAGTTTTGTTGTTCACGCGAGTAATTCATTTTGTGTCATGTGAAGCGAAAAAATCTAAAAGAATAAAAAAACGACGGCAACCAGGAATCACAAACAATGCCAGGATCAACGTAGCATTGCAAAAGAAAACAATGCCAAAAGCACAAACTATATCCTCGAATATACAAACTCATACATTGGTAAAACCTTTAAGCAGATCTTTCAAGCAATTTAATCTTACAAATTGCTGGTTGTAGCTATAAAATTAATAATTGCAAGCTCAATACTTTCTGGAATCATAAAAAAAGTTCTATAAGGATACATTCTCCCCTTGTTAAACGTGAATACAACAACAACAAGTTCACCATGTTTTCGACAAACTTTCGAGGAAAATAGATTCGCTTTCTAGTTATTTTTTATTCCAAAAATTATTAAACTACAGTGTTCTTTAATAGTGCCTACTGATCCTAATTGAGGTCCAACAGTACCTTCTTTTTATGCCGTAAGAGATCGTTATATCCTTCTTCCAATTATACAGAGAGCTAATGTGCAACCAGATAAACTCTGGCTTTAAAAGCTATTGTGGATTACTGGATGCCAGAGATTTGCATCCATTCAACCGATATGGCTCAGCCAGCTTAATCGATCCATTAAGTTGAGCTCCACTATATTTTTATTAAGACATAACGAGCATAGCTTACGGGTCATTTGAACTTTTTATTATCTGTTAGCATAGATCGAGCCATGGGGTTTTCAAAGAAAATTTCTCTTAAAAACCCCAGCAACGCTTTATCGGCTTTCGCAAGTATCCATGTTCCACCGCCATAAAAAAGCAGGTGAAATAGTTTTAGTGCCCCGAAAATACCTGCACGATCCTTTGCCATACTTCATACTAATAATATTATTTCTTAAACCTTGAGGCTGCGAATGCCGGCCTTAACGAAATTGCGTTTCTTTTGCAGAGGCATTTACTAAGCAACTACAAGCATAAACTTGATATTGTCCACGCTCACCATTAGGCTCACCCTTACGGATTGGTTTTCAATTCTGGAAAAAAACATCAGTTACCTCTCGCAACATCCTTTGGACGATATCAATGTTACTACCATATGCAAATGAGACGTGGCTTTTGGTGTGCACAGTTCCTGTTCTTTTTAATTTTGGTTTTTACAGTATTTTTTCATCAGTATGTTGTAGAAGTTTTACTCTAACTTGTCACCCTCTTGAGGACCTGCTACTCTTTTTTTCTTTCGGTAAAGGCGTACAAGTTCCATTGAGATCTTAAAAATATGCAGACATAGTTTTCCGCTCCTAGATGGCCTTACCAGCTCTTTTTCTCGGGTCTTATCTAGCTCTGCAGGTATTCCGTCTGCAACTGCGACCGAGTTTTTCGTAAGCCAACCATTTGCTGTTTTGACCTTATCTGCTTTAGGGAAGGGAAATTCAATTCCGTGATTTATGATTGGTTGCGGGTTGTATTTCTCCCACGTTTTGTTAATCATTAACAAGCAGGAGAAATTCCCATCATACTCGGCACAAATTTGTCTCAGTAGAGGGGTTTTCTGGCTTCGTTTTTGCTTTTATATTGTTGTATCTTCTCCTTTGCCATCTTTCATGTTCTCTTTCCGTCTTTCAGCATAGATGATTTTATTTCCTCCTCAGCTATAATTGTCACCCCAGAACTGGTCGTTCTGTCACAAGCCAACAGAATTCAAAGCTATCTAGTAGTCTCCTGCTATCAATTGGGGGAAAGGTAAACTTTCTTTAGAACGCTAGAAGATTTGTAGTATCTTTTATGAGATTCCAAGCATTGGGCATGGTTACATGCTCCCAGATGGCGCAGACTACCTCAGTATTTCTTTTAAGTTAAGAAGTGGAAATTCAACTTTATCATTTTAGATTACTGGCGGGTTTTATTCTCTATGCCATTTTCATCTCTACACATAGGTGAGTATCTTGGCTAATATTCAACTTGCTGGTATAATTTTTTAGTGTCATTCATGTTTCAATATACCTCTGTTTCCTCATGCCGTCATCTTTCAATTCCTTTTTGCCGAACAGTCAGTTTCCCTTTCTACTATACCTGATCATTGCTTTATCATATCTCAAGCTTCCACATGCGGTAGAGCCCGCTTGTGTGCCACATGCTTAGCTTCTGAAATGGCTTTACACTCCTCACCAAACGTTTGTTTTATTTCGCTTCTTTGACGAAAATTATCTTGGAGTGGTTAATGCGTTGCCATTATCCGCTGATATTATTGGAAAGAAGGGGGGTTCAGTAAACGAAGTAGGTTTTCGCTGTAAGTTGAGAGTGTCGCTTTCTCTTTTTATTGAAATTATCGTGTTTTGTAGAGAGTGTACTTTTGCTTCCCTAAGATAGAGATGCAAATCCAGTTCTGCAGTTTTGAACATCCTTACGTCTTACAATATTGTTCAATACTGTATTTTAAACCATGACTAATCTAATTTTTAATTTTTCCGTCAGATTACATCCATGTTATTTTATAGTTTTACAATGTTCAAACATGTTTTTGCTGACATACAACATGGAGAAATTGACCAACCTCATTTTGTAATCAAAAGTGTTGCAGTGGAGGTCGAACTCCTAAGAATAATTTTATAATCATGGCCGGGGCAGCTGCCGTAAATCTGATCTATACGTACTCAAAACTTGTCTTTGGTATCCTCGCCTTTCCCTCCCGTCGACACATGATCAGAAGTCACTATGATAGGGAGGAACTTGGCCTGGATATGGATGGATATTTGTGTAGTCGTGTAAAATCGCCGACCAGTTGAGGTTTTCCCTTGTTTACAAGTAAGCTGGACTAAAATTTGTGCTTTTACGATAGTTCGTCGTTATTCAGTTATTGTGTCCTATAAGTGCAGGATTTGTGCGTTCGATAATAGAAACAAATTTAACAACGACGAGTTGTCATAAAAAAAATTTTTTTTATTTCATTAACGCCAGGATTTTTCAATAGAATTTTAATCTTCGAAAGCATCCGTAGGTTAGATGGAGGCACCAGAAGTGTGTTCGTACATTAAAATTGTGTGTCCTTAAATCATTGTCACTGTTCATTGAAGTGGTCATCAACATTTTAAAAAACTGGGTTTTTTTTTATTTGTTGCACTTTCCATTGTAGGCTACAAACCCAGCTCTAGCCTCTGAGACTTAGAGAAGTTTTCGTCGCTCACACGTTATCCGTCAACTGGGCGGCTGCCAGATGTCGCGGAGGTCTCTTAGACTTCTTGTAGTGCAGCTAATGAGAAGTGTACTGGTGGAATTAACCAGTAGCTATACCCTTTGTCATACATAATAATGAACTCTAATCAAAATTTATTTTAATAATAATTACACTCCTTTAAGTAACACAAATAAATACTCATACATTTGAATTGTGAATATGGGTAAGTTATGGAAACATTTATGTATATGTTTCTTCATTCACTTGTTTAAAACCATGTCTCTTATATACATACGAACCTTGCATATGTTTGCAGTTTTTTTTTCTCTCTGTTCCACGTCTGTCACCTCAATGCCAACATGTTGACATGTGAGATGTGACAAGTGACAATGAAGTTGCTTGATGGGAATTATTTAGCGGAGCATTGCTCGTTTCCCTTGTGTGCATTTTGCCAAATACACAAAAAGTTGTTGCTGTAAAGCCTAAAGTAGGAGAAAAATATAAACAATAAAACTAGAAGCAGCAGTAGCAGCCAGCAGCAATCAGATGACATCAAACTTCAACAAGAACATAAACAACATACATATGGAACATCAATGTAAATCTTCATACTTACGAAAGTGTTATCAACATCAAATGAACAACAGCAGCAGCAACAACAACAATTAAACGAAAAATATAGGGGAAGCCAGCAACCATGTAGTGAAAATGACAGCGACATCACACATTAAATATAACCGTTCATGACTATATTGTATTTTGCTTTATTGTTATATCCTTGTAGTTGTGTGTTAAATTCACATTAATTTTGATATATTCACTCCATCATTCATTTCTGCAGGATGCAAATGACGCAAAAAGGAAATAAATTTCGCGTGAATAAGGTAAAATTTGATTAAACGTAAATGAAAAGTAATTAAATTTATTCCATACATCTGTAATACAAATACATTCAAATAAAGTTTTATTGTTATTCAAATGCTTTTATATAATTTTTTGAAATTTTTGGTGTCAGCAAAACGTAAGTTATAAATGAGTTTCTTTTGTGGATGCATTTCGCTGAAAGTGATAACTTTTAGTTGGAATGTGATTGATATATGATGTATTGAGATATTAATGTGGTGACATTTTAATTTGAATGAGTAATGAAGTAATCAATTAAAACAAGACAGCTGTTGCAGTTTTAAGAAATGCTATAGATGTGAGGTTATTTAATAAGGAAGTCAATAATATCCAAAGGACCCTTAAGATGTCTAAATTTTTATTAAACTTTTTATAGTTTAAATTCAATCCTTGACAAAAGCTTATCTGAGAAACAATATTTGAAATTAATGCAAAATGCATTAAACTTGATATTGTTTTACTCCATAGCCGTTCCATTTGCAAACAAACAACTATTTAATCCATTTATGGCAATATTAAGTGGGAACATATCAGTATCCTACTTAACTTTGAAAATTATGTGCTCAATAAAATTGAAGTTTAAAAATGCAGTCAGACAGCAGACTAGAAACCATTAATAAAGTCACAATAGTGTGCTTTGCAAAATGTCAAGATATACAGTTGAAAATAAAAAAAGTATATTAAAAGTTTACATAAAAATTTTTATAAAAAGGAAAAACGAAGTAGTTGAAAAAGGGTTACCGCTAAAGTAAAATTTTAAAAGCAATACTTTTTAATTTTAATTTTTAAATGCTTTATATGTTTTACTAACTATATGTTTCTGTTCAGAGTTGGAAATGCTGTTCGTCCTTAACTTGGTGAAGTTTTGAACCAAACCTTATTTGTTTTACTGACTAAAAGACTTATAACCGCCGCCGCCCTGGGGCAGGTGGACACAAGTCAACCAAAACAACTCTGTCTTGGGTCAGATTTGAGAATTTTAGGAGAATCATTAAACAAATGACTAGATTAGTGCACTGAGAATCATACCCATTCCTGGCGTTTAAGAAGCCTACGCCTGATCCTAGTCAAACAAGAAGTGTGGATGGATTTCCACTAAAACCTTTATAATTTTTACAAAAATTAAAGAAACCCTGACAAATCAACTTAAAATACATTAGAAAAACGACTAGAAATTTTGACTTTTCTATCGGTAAAGCTTCAAATAAATGTATCTTATGAGGCCGCGAATGAATATTGCAGAAATAGCAAAGGCATTAAGAAGCCCATATATGTCCTTATCACTATGCAAAGGGTACAACAACCTACGTTTTACGACTTAATATGATATATATAAAGAACATTTTAATTAAATAGTGGAAGAACTAATGACACAAATAAAGATATTTCTTTGTAAATAATTCAACTTAATTTTAAATAAAACTATAACAACTGGCGAGAATATCCTTTGCAGCTGCTCGAGAAAATTTACAGCAACTTCCTGAAACTATGTGTATCTGTTATCTTCTTGAAAGCTGTGTAATTTATAGCCACACAATCAAAGTTACAAGAGTATTATTCGCTTGCGCAGATTTAACACAAGACTGGATGAAGTTAAATTTTCCTCTTGGGGTTAAAGCTTAAGTCGCAGATGAAGGAGAGATAAAATTTAACACCAATAGTTTTTATTTTGGACATAACCTAATACCCTCCTTTTTCCTTCTTTTTTTCCTTTCTTCTCTTTCGTCTTATTTTCTTTTGTTACTTTCTTTTCTTCTTTTCATTTTCTGCTCATTTTCTTTCCTTTTTTCTTTCCTTTTCTTTTTTTTCTTTTCTTTTCTCTTCTTTTCTTTTCTTTTCTTCTCTTTTCTTTTCTTTTATTTTCTTTACTTTTTTTTTCTTTCCTTTTCTTTTTTTTTTCTTTTCTCTTCTTTTCTTTTCTTCTCTTTTTTTTTCTTTTCTTTTCTCTTTTTTCCTTTGATTCCCTTTTCATTTCTTCTCTTCTCATCTCGTCTGTTCTCTTTTTTCTTTTATTGTCTTCCTTTTTCATTCGTTTTTTTCCTTTCCTCCTCTACTCATCTTTTTTTCCTTTCTAACCATTCATTTTTCTTATTTCCTCTTCTTTTGTGTTTTAATTTTTTTTTTCTCTTCTGTTCCTCTTCCTTCTAGGGTATTATGTTAAAGAGAGAGAGAGAGAGAGAGAGAGAAATCAGGAAGTAACAAGACGCAAATTCTCTTACAAAGCCTCCCTCTCTAATGTCTTTCTCCGAACAACGTGAGTCTTGTATTGAGCTCAAGAGTTTTTCACTTGCTCATCCCAGATCCAACCAGACATGGCCCAGTGATTACCCTTAACAAGGTGGTCATGAAGTCCTAGCTACATTATAGTCACACCTATTTCCTCGCTGAAGATTAATCATGACAGACATTCTTACAATTATATTAACTTAAGAGCCCTGTCACTACGGGTTTGATGGTTACTAAATTGCCAACTATATCGCTTTGCCAAAAACTCTTACTATTCTTTGAAGTATGTTCTACTGGAAGATCTGGTGCCGTTAGAATGGCCATATTATCGTCCTGGAACACATTACACTCATCAGGTTATCTTTAAGATAATCACAAATTTTTCCTTTGAAATTTTTCTGGCGTCAATACGCTTTTTGACCAAATTTAAACGCGTTTCTTTTATTTTCGCTTGCTATCAAAGATATGTGGCCACTCCTGCTTCGGCACCACTCTCTGAGAGACGTACATCTAAAACTTTGGACTCTATAAAGGGAAATATTTTAACTAGTTCCGTTTTATCAGGAATCACGTTAAAGGTATTCCATTCCACCTAAAAGAGTTTAAAAAGTCCTGTATGGAGCTAATTTTGGACTGTTGTAAAAAGCCTCACCCTAACCAGAATGGTTATATCGAATTCATTTGAACAGATTTTCCTTCTTTCACCACCAAACTGCCCAAATATAGTGTTGACTTTAAGAAACTAAACGAAAGGTGAAAGAAATCTTCCTTGTGGTGTCCTCCTGGGACAATTGTATTTTTTTAGCATAGCTAAGCCGTATACTTCGGATTCATGGAATATTTACCGCCCAAAAGGAAAATTTCAACAAAGACGCGTAATCAAATAGATTTCCTCTTATTTTAAAGGGGTCCCAGCTGAATTTTTTTTTTATATGTAAACAATTTGATGTTTTCAAAAGTAATTTTATAAAAACGACATGCATTCTGTTTTGATTTGCTTTAGTAGTTACAGTTTTACTTCTAACTTATGAGATGATTGTACCATGTGCAAAACTTGAAAAAACTCATAACTAGGTTTGTATATTTTTAAATAATCCATTATTATAACAAGCATATTTAATTTGTCTGTTCCTTAAGATAATGAATAAAAAATTTAATACTTTAGCAAATGTCAAGTTGTCACACACCACATAAAATCGAAATGTTAAGACACTCAATCAAAAACCTTTCTGAATATTAAATTTCTCTCATTCATTATAATGATAAAGTAGAAAAACATCATCTTGAAATAAAAGATTCTTAACAAAAATTAAGAAAAGAAAAAAATCTAGAAAACAAAAATGATGAATTGTTTTCAATTTTATTTTTTAAAAAAGTAATGAATAGAAAGAAAAACAAAAGACAGACACAAACACACACAGAACTGTCACTGTTGAATCTTGTCAATTTTGCAATTACACACATAACAGAATCGTTGTTTATCAAGATGTCACAAGATGATAATAAGCAAATTTTTCAAAATGAGCCAAGCAGCCAACAGACAAACCGACAGTCAGCCAAAACTATAAAAATAAAAAAAAAATTATTAAAACTACATTTTGTATTGTCAGAGTGTTTGTTATAGTCATTCTTATAATAATGCTCAGATTTGATTTGACAGTTTACAGCAGCTGCTACTGTCCATTTAAATCATTGTCACTTAATGCCGCATCACATCACATCACTATCATCCATCCAAATCAACATGAGTTTCAATTCAGTTTGCTGCCTGCACAATGAATGTTGTTCGTTAAAAAAAATGATGATGAACGAGTGCAAGCGATGTTGTTATTGAAATTGCTACTGTCTTACCCACTGTCTTTTGCTGTTTGTGTGAAATGTGCTTTTTCTTGAAAACTTGACAACTTTCATCCTTGTTGGGGTTTTGCAATAATATTATTATTATTGTAGTTATTATTGTCCTTTCATCTGTTTCCTGATTGTTGTTTTTCTCCTTAGTTCTGCTGGGGTTACCTTCTTGGTATTTTTGAAGAAGGAGTTTTATTAGTTGTGACATTATTATTGTTTAGGATTTGTGATGAAAAAAATTTGTATGAACTTTTGTACAAAGGTTTAGACTCACCTTTCAGTGTACCGATCGACTCAGATGAAATAAGTCAAAGTTTATGCTGTGTTCAGTTAAAGGTACTACAATTGTGGCGGGTATGATGGAATTTGAAAATTGTAAGCAGGCCACATGTTTTTGGTTTATTGGTATATTCTTCTTGACACAAGAGACACGTGCTCTATCCAGCGAAAATCACAATGGATTTTCATTCCGAGTATACCAGGAGGTTCAGTTTTGCTTACTTTTATACAAGGTGCGCTAAAAGAAGTCAATCTATGTTGTTTGGCTCCATTTTTTTTTTTCTTATTAAAAAATCTTCCCATCAGTTTTTTAATTATGTTCGCCTGAACCCTTAAAAATTTATTAATCAGGTCAAGAAGATGATATTGACCAAATGGCCGTCGTATATTAGGCTACTCTACTGGCTCATTTTATGGCATTTTTCATCACTTCGGCGAAAACTACGGGCGACAGATTCTCACACCCGTGTAGAATGTATGTCCTCGGCCTTGTTCGCGTAATTACGGGACCTAAAAAATAACGCACAAAAAAATTCTGAACGTTTGAATGAGGTGATCTTGCAGGCCAATGTAAATTGTCAAAACGAAAGATGAGGTGACCCGGGAACGCCGCCTTCAGAATATCGGTTGTGGGACCCGCAGCGTATGCCGTTGCTTGTCCTGTTGGAACTGCATGCATTTTAACCCTAATTCAGAATATCGGTTGTGGCTCGTGCAGTGTATGCCTTGCTCCGTTCTGTTGAAACCCCATGGCCTCCAGCCCTAATTCGTTCCATTGCGGCAAAAAAAACTCGGCTAAGATGGCCCTCAAGCGCGCACCGTCCACTGTTGATGCTTGACCAGCGGCGTTCTCGAAAAAAGAGGCCCGATAATTCCTCCAGCATGAACAGCACACCATGTAGTCACCTTCAGCGGGTGTATTGGCTCCTCGTGCATTATTCTTAGATTTTTTGTGCCCCAGAAGTGATAGCTTCTTCACGTACCCGCTGAGGTGAAAATGAGACTTATCGCTCATTATGATTTTGATTGAAAAATTGTCCACTTCAGCCTCGAGATTGAAGATGGCTTGGGCGTAGGTTACACACGTTTGGCGGGCAAAATGCAGCAGCTGCTGCATGGGCTGCACTTTATACGGGAACATGCGCAGTTCTTTGACCAAAGTTCGACTTAGGGTTGACCGGTTGATGGCTAATTGCAAGACACGGCATCTGGTCGATGTTTTTGGCGACAGCTTGACATCCCAGCCCAACAGCGGTGATATTCTATGTAGAACGGACGCTCCGGGGCTAGCCACTCTTCTTAGTGTTTTGTGTGGTTCCATACTCTTCAAAATTGGCGGTCAAACCACGCAGTGTTTGCGCAGTCGGTGCTGGACGACCGGGGAATCGGCGACCTAATTCGCGCTGCGCCAACACCACGGAAGAATTGTTACGCAAAAAAATAGACACGATTATTCAGCGCTTTTGGGGAGTGTATCGCTCCATAGCTTGTTCACATGTATTTCACATCTGCCTAGTTCACAAATGTTAAAACAGATTTCACATTGGCCGCCCTCTGCAAAAATAAGACCATCTTCCAATAGGGTGATTTCGTTTGGCCCACCTGTACCATTCACCAATACGGATGATGAAGCATTGTTCACAGTTCGTTTATGTGTCAAAATACAACACTGTGTCTTACAAGCATTTGGATTGACCCTGTTTGCAAGGTCCCAATCACTTATTGTCATTATGTTCTGATAAACTGTGTCGTTTGTACTTTGCCTTATAGCTCAAACCTCCAAAGAGCTAAATCTGTAGTCAAATAAAGGGCATATGCTAATTTCGGCTGCCAAAGAAAATATAGAATTTAAAGTCAAACATTACTAGCCATTAAAGAATATAAGGACAAAGCCTTGCTGTACGCCTTAACTGATTTTGAAGAAATCATTTTAATAAAAACACGAATGAAGGAATTCAACTTTCTGGTTAAAAATCCAGCAGATCTCCCTAAGTATAGCATTTTCGAAAACCAATTTGGGTATCCCCTGACAAACCTTTGGACTACAGATATTCAACAGGGTGGTAGTTTTTTACATTCTGAATAATTATAGCAAGTGCTGAACTAATAGCTACTGACGGGTTATTTTCAGGGTTTTAAGCCTTTTCCTCTTTTTGGATCGGCTTATCATAAGCTTTTTCCAGCATATAGGGAATAATTTGTCACGATATACATTGCTGAAAAACTACGCAAATAGACGCGATGGCCTCGAAAAGCATTTTCCTTAGACCAGCGCTGGCATTCCATCCGGCTCAGGACACTTGCTTTTATTAAGATGCGGTAAAAACCTCTTTATATGCGTGAGCTCGAAAAATTACCTCTGGCACTGCACCAGACCTTCTTTCAGTTTTAAGCAGCGGTTAGTTACTTTCCAGCAAAAATGAGCTGCCTGCAAATATCATAGCCAAAACGTTAACTTCTCCAGCCGGGTCAGCGATCAATTTTTCATTTCTAAATAAAGCAGAGATTGAAGAACTAGCGTTATCCTTTACTCTTTCAAAAGTAACCCAAAATATTTAACTGGTTTTAAGGACAACAGATCAGAACCTTTTCACGACTGAGTACTTTGGCTCATAAAGAGCCCGCCTGTTCCCGCAGAACATCTCATACTAAATAATTTTCTTCTTATGCCTGAATTGCAGTTTTGTAAAATTTTTTAACCAGGATTTTTACTAAAATCGGGGGCCAAATCACCGCATTCGATTCGAATCGAATTCGAAAAATTCTTACAAAAATTCGTTTATTAAAAGCATTGACAACTCGATCGATCAAGTAAAATTTCAATTCGAGTCAATTGCGACGATTTGGCTTCAGGACTTCTTTTCCAGTAAAATAATACGTTCAACAATTTTCGCTATGACAATGGCATAGCATTTAATTAAATTTCTGGAAAAACTCGTTAAGATCTACTCAATGAGTTTTTTTGTAAATAAAAATTGAATGCTTCTTAGTTGTCTTTGAAGCGTTGCAAAGTCCGAAAAAGAAAAAAAAAGCGTCTGACTTGCTGAGAGGTGCAAGGGCATCTGTTTCGATCTTTTCAGGGCGCAAAGTAGACAAAAAGGTCAAGAGTATTATATTGCTGCCTTCGACCCAAGAAGTGTGAATTGGTTCATTCACTTGTTGCGTAAGGTCTGGAGTCGTAAGGCCGAACTTTCGAAGCCAGGAATAGTTGTGGGCGTTAAAGCATTTATAACTAAATTACTTTTTAGTGTTCTTTGGGTACTTTTGCATTTACCATAAAATTACGAAGATTTTGTTAATGGTTTTTGTTTTAAATAACGAAATAAACTATTTTTATATTTTATTATTTTTCTTCAATGTTTTGGCTACTCAACTTGTCCTTTTTCGCTTCGAGAGTCAATACATTAAATTGTCTGTAACTGCATCCTGCCTCTTATATATGTTTATGCTTACATATCAATTTCTTAGTATTAAGTACATAATTTATTTCAAAAACCATTTCAATTAATAATTTTCTAAAACACTCCACTCTGCACTCAACTTAAATACTAAATAATATTTAGTCATTAATTGCGGGTATAAAATCTCTTAACTTTATACCGAAGAAGTTAAAACAAATGATTTCATTAATCTGCAGCTTCCTTAAATTGTATATTTTATATTTATGGCAAAACAGTTCTTAATAATGAAAAACAATAAAATTCTAGACAACAGAATCAGAGGAAGAAAAACAGCAAATACAAGGAACACAACTATAAACTGTGGAAAGAAATGTCTGTCTATCCATTCATACACGATTAAAAACATGTCGATTAGACATCAATTTCACAAATGAAAGCAAAAGAGACACACGCCCGACATCATCCATTAATGAATGTAATACGATGCTAAACAAAGGTCTTGTGTGTGGAGACGAAGAAGTGTAAGGAAACGGCAAGAATGGTTAAAAGGAAAATAAGAAATCTTATAGATATTGACAGCCAGACAGAGTGAAAAAGAAACAAACATAAGTACAAACATATGTTTAGCACTTTGATGCATATAAGACTTAAAACATGGTGAAGAGTAATTTAGGTGGAAAGTTATAGTCGTTTGATGAATGCCTTACTAGTGGAAATCTGTTGGGAGTTCCACTCCCATGTTGTCGGCTGCCCGGCTGTCGCGAAATCCCAAGTTAATTGATATGGTTGCTTATAATAGGATCACAGACCATTATCTGGAAAAAATTCTTTAATTTCTGTGTATTTGTTAGGGCTGCTATTGTTTTCCATAAAATGCTGGAATTCTTGGTTTTAATTATTTTATTTATACTAGAATGTCCTTACTTGAGGAATTGTAAAATGCTGCCTTATCGATTAACAAACTTTTCCTTTATACCTACGATTGCTACACCAGATCGGCGGTCCTGGTTCAACGGAAATCTGGGGAAAATGCCCAAGGGGCGCAATTTTGAAAGGTTCGAATAATTTGGGCACCTGGCTATTAGGGAGTGGTTCAAAATGGAACAGCGGGAGGTTTGCCTGGTGAGCTCGAAGCACTTTGTTTTGACAAAGGCTGAATTGATAGAGTAAAGAAAGTGTGCAATGGAGCAATGAGACAGTTAAGAGATTGACGACAATCATCTGGGACAATACAAATGAGGCCAGAATTAGAAGCATTCTGAAATTTAGAAAGTCTTCAGAGGGCAAGAGTATGAACGAGCTGATAGGTCACTCAAACTTACGAGCACACCTATATTGGATTGAAGTGGAAGACAGCGAGTGCAGAGAATGCAGGGAAGACATTAAAACAATGAAGCATTTTCTGTGTCACCTCCTGGAGTGTCCAAACCCACGATGTTTTGCCAGATTTGGCTTACTTGAAAGGCTTAGATTAGGAGGCTTTAAGAGAAATAGTCTGCATTATTGAATTTGTGTTAACCTCTCCCCTTTGAGATCCTGCCCAGGGCTGGTGTATATATAATGGACACTGGGGAAGGAATATCCTACAGACTTCCGGACGAGTGCAGCGTTTTTCAGGCTGAAATTCTGGCGGTAATGAAGGCTGGGAGAGGGGACGTGACAATCTACGTTGAAAGCCGGAGCGCGCTTAAGGATTTAGAGGGACATTTTGTCGTGTCTAGACTCGTGTGCGACGGCAGACGTGATCTAAGGGCGATCATAGGGACACGCAGGGTTAGATTCTGTTGGGTTCCGGGTCATAATGAGATTTCCGACAATGAGATTGCCAATGAACTGGCTGTGAGCTTGGTTGTAAGCCGGTGAGGCTACTGCTAAGTTTCTATCATGGACTGATAGGGACTTTGATAATAGAAAAGGTGGGCCAAATTTGGAGGGACAGGGCTGACTGCAGGATCTCTAGGATTGGCACTGACCTGCTGCTCAAAGAGAGCAGGGGGGTTCTGAGGTACAATATAAGGAATCTCACAGGGCACTGCGGTGTGAGATATAGGGCGAGCAAATGGGACAGGAACTTACCAGATTTCTGCAGGGAATGCAGTGACAAAAAGGAGATGGAGACGGTAGAACATCTTGTCTGCCACTGCCCAGGGCTGCAGATTTGCCGACAGAGTTGAATTGATGGGCGCTTCTTTAATGGACTTGGTGAGATCCCTGGCTGTGGGTTGGGGAGCATCATATGTTTTTTTAAGATTTCCTTGGACATCTTGCGGACTGCACTTTTACTTTATTTTCCTTTTACCTATAGAATTCTTGTCTTTGCTTTTATTTTTCTCCTCTTGACTCTTCTGAAGGGATTCACGATAGGCGTGAGGGCCTCCTAGTGGAGGTTGCGAGTTGAACTCGTCACTACCCTTCCTAACCTAACCTATACCAATAATTGACCAAAAAAGGCATCTAAAACCTCAGCAGATAGCTACGTAAGTTTGCAGTTGACACAATGTAATACCATTTTGTGATCCAAATATTAGATGGTGAAGAAGGAACGTTGGGATTGTGTCATCATCAAAATATTTGCACTTTTGTTCTTTCTTTTCGTTATCTTTACGTAATCAAGTAAAATTAGCCTAGGACATCCTAGCTTGGCGATGGGGCTGCTATCTTCTGAAGTGTGTGTTTTAGCAAAACGCCCTCCAGTATTGCCAATTGTTAAGTTTAAGTATAATAATATGCGTTTACTCGATATGATATGATCAATTAGAAACTAATAAATATTTAAGTATAAAAAAATAAACAAAAAGCAGAAAATCGGAATAAAAAGTCCTTAAGACTTATCATCGATTTTGTAAAGTTGTAACTAATCTTTTATTCTTTTCGATTTAGTTTGGCAACGCTCGTGTTAGTTTAATTTAAAAACGCTAAAGAAATACGTATAAGCTGATGACTAGACCCTTTCTATTTTCCTTTTTTCAGTCTACAAACTACACTGCCTCCTAGTATTTGCGTAGGGTACTACACAAAAATAAATAAATAAAAAAAATATCACATACAGCCCCATTAACGCTGCTGTCAGTGTATGGCAAACACAAAATAAATAAATTTCTTGTGCCATAGTTACTATTAGTAAAATATTTAACAGAGATACAAGAAACATTAAGATGATATCCTGCTGTTGTTTAGTAAATTATTTTCTTAGTTGACTGCTTGGTGTTCAGGTATGTGTCCCATGTCAAGATGACCAGCAAAGTAACAAGTAAAGCAACAAGAAAAACAACAACATCATTCAACCTCTCCAAATAGCCTGTGTAGAATGTGTATATTTGTTAAAGACCATGAAAGTTTATAACTTAAATAAAAAAACCACCAAGTATGCAGGCATCTAATTTATGACTTAATTATCAGGCCATATTTAATGTGTCAAATAAACTAAAGTATAAAACTAAAGCATACAAACACACACTTATACGTAGTTATTTGAGTCTTTTTTTACTTGCATATGCTTGGAGTATGACTATATGGCGGCAGTTAAAATCAGTGGTATATGTCTGTCTATTAGTTGGTTTTATCTGGTCTTATTAAGCATTGGTTTTATTGTTAATGTTGTTGCTGTTGTTATTAAATAAGCTACAAGTCAAATTGCCTTGTTGGAGTCCATTTGTTGGTAAATATGTGTCGGTCACGTTGTATCGCGGACTGTCCTTGTAGCTTGGTGTCAGTCATTTGCACTAGCGAGTTAATGAAACGCAGTGACTATGTTATCGAAACACAGTGATTTTGTGGGAATATTAAAGTAATGTTACAGTTCAAGTATGTTTGAGGACGCAATATTATCTTATGTACCTGATAAGTATTCAGAATACGTTTTATTATATTTTAAACTAAACACCATAACTTAAAAATGTGAAAAATTAAAATTGCAAATCAAAAATTTTTAAAAAAATTTTCTCTGCCGATGGTTATATGTCAAGCATTACGTTAAAATATATTCGACATGGTACTTACTGCCTCGGAAAGCTCAGTTAAATGGCATTGGATGTGGTGGTTGTGGATAGTGGACACCTAAGTATATTAGATGGGATGCTGCGACAAAAATAAGTAGTCGTGGACAGTTCAGTGCTGTCAGGCGAAGAGTCTCTTGGTTTCTCCAAATTCCTCAGTTGCTAATTAGCCCTAAAACGAAAAAATTCATAATTTCTTCCGTTCAATAGCCGATTTCTACAACCAGTTTAAAGAAAAGTATGTCTGAATGCTTTAACCAGCCATACCGACACCAGAATCGGAATATGTCGTCACTGCTTCAATATTACAAAATGGAACATTGTCTTCTGTTTCTGATTTTTGACGAATATTTCCCAATAAAGCCACAAGATATTGGGGACTATAATTACAAACCCTCTCTTTAAAGTAGCAGCCAAGGAATGCCATTAAAGCAACTGATCAGTTTTGAGGGAAATTTTTCCCAAAAAAATTCATCGTAGTTCTGGCTGTGTGTGCAGTCGCCACATCTTGTTGAAACAACGGGTGGGAAAAGTACAATGGCTGAGCTCAAAGGTTTTGCAAAAATAATTCCATAATCATGCGACGATAATTTTTGTCGTTGACATTTGTCGCCTGGTCCGAAGGATTTTCAAAAAAAATGGTCCAATTATCGCATGCGTGGGAAGGGCACACCAAACACTTACCCTGGGGCAAAGCGATGGTTTTGATGTTTCAATCGAGGGTAGCAGATTCTTTGAGACTACTAACGGCAGTTTTGCCTTTTCACGTGGCCGTTTAAGTGAAAATGAGTATCGTCGCTCCAAAAAATTGTATTTACATTGCGAAAACGCTACGACATCGTTTCACAAAAATTTCTGCGTAGATAAAAGTTACTTTCCTTCAGTTTTAGACCAAATTGAATTTAGAAAGAACGAAACTTCAGAGTTTGTTTAAAAATTTCATTAATAATGGCTTCTGGGTGTTTTCATATTGAAAGTCGCGGATTTTCACGTTTACTGTTTCAACCAGTTCAATATTTGTGGGAGTTTTTAAAGATCGACTGGGCCCTGTCCGTGGGACATTCACAGCCGAAGCAATTGAGCGGATTCTCTGCACCAACGAGCGACTTAAATTTGAACTCGGCTTATTACGTTCTTGCGGAATACCGAACTTCGAGCAATTGCGTAAGAATTATTACTCTTAAAAAAATGTCCCCACAGCTAATGCGCGATGCTCACTCGGCCACTGCAAAATCATGACTGCCAAATCCGCACATCGGTTATTTCAATGGCGTTACCCTTTCTACGAAGTAAAAATAACTTCCAAAAGATAATTACCTTCACAACTCTCTTAAGTACTCTCTGTCCACGAACTTTTCACTGGATTTGGGGACTGTGCCTCAAAATTTACAGTGTATGTGGATGATATAATGGTTATTGCCACTGGAAGTTCCTTGAATGCGATCAGTTCTTTGATGAAAATAACCGGTGAGAAAACGGGTGGATTGCGAGTCTTCACCCAGGCTATGGGGCCTTTGCCTTTTTTACCTATTGGTCCAAGATGAAAAGGAAAAAGAGCTGTGCTTTTCTTTTGGGAACAAGGGGTTTGCAGATCCTGAAAACTTCACGACTTCTGGTAGCCAAGATGACGAATAAGTTGTTTGACATATAGGCATCGTGTAAGGCTAGTAGCTATGGGAACGCAAAGAGTAGCTGTGAAGTACTCGAGACATACTAGATCAATCTAACCTATATATCGGAGAATAAAGTGCACTTTCTCGATCAGGGTGCTTGAATTTTGTTTTTTAAAGAGGCAAAGAGTGCTCTTTTGTCATTTTGATAGAATAGTATCCATACACCTTCACACCTGAACTGGTATCATAATAGGTATTGGCTCTTACGTTCCCACCAAGTCTTATTACCCGAGGGCACGAAAGACTTCCGTAGCTTCCTGGGAGATAACAAAACAATCCTAGTGGGGGTAGTTTATTCCCTGCAGGTGATCTTAGTGCTCAGTTTACATTAGCTTAAATGAAATCCTGGTATATAATGGAAGCTTAAGGGATAGGGATAAAAAAAAGGGAAACTTTTTACTAGATTTCGTGTTAGCGAAGCTCTTCCTTTTGGTGGAACTTTTGTGTCTCAGGATATGCACTATACAAAATTTCATTAAGCACTAATATATTCCCCTTCGTTAAAGCAAACTTAATTTAAGGATATATGGGAAGAAGAAGAATCCTTCATATAAGAGTGATCCAATTTAATAAAAAAAAGGAATTTATTTGCTTTTTTTTTGAAAAAGGACATTTGTAAAGTAGGTAGTAGCTCTTGTCAAGATTTTAAAATTTTTAAAATTTTCCCCTCCGTTATAGTAATAATTGTTCAAAGGATATAGTGGAAGACACGAAGCCTTAGAGTAGGGGGTATAAGGTCTGACTTGATTTCATTATTTAATGTATCTGTGTCAAAATTAATTTTTTTGAAGACTCTTTCTATTTCTCGTCACTCTTAATATGAAATCACTACACTGTGCGACGTCCTTTTGAATATTGGAAACAGGTCGCACCTTAAGTTGTTGGTTGCTGGTTGTTTTAGTTTTTAACACGACAAGGCGTCATTGCTTGTATATTATATAAATATGCCTTAGAGCTTCTAAAACATTAAACTTATAACAGCCAACTAAATTCATTTTAAGCAAAAAAATATATTAATAAGACAGGCAGGCAGGCGAAAAAAAGGCTGACAAACATGCACACATATCTACATGCATATGAATATTTTAAAATTTTTATTTTTTAAGGTAATGTTGAATTTTTGTTTGCCTTTTGTCATTTAAATGTTTTTGTTGCAATAAAATTCCATTTAAAGTGGCAGCGATTATATCTCAACAGACCATTAAAGTCACTCAAATGACAACTACTATTCTACCCACCAATACCACCACCATGATTGTCATTATCAACATCATCTTCTTAAACACCAACAGCAGCATCAGTATCATCTTCATCTCCATTAGTCCATAATACATTTTTTCCAAGTTTACATTCTACTTCATATTGTCGTAAGTTAAATGAATGTAAATTTCTTAACTCTAAAGAAAACATTAAATATTTATTGTGATTCTTAAATTATTTTATGGTCACAGACATATTTTGCTTCGAGAAAAATTTATTTATGTCTGCATGTGGGCTCCTTAGAGCTTATTAAAAGTTACAAATTTCAGTGGTTCTTTTTAAATTTTCAATGATATGTGTTAAATAAATGCTGTAAATATTTTTTTGTTTGATGAAAACGTGTTGATAAGTTATTTATAAAATATAGTCATAAAATTAATGAAACTTAATACTATTTAGAATGTATCGTATTGACTTTAGTTGGATCAACAATTCGAAGAACTTTACAGCGAAATCATCAATATTCGTTGATTAAGATGGTGAGATAATGTGGTTAAACTGTCGAAATTTCTTAAAATTTTAAATAATTGTAACTAATCGATAAACATTAAAATAAAACATTAAAATATATTGACTTAAATAGTTTTTAATTATAATAAATAGGGGGAAAAAGTTAAGGCAGTAATACATAACAGCATCTTAGTTTAAAGAGGTTTGAAATTCCTAGATTAACAGTGTGATAATTAGTTATTATAAAAACTTCATTATATAACAAAGTTTGGCTGTATAGGAAATCTTAATGAATTTATCGGTCATCATATCAGACTTTTTTATTTTTTTATCTTAAATAACCCAAAAGATCACCTGGCTTTTTGATCATTAAGGAACAAATCTTTAAACCTTTATTTTAGCCTGATTACTTTAAAAATATTTATGTTGATGTGCTAGTTCTGATAACGGTTGAAATTCGTTTAATGTTAAACCATAAAATTATAATATTTTAAATATTTGAAAAATTCCTAAATACACTTGGTAGGGGTCACTTTGCGTTTGTGCAAATGTATGTAACGCCCAAAAATAATGGTCTTAGGCCAACCTTCAAGTAAGCCGATTTAAGCATGTCCGTTCGTCCAGCTGAGAGTCTAATGCTGATGACATTTTGAAGATATTTGGCACAGATAAGGCTTTTGGCACAAGCAGTAGCGTATTGCTTGTGGTGATAATCGGTAAATTTTTTAACGTGATACAAATTTTCTGCCGGATTAAGCACTTTTGGCTTTAACTGGGTACTACTTATTTTGACTACTTGAATTATATCACATGTCCTCCCGAAATAAGCATTTTGAGCTATAAACGGCCCAAATATTATTTTTCATTCCCAAAATTTGAGTTTCTGGAACTCAAACGGCATTCGCCAAAACAAAAACGAACTCGATTATTTTCTAGTAAACCAAAAAATTTATGTAATGTTGATTTCCGAGACTCATTTGACATCTAGAAGCACTTTTCAAATAAGTGGCTATTCCTTTACGATTCGAAGGATCCCAGGGATAGATTATATGGAGGCTCAGCTATACTAATCAAATCAAGAATTAAACACCAATGGTAAGGTGGCATCTCCGAATGCTATATCCAAGCAACGTACGCCTGCATTGATGAATTTTTCCATAACCTAGTTATTTCATCAGTTTACTTTCTACCCAGATTCTCCATAACAAACGATCGGTTCAACAACTTTTACAAACCATTAGGTTCCCGCTTCATAGCTGCTGGAGACTATAACGCTAAATACACGTGCTGGGGCTCCCACCTAATTAGTCCCAGAAGTCATGTCTTAAATGATTCCGTATCTGAAGTGGGACTTTGTGTTATTTCTAATGGACAACCAACCTATTAGCTAACTGACCACAGTAAAATTCCTGACGTAATAGATTTTGGCTTAGCAAAAGGTATATCTCCTGAACGTTTTGAAGCTCAAGTCTCCTTGGGTTTATCTTCTGACCACTCACCTAC
This sequence comes from Melanophora roralis, assembly GCA_963583895.1. Taxonomy (NCBI): domain Eukaryota; kingdom Metazoa; phylum Arthropoda; class Insecta; order Diptera; family Rhinophoridae; genus Melanophora; species Melanophora roralis. Next base: position 18,071,054 of record OY757188.1, read on the forward strand.
TATAATCACTGTTTGCAGTCCTCATCAAATTGCAACTAGTAATTTTTTCTTCTCTAAGTGAGTAGATGGGTTGAAATACAAAAAAATATATCAGCACTCACTGTTAGAAAGTACGACCGCTAAAAACTCTTGAAGAAATCGATGATTGCCTAAATATCCTTAACTTTATTTTGAGAACTTAAATTTTAGCCTGCCACTGGCTGGATCAATATAAATTATATCTGATAATTTTAAAGACTTAAATACTTATTGTAAAAAAACTTTGCATTTATTCTTTGTATTCGAAAAAATGTTCCGACCCATAAACAAATTGTGAAAATTTATTTTAAACAGTAAGAGCTACAAGCTTTCCAAGTGTGTTGTGTGGATATTAGTGCCCAACCAAACGTAAGATTTTGAAACCGAACCAAAGCCGAACTTGGGATAAATTCCTTATTAATTAAAAAAAAACAAGTAACTGCGCTATATTCGGTTGTGCCTAACCTTAGATACTCTTCACATTGGCCTTTCGAAACCCCAAACCTTTTTTCTTTTTACCCATTTTTTCTATTTCTAAAATATTTCTAATTTTTAAACAGGGGCTGGTGTCTTATTTTAACCCTCTTAGAGTGATAAGGGCAGCTACAGGGGGTTTTACCCTATTCTTTGTCAAATTTTGTAAGGACATTTACTCTAATTTTTAAAATTTTGTATGGCAACCACCTTGGGGGATGGTGATAGGGGGTAAGTATGTTTTAGGAATATGTTTGGGAGGGAAAATTACTGGTGGTCTGTGATACATTTTATTCTTCTAGGGGCGACACCGAAGAACTTGTAAGTGTTTTTACCCTGTTTTTTTAATTTTGTATGGCAACCATATTAGGGGCTAAAGATAAGGGGTAAGTATTTTCGGCGAATATGTTTTCGAGTAGAAACTAATGGGGGTTGGTCATATATTTTATTTCTCTAAGGCCGACTCTGTAGAAGTTGTGGGCGTTTTTACATCATTTTAGGTGATGGAGATAGGGGGTAAGTATACTCAAGGATCATGTTGGGGAGGAAAACTTAATGGGGGTCTGTAGTATATTTTATTTCTCTAGGGGCGACCCTGGAAAAGTTGTTGCGGTTTTTACCATATTTTTTAAAATTTTATATGGCAGCCCTTTTAAAGCGTGGAGATAGGGGGCAAGTATGTTCTGGGAATATGTTTGCGAGTAGAAACTAATTGGGGTCGGTCGTATATTTTATTTCCCTAAGGCTTACTCTGTGGAAGTTGTGGGCGTTTTTACATCATTTTTGTAAATATTTTAAAGTAATAGAGATAGGTGGTAAGTATACTCTAGGAATATGTTTTGGAGGAAAAACTAATGTGGGTCTGTGATATATTTTATTCCTCCAGGGGCGACTCCGTTGAAGTTGTAGGGGTTTTCCTTATTTTTTTTTAAATATTATATGGCAACCCTGTTAGGGGACAAAGAAAAGGATATAAGTATGTGCGACAAAAATTTTTGCGAGGAAAAATTAATGAGAGTAGGTCCTACATTGCACTCGTGTGAGGGCAACTCCGGGTAAGCTTTAGAGGCTTATTAGGCACAAATTTTAAAGAAATAAACAGAAATAGTCTTGGTTATCTGCTTATATCTCAGGCAGTTATCTGGCGATTTTGCTGAGTTTCAATGCCGATTTTTTCGCAAATATTTTCGACAGTTTGGTATCACCTACATGTCTATGCGACATCGAAGGGCTTCAGAAAGTTGATTTAAACCATAACACGGACAGACGGACATCGCTAAATCGGCTTTCCTACCTATTAGGATCCAGAATATATATACTTTATGGGGTCGAAAATATATAATAAAGAAATTACGGAAAACGGAGTGACAAACTCATATATAGCCTTATCACTTGTGTGAAGGGTATAATTATACGAAAGTACATTTCAGCCAAATAAAAGTTTAAGCCGTAATAGTGAATTTTCAAAACTTTATAAGAAAAATATTTTGTTTTGAATTAAAGCAGCATTAAGCTCCTATTTTCAAATATTTTAAATTATTTTTAACAGCTTAATTTTTTTGTACAAAAAAAAAGAAATTTTAAGAAAAGTTCAATATCAATGTTCCTTAAAATTTAATTAAAACGCCAGACATGGACCGAACAGCACTTTTACCTTTTTACCAAACCTGAACTAATTGTTTAGTGCTACTTGAAACTGAGAGCAGGTTTTAAAGGTGAACTGAACTTAAAAAAATCAGTGTCACACTGCTTGAAACTGTAAGAGAATACACTTAAGGAAACTTACAAGAAAAAACATATTTGTCAGTTAATTTGCAAAAAGTGCTAAATGCGCAATTTGTAGATTTTGCCAGGCATAATTGCATTCAAGAAAATAAGAACCCCTATGGGGTGTTTTTGCTTTTAAAAAGAATTATAAAAAATCTTTCTAAAGTCCGGAAATGATGTATTTTTTTCATGCATATGCAAACATTTTACAGATCATTAGATATGCAAAGTATATTACATATTTCCCAAGAGCACTGCAAAAAAATCATTTAGAAGTTAAAAATATCATTTCCTTCCCAGCAGATATAAAACAATAACTTTATTGCCGGCACATGTGAATGTCGTTGATATATTTTGCAAAATTTTTTCAAACTCTCAGCACTTATCAACGCTTATTGAAGTATACTCCATTAATACCTTATTAATCCCTTGGGCACTTTTTTTATTTTTAATTTCAAATTGTAAATTTCTAAGTATTTATGACAGTTGGACAATGAAAACGACAAGTAAAAATTATATAAATCTCACTTTACAGCGGGTGTTTTCTTTTATTTTAAGCATTTTTCAAATTGAATGACTCGAAGCCGTAATATATGCCTGCCACATCGTTTTGCTTTCAATCCTGTTAAAATCACAGCTTGAAACTAGATAAATACCATTTTGCAGTAATAAATTATTTATTTATTTTAGAATTATTTCTTTATTCTTTTCTTTTTGTCCTGCATGTGTGTTTGTGTGTATTAACCCCAAGTGGTAAAATATATGAATTTAAGTAGATATGTAGCCAATGAATTTGTTATTAACAACATAGTAAAAATGAATTAATAAGATAAATTATATGTTTCTGCAACACGCACAATACGTGCAGCCTGGTAAGACATTATTCCTTAACGGCCATGTGAAAACCCGTAAGAGACTGAGACCATTGAAATAACCCCTAATAGAAATTAAACGTTTAGTTTGAAATGAAATGAAGTAAAAGCGTTTTTTTTTTCTTTAAGACAGCAGGAGTTCAGAAAACAATCATACCGCTTTATTTAGTATCAAATAAAATACTTATACTCTTTCAATATCTCTTTTAAAGTTTTATGTTATAAGCAAAGGAATATAATTTGTTTGATTTAACTGACATGGGCAACAGCAGGGAGGCACCACCTTGACAGTGATAGGTCTCTTTTAATAGATTTTTCTCTTTGGCCCTTGTTGCTTTTCGTTTCTTTCTTCTCAAAAGTTTTTTTTTTTGACTCTGACGAGTGCTTTAACAACCTTAATACCACAAATAACAGCAACAAGAGAATTAGAGTTTAACTTTGCTGACACAGCAGGAAACCTTTTCAAGTTTTTGCCAGCTTATTTTCTTTCAAATGTCCATATTCAATGTGCCAGTGAATAAGTATGCTGTGAAATGATTACTCCTTCTCTGTTATTTCCTCAGCTGGTTTGTCAGTTAGACAGACATCTTTTATGCGTTAAAGCCTTAAACGCCTTTTTGCTTGTGTATGTGTGTGTTTATGTATTCAACTCAACGTATGGAAAAGAAATTGTTAAAGAATTCTGTGAAATCTGCAAATTGCCCTGTCACTATTTGTTAGCATCAACAACGTAAATATTATCCCCTGAACACTCAATTGCCACCCATTGACATTCGACGCATTAGACATTTTTTTGAATTTATTTGAAGGCGGCATATTCCCTCAATGCTTGTTGTATTTCTCTGCCTGGCTGTGACTGTGTGTGAAATTTTGTTAAAAGATCCTTTGCTGGTAGCTATTATGTCTGCATTGTTTTTGTTGGTTTGTAGTGTCAAAACTTCTAACTGGCAACATGAAATTATTTTCGAAAAATTATTTCTTGATAAGGGTGAGAAATATTTCATTTTACAATTTTTTTTAAAGAGTTGAGATTATCGATTTCTATAACAGAAAGAGTGAAATTATGCAACACTAAGTAAGTCATAGTAGTCATCCTCTAACTTTGAAAGATCATGTAGAGTAAAGGTTTTTGTAAAAAAGGCTTCAGCTTGTCTAGCTTCTTGTTTCCAATCACTGGAGCTTTTTTCCCCCTTTCAAGGAGAGTGCAAAGGCCAAAGAAACGATTTTGGTTTGTGTGGCCCAAACTTACAGAAAAATCGTGTTGACCTCTGATATTACACATCAATAAGATTTAAAAATGATTTCAGGCATATGATCACCACAACTCATTTTAAGGAGCGTTTCTGACTGTATATCCCGAGGACCATAAACAATAATGGCCTCCAAGGCATCATTACGGATTGCCAATCGTCAATTGTGTTCGCCTATTGCCGCGAAGCACAGTCGAAGCTGAAGTTTTCTGCTAAAAACTGGGTATCAGGGAGAGTCCTACAAGCTTCCTGCTGGATGCAGTGTTTTTCAAGCAGAGATGCTAGAAACCAAATTGGCCGCCGATCTTGCCTCAGGTGAACATATTTATTGATAGTCAGGCGGCGATCTTTGCAAAGCTCACCTTTTTCTTAATTGCTCAAGCGTGCAAAGAATCCTTTGGTAGACTATGTGCCGAGTGAAGAGCGCATCTTCAACGAGCGCATCTTCAGCGGTATCAACCGGGCAACTTTCAGCTCAATAACTGAAAGGCTAACAGACATGGCTGAGATGAAAATAATCTGTCTTGGGTAAATATGTGATCAGTGATTCACTAGTCTGGCTTAAGGCAGGTTGTCCTTGTTGCGCTGTGCCATTTACATAGCCATTAAGTGGCACAGCAATACAGGGTTCTAAGGGTACCAATACCTTATCTGTGTAAAATATAAATTAGTAGGAATGAAACGGAAGTAGATTTCCGAGGTTGGCCAGAGTCCTATCTAATACCACGGGAATCAGTTGGTCCCATGTGCTTACCAGTGCTAAACTGATTAATGGTGAGGTCTCCTTCGGGAGTTTACGTGGTGGCTGTGGTTATCCCTAAGCGGGGCAACTGAGAATGAAAGTTGATATGCTGGGGTCCATCCTGTACGGGCCCCAGAGTGACCGCGTAAGCGGTTTCATATGAACTTAAGGTTCACAAGGAAGAGTTTCTAGTTTTGGCGGGTCTACCCAGGCACATGAGCAACTGCTGAAGTAGGCTATTAGCTGAAAAGGTGTAAATGTGTTTGGAAGTAGGTGAATAGGGAAACTGGCTTCGGCTGGGGACCCTAGATCCCGTCAAAGTAGTAGCAAATAATGAGAAGGCTGGCATTGGCATGTTGAAGCATGTGCGTGACTTGGTCCTGACTGGCGGTGAGAAGATTTTGAGGCATTGATGATGGTGGAGTTATTGATTTGTCTAAATGAGAAAAGATCCTTCTAACAGAACTGGGTGTCGCATTCGTTGGGAATGACATGATAATCATAGTATGTCTTGCTTAAATTTGGGTGCTGTTTCAGAAGCGTGTGGAGATATGTCTTGTCGGCGCGGATCTGTTTTGATTATGAAGAAGCGAGATCAAAACTAGAAACGCAATTCGGGTTTAGATAGCCCAACTCCTCACCAAGGGGTCTGTTGTGGCTACACAGTCAGGGCAGAGAATTGGTACCTGGGTGGTTGGGTGAACTGGCGCTGGTGGACGCTTTGTATCCACCAGTGTTAAGAGCACCGTGAGTTATTGCCAGCATGGCAGATATCACGTAAAACCCTTAACGTCTTCAACGGGCTCGGTGACACAGAAATATTGAGATGAATAGTTGCCTTTGGCAAGACAATTAGACGTTCTTGTTCTACTTCAGTTCTACAATAGGGGCAAAGAACTCACCGTCAGAGCCATGGAGATCTGGGTGAATACAACTTCTTGTATAGTCTTCAGGATAATGTGGGGATTTTATGACCCTAGGCAACGAGCTTTATTCTGAAGAAGTTATCCTAGGGATGATAACAAAACAGTGAAGAGTAGTTGGTGCCAAAATAGTAGCAAGAGTGACCAGCGATGACTGCTGCTTCTGTGGTGTACCCGGGAATAGGGAGACTGTTAAACATATTCTGTGTCACTTTCCAGCGCTCATACTCTTCAGGGAGAGCTGTCTAGTATCTTATTTTTTTCAGGGCCTACAGAAAGTATCCGGGGTTTGAAATATTAGGCTTCTGACAATTCCCAAGAAATTGTGAAGTGCCTTGGATTTCATTACATGAAGTTATAAAGACTGGTTATCGGTTTTTTTCTGGTAGCAATATAAACCCAAAAGGTATATTTGGGGTCTTCTGGGTCGGCAAGTTCGACTTAATTTAACCTAAGAGATCTGTGTATCTACAAAAAGAAAGAAATTAACACTTAGCAAAAAATTGAATATGTTTCACCTCCTTATTTGCTTTTAAATAAATCATTTAATATCTTTCAAAATTTTTAAATATCTTTTCTAAAAACCATTTTGTTCTTTGACTGTTGCCAACCCAACTTTCACCGAAATTTTTCTAAATTTTTAGCAAAAATTATGTAAAATTTTAAACAAAATAAGTTTAATATATTTTTTAGAATTAATATTTTAAAATAATATCAAAACTAGCCCGTAATCTCAGAACTAAACATATTTATTTAGTTTGGAACCCAAAAAAATCTTTGGTCAACTACAAAAATGCAATCTGTTTGCGTTTCCACAGAAACGCTATAGTGAGCCACACTTACCCTGGTGTAAGGACACCGCTTGCTAGCTGGCGCTTAATGGCCGGTGGTAAAGAGTGGCTAAACTTGGGTTTTAAAATCTCTTTTGTTTCTATTTAAAGTTTTTGGATATTGATTACTGAAATGATCAAAAAAATGTTAACTTCAAACCATTTAGTTGCTTAAATGAATAAAAAGTTAATTAGAATTTTTTTTCTTTTCCTCTGCTAGAATTCGAGCCTAGGCTGTTCTCTAACTGCTGCAACACATAATCATGTTAATATAAGCACATTTGTTATTGTATTTATTGTATCAACAACACCTAAAAAATTAATTAATAATATTGATTAAATGAATTGACAAGTTAATAAAATAAATATAGTAATAAAACGTCAATTAAAATTTTAATAGAAAAAGTTTTCAAAAGGCTATTTTCGTATTAAGAAAAATTATTCAATCAATAATGAAAGCAAATAAATTTACCCTAATTTTTTTATATATAAAAAAAATTTTTTTCTGTGTTAAAAATTTTTTAAATATTAATCTTAGTTGAAAGTAGCATATAAAAAAAGAGTCTTAAACTAATTTTAAGGTTTTGAAATACATTACTTGGCTTACTTAGGCTTACATTCAATTAAATTTTTCCTCGTTTTATTCTGTTTGCAAATATCCTTAATTTTTTTTTTCCTTGCTGGAAATTGATATATAAAAACTTAAGTAGAAGCTGTAATTTTTTTTTTTTTTGTTAATTTCTTATATTTGTTTTTATTTATAATATATGTAAGTATCTGGAAATTTGTATCTACCCTTGTGTTTTTGTCAAATTAATGCAAATAGTCTTTAAATGTCAATTTATACCACTGTTACCCTTTTTACCCTGTAACTGTTCTATATGTCAAAAGGTACCAGACACCTGCCAATTCTTGTTACAAGATTTTATTTTAATTTTTTATATAAATCTGTCGGATAAACAGAATCCTATTTCAATCCTTTTTTAATATGTAATTACTTCCTGCAAAGACAACCTAGAATTCTTTTGGCCAAAAAAGTTTTGGGCTGACCGATAGGTAATGTATCAATGTCAATCATGTTGTCATTTTTTATACATACAAAGCTATACACAAATGTAGATATATTATCATTAAATATATGCAAGTAAATTTGTTTTTCGTGATATATACGTTACTGTCACATGGAAAGCAAAAGAACTTTGCAGGAAAGTAAAAAAAAATCGTGTGCTTAAAGCACTTTACCACTATCAATGGAAATTAAATTGTTTTGTTGTTAGGCTCGAATGCATTTCAGGTGGAAATATGTTTTCTTTTTATACCCTTCACATAAGTGATAAGGGTATTTATACGTTTTTCATCCTGTTGTAATTGCTTTTATATAATTTTCTTGGTCCTAATAGACATGGAATTCAATTTTGCGATGTCCGTCTGTCCGTGTTATGGTTGAAATCAACTTTTTGAAACCCCCGGATTTCGCAAGTGGTATCAAATTATCAAAAATTTCTGCGATCAAGTTGCTTTTCAAATTCAGCATAATCACCATATAACTGACCAAAATATAAACCAAAAACCAAAACTACCACTGTTAAATTCTCTAAAATTTTTACATAAGTGCCTCTACTTTGCCCCTACATGGGTGCAATATAAGACCGGCTCCCATTGTGAACCATACTTACACCCTATCTTCGACACCTTACAGGGTTGCCATACAGCCTTTAATTTTTTTTTAAATCGCTCCCACAGCTCATTTTTCCTTAAAAACTTTTTACTAGAACATATAAACCCCTTTTTTCCGCCACCTAAGGGGGCTGCTACCTGGAGTCACCCTTAGAGAAATAAAATATATCACATACCTCCATTAGTTTTCCCTCCCAAACATATTCCTTAAGCATATTTACCCCCAATCTACATCACCTAAGAGAGTTGCCATACAAAATTTACAAAAATTATGTAAAAACAACCATAACTTCCCCAGAGTCGGCCTTAGAAAATTAAAGTATACAACCGAATCCTCATTAGTTTCCCCTTCAAAAAATATTCTTAAAACATGCTTACCTCCATGGTAAATTGTAATAAATCCCTGCTAACAGCTTCCAGGGTGCCCGTGGATAGGTCAAATGCAGGACTGATTACAACTCATTTTTGCTTTCCCTTTATCCACCCCCTAAGGGGGTTACCATACAAAATCTGAAAAAAATTGTGTTAAAACTCCTACAACTTCCCGAGTCACCCTAAGAGGGCTAAAATATGACACGGATTCCAATTTAAAAATTAGAAATATTTCATAAATAAAAAAATGGATCAAAATAAAAAAAGTTTGAAATTTCGAAAGGCCAATATCAAGGGTATCAAAGCTTCGGCACAGCTGAATGTAGCGCGGTTACTTGTTTTTTAATTTTGCTCAACTTCTTTTTATTTTGCTTTTTAGCTTATCCCATATGATAAGGATAGACAGCGGTCAGACATTAATTTTTGTACATATTTCTTTCACTTTTGTCGTTTGTTAAGTTTATTTTTAAAGAAGGTAAAGTAACCTGGATTTCTTAGTATGTTTTAAAGGCCTAAATTTAAATGTCAGAAACAATGTTTCCTTTTATATTTGACATAATATTTGCTTAATTGTTTTCCGGCCTTTAACAGATTTTTAGAGGAGATGAAAGATTTGGTGACAACATCTTTAAAGACATTTAAATGTTTTTTTAACATTTTTTTAATTTTAGTAATTGTGCAAGAAATCACAAAACACCTTTAAATATAAAAAAAAAAATTTATAAAAAAAATCTAGCAGAGCAAGGTTTCGATCCTCGGACCTCTGGGTTATGGGCCCAGCACGCTTCCACTGCGCCACTCTGCTTCATGTCAACTTATTGGCAAATTACTAATATTTGTGTTTCTTATAATTGCCAAACGTTATTTGTTATTTTTTGTATTGATTCAAGTAAGTTTTGTTTTTAGCTCAACTGTTGAAATAACAACAAAGTGTGTTGCGGGTAGGTCTTTGATAAAGCAGTTTTGCTAACAATTTTAGCAACATATTGGAAATAAATATTAAAAGTGTTACAAGAAACGTTACCAAATTATTGTTTTTTTATGGTCAAAAATATTTTTTAAATATATTTGAAAATATATAAATATATTCAATATAACATGAAATAAAAAAATTTATACTTTACTTGTAATTTTTTATGAAAATTTATTAAAGTTATAATTAAGGTTTTCTTATAACTAAAAGTACTGCAAACATCATGATTGATGGGCATAAATTTGTATTTGACTTTAACATTCATTTAAAATGGCCCTTAACATCTTAAAATGCTGCTCAAAAAACCTAATTGAATTAAAAAAAACTAATGATTAAGATTTACGCAATTTTATTAAAAAACGGATATTAAGCTGTCAAAAAAAGAAATATCTTTGATAAACACACAAACATATTGTGCATATCGCATGAACAGACTTCGTTATTAATGTTCTCAGGCAGCGGACCATAATTAATACATTGACCGTTAATAATTTTTTTGACAGCGTCAAAAGAACACCAAGGCAAAGGAAAATTCATAAATTAATTTCCAAAAAAATAACAATATTATTCGAAATAATTTGATATGACAGTTAAGAAAAAATCAACGAATTTTGAATACCCTAAATTTTTTAACAAAAAAAAATTTTTTTAATTTTTGTAAAAAATCGCTTTTTGGTGTTTTTTTAAACAAAACAAATTTTTCAAATTATTAAAAAAATTTTTTAATTGGGGTATTCAAACGGTATGCTATCAAGTCATATTGTCTCAAAGTTTTAATATTTTACAATAGTTTAAAAAAATACTTGGTGTGCTTAAAAGAAAAAAGTTCTATAATAATAAGACTTTTTAAACTGTGTTAATTGTTTTGTCATAAACAGTAGAAACCTAAGCCGGGCGGCCGAAACTCTTTAGTGAAGCTGTTGATTTAATAAACAAGTTGCAGTCATTAATTTTAAAATATTTTTAAAATAACTTATTTTTCTGTTTTTTCCAGCAGCTTATTAAAATTTAAAATAGCGCACTTAATTATGAGCGGATGCTCACAACAGTACTATTTTTTCGTTTTATTTTTTTAAGACATGACTTTATGACAACCTTGTGAATACCCTTAATGTTTTTTAAACTCATCTTTGGTGTTTAGGAAAAAATTTTTATATAAATATTTTTTAAATAAAATTTTTTTTCTTAAATTTTGATAATATACATATGTATAGTCCAGCTGCTTAAACTTTTTGTTAAAAGTTAAACTAAAAAATTTTAATAAATTTGTACGAGAATATATATATTTTTTTAAAAGATTTAAGATTTATTTGCAAACATAAGTTTTAAACTTTTATATTTTAAATTTATAACAAAAAAAAATTTTCCCCTAAGCTTTTTGTTATTGTAATCGCGAATATGTTACAAACCCTTTGAACTTCCTAACTACTAGCGTGAAGGGTATGCTTATTCAGATAGTTTGGAGTATGCAAATCAAAAGACATTAATTAATAACACGCATTTGGATTTAATTTTTATTTTCTTTTTGGTAATAATTTTTCATATGTGTCGTACAACTATTCATACATTTATAAATGTGACAAACTTTTAAGAGGCCGCATTTGCATTTGCCTGTGGTCCAGGGGATAAACGAAACGAAATATGTGATGACAGTTTAAATTGAAAACGACAGACGATTTACACTACGCACACACACACACACACAAAGAGCAACAACATTTAAGAGGAATAAATTTAACAAAAAAAAATTAAATATTGGGAAAATAAAATAATTTTGGATTTGTTTTTGACACTCACATATACTGTGGACAACATGATTTTGTTGTTTTTGTGCGTTTAATTTCAGGCAAATCATCATCATTAGGACAGCACACACAAAAGACAAACGGACCGACTCGATGGCGTATGAGTGTGCCAGCAAACAAGCAAGCAGCGGGGCAAGGTAAAAGCGGAAGGCTCAAAGACTTAGCCAACATAGCGACTGGGCCACAAAGGCAAAAAGACATTAATAATAAATGACAACTGAATAACTTTAAAAATTGCGTATGTCATATTTCAAGCGTTTAATATCAACAATCAAAAATTTTAATGGCAAACAACAAATGTCAAAGAAAAACAAATCTTCAATAGAGCAACAAAAAACTGTTAAAAATTTATGGTTGGTCAAGCCCCACAAAGTATACCCTACACCATAATTCACCTCATTTTGTGTTAGATAGGGAAGAATCGACCAAAATATCGGCCAAATAACAGTCGCGACCTCGGCGGAACATCTCCATCCAATAGTCCAAATGTTCGATGACGCTGAGGCATAATTAAGGCTCTATGCCCTTAATGTGCCGCATAATCTCATTCATTAGCTCTTGCTATTGTTGCTGGCTTATCGACATGCACCTTTTCTTTCAAATAACCTCACAGAAAGGAGTCCAACAGTGTCAAATTACTTGATCAAGGCGGCCAGTTGACATCGTCACCACGTGAGATAACATGGTCATTGAATTTTTCGTGCAAAAGAGCTATTGTCTTGTTAGCTGTGTGGCAAGTGGCACCGTCCTGTTAAAACCACATATCGCCCACATATATATCTTTAAATTCGGGCCATAAAAAGTTCGTTATCATCTCACAATTGCAAACACCATTCACAGTAACTGCCTGACCAGCCTCATTTTGGAAAAAATGTGGGCTCTATGATGCCACCAGCCCATAAACCGCACCTAACAGTAACTCTTAGTAGGTGCATTGGGTTTTCGACAATCAGTCTTGGATTATCACTCGCCCAAATGCGGCAATTCTGCTTATTGGCGAGTCCACTGAGGTGAAAATCACTGAAGATGATTTTCTTTGAAAATTGACCATCCACAGCTGCTATTTCTTGCCACCATTCGGATCATTGACGACATTTGGAATTGTCAAGAGGCTTTAGTTCTTGAGTCAATTGCACCTTGTTAGCACGTAAATGCAAATCCTTATGCAAAATGTTCATCAAAGACGAGCGTGGGAAGTGCAATTGTTCGGCGCGGCAAAGAGTTGAGGGGGACGGCTCTCCAGCCACACTATCGCGAATAGCAGCAGCATTTTCTGCAGTACGAGGTGAACGAGCATGCACTGGTGTTTTTACAACTCCTACAGACCCGGTTTGCTAAAATTTTTGAAGATTTTTCAGATTGTACGCTCACTTAATAGATTAAATTGACCGAAAAGTCATAAGGTGAACGATATGCGCTTTGATTTGAATGCCGTTTTTTATAATAAGCCTGAATAACTTTAACGCTCGATTGGTATCTTTCCATGGTTCAAATTGAGTTAGTCTGAAATTGAGAAATGCCAAATGAAATGCAGAAAAAAAACTTGACGCTAAGATGTGGTTCACATTCAACATCGGTCCTTTAAATTTACCCACCTTTTATATTGGAGCTTTGATAACTTATGGGTCAATAATCCGAAAACTTTGCGTAATTTTTTTTTATGCAGAAATTTTTTTATTCAAATTTTGTTTCGCTTTCAGCATTCAGTAAGGGTTAATGCGGATTAAATAATACGATTTCTGCTTGGACCGTCCTATTGAGGTACTTAGCTCCAATAAGTGGTGGGGATTATACGGGAGAATTAATAAATGATCTGCCGATCACAACTTTCACAATTCAGGGAAATAATAAGATATTAAGCACATGGGACGCTATGTGAAAGATTAAATCAATGGTTTCTATTTTAATAAATCGGTTCTATGATTGTCACGTTTAGTTAACCCAGTAAAAGCATGTTAAGTACCACTTGTGGTGTGAGAAAAATTTAAAACAATTTTTTTTCAACGAGTATTCCGTGACAAAGAGGCGACCGAAACATATTTATCTTCTGCATCCTAAGTAGAGTACAGGAATAACAACAAAAACTTCTTTAAAGTCCCACAGAACACAACGGTAAATTAAAATTTATGATCGTTATTTGTCGCAGTGTATTCTCAAGTATGTGAATGTGTACCGTGGTGTGTATTTGTATGTGTGTCAAATTCATAACAGTCAAACGATAGCGACGGCTTCACAATTTGATGTTGATATTAAAAGCACTGATGTGCGAGATATTTATCTTAATAAATATGTAGTGACAGCAGACCAAAACGGCAGCATCTACGGCACTAAGTAACAACTGTATAAATTTATGACACATTGGAACCGAATCTAATGGAATATAGGAGAAAATCCTTCAGATCAAGTTAAGGCGTCATCGCTATAAGCTTACAAAAGAATCTTGCAATTTGGGTAGACGAACAGGAATTTTACAAGTGGGGTTTGAACTCTTTTTTGGCATTTAAAGCATTAGAACAAACTCAAAATGCCACTTTTACAGAGGTGGTGGGAACTTATTGACATATGTAGCTTCTGGGGGTTAGACATTAAACTATCAAAATAGAAAAGATAAGACCCCAGTTTAAGTCACGTAAACATTGTTTTAGACGTTTCTACATAAGGCAGGCAGATATCTGATTACTTGGATGTATTTAGATGTGATCAAATCTGTGATGGAGACTACATAAGACAAACCAGTGAGTCAGAAAAGTAAATCAAAGTATAGATTGCCCGAAAACGGTCATGACTTTCTTTACCAGGAGGACTAAGTTTTATTCATGAACTACATCGAGATTGTATAGTACTCACTAAAACTGTATTTATACCAGGGACTATCTTGGAGGCTGAATTTTAGGGAAAAATCAAAAAAACCACAAAGGCGCTTTCCGCCTGCAGGTAAACTAGGTCTTATGGCAAATTTTACATACATATTGTTGGAACTGTAGATTGGTGTCAGTACAAAAATTCATTAAGTTGCCATATGATTTTAATGGGGGCAAAATATTATTTTAATTATGGGCCCGAAACTGAGCTTCCGATAGAACCTGAATGAGATTAAGGAAGTAAATCACTGGTTGGAGGGTCTCCACCGACACCGCAGAATCTAAAACTTCTTAGAAATGGCTCCACACGAAGAAGAAGGCCGGAGCTTCTTTATTTCAAATAGAAGACGATTGCTTGCTCTGTAGTGCAGCGGGGGAAGAAGCTATTGAGGATGTTTTGTGACAAAAACCAAGAGAAACTATCGAGGACTGGAAGGGCGCGACTATCAGCATATGCAAAGTGAGTGCATAACACCCGAAAAATCACAACATCGAATTAGATTAACTGGAGTTATTTGGATGTCGTTGTCCTTCTTTCGATAATAGAAGGGACCTTAAAGGTCAGTACGGGTTCTTCAAGACCATCCGTTTAAACTTGTTCTGGAACCTTTGCTCGAACTTAGATCCAAACTATTAGACTCAACGTTGTTCAACAGATTGAGGTATCAAGGTTCAGGTTGAATGCAAGTTGCAGTTTGAACGAATTTGATACTTCCCAAAAGTAGTCTAGCATATAACTGTCAGGGTTAAGCCTAACAGAAACTTGGATATAGTTCTTATATATTTCTGCGATCACAATTGCGTCGTTTACTTACCGTCATTGAGGGTCAAGTTCACCTGGAGGCACTGGCTGTTCCCAGATTGTGGCACCTATACTACGTTATTTTAAGAAAATTACCGATTTAGTAAAGGAAATATGTAAAATAGGCCCGAAATCAACCAACTCTTCTTCACAATCGAGGGTTGTGTAGTTTACTTTGGTTATGGTTTACATCTAAATTTTGGGAACTGTTTTATGCCTTAGGCTAATTTCGCAAATAGGATTTAAATAAATATGCAAGAGTTTACTTGAATAAAGAGTTTTGTTTTAGTACTGTATACAACAAAATGTTTTTAAGGCTACAAAGGGAAGTATCATAAAAACTGAACCCCCAGCGCAGGTCGTACTCGGCGGGGCAAAGGGATTTATTCCTAGCAAAGTTTAATAAAAATACACGGCTTCAATATGTCAAATTTTAACATATGATTCACTGAACAGACTAATTACGCGAAACCTTCTGACGAATAACGAATTTCCAATGGAAAGACCAAGTAGTAAAAAACATATTGGAATTTGGTGTCAAAAAGAAGAAGAAGTGGAGAAGGCCATGGAGCGATACACTCCCTAAAATGGGGAAATAATCGTGTCTTGTTTTTTGCGTAAAAATTCGTCGGTTGCGTTGGCGCAACGCGAATTCCGTCGCCGTCTCCCCGGTTGTCCAGCACTTACTGCGAAAATACAGCACCGTTTGGCCACCAAGCTTAAAAACCATGGGACCACACGAGACGCTTCCAAGAGTGGCCTGCCCGGGAGCGCACGTTCTACTGCGAATCGCCGCTGTTGGCGAGGATGGCGCAACCAGAAACATCGACTAGACGCCGGGCCTCGCAATTAGCCATTAGCCGGCCGTCTCTAGGGCGAATTTTTGGTGAAAAACATGCGCATGTGCCTGTACAAAGTCCAGTCCGTGTATTAGCTGCTACCTGTCGACCGCCAAACGCGTGTAACCTACGCCCGATCCATCCTCAATCTCAAGGCCGAGGTGGACGGTTTTTCGACCAAAGTCATTATGAGCGATTAGGCTCATTTCCACGTCAGCGGATACGTGAACAAGCAAAACTATCGGTTCTGGGGCACTAAAAATCCATGAGTAATGTACGAGGTGCCATCACACCTGCTCAAAGTGACTGCATCATCATCGGACCACTTTTTTTGAGGGCGCCGCTGGTCAAACGACAACATTGGACGGTGTGCGATAAAGAGCCATGTTAGCCGTTTTTTGCTGCGCAATTGAACGACTTACAACTGGAGGACGATTGGCTCCAACAGGAGGGAGCAACGGCACACCCTACGCCAGCCACAGCCGATATTCTAAAAGAAACGTTCCTGGGTCACCTCATCTCTCGTTTTGGCGATTTACATTGGCCCGCAAGATCGACCGATCGTTCCAGAGTTTTTTTGTGGCTGGTTTTCCTTAGCCCCTAGTTTATGTAAACGAGCCCGAGACCCTGGAAGCCTTCAAAGGCGGCATTCGACACGAGTGCGAAAATGCCAAAAAACAAGCCCGTATAGCAATCAGTTATGACGGCGCCCATTTGGCCGATATTATATTCTTAACTCGACCAATAAATTTTCAAAGGATCAAGTAAACATTGTTAAAAAATAGAATCGAAATTTTTTATTTAGACCAAATGATAGCAAAAAACATCGGATGACTTCTTTTATCCCACCTTGTACATATGTTTCAAAACAGAGACATTTAAGAGTCTACTTGACAGCTTGCGAGAAAAGCCGGCTACCGGAAATTGGAACACCCAATCAAAGTCCATTTGGGCTGTAACATAGCCAAAAGAATCGAGGACAGTGTCTCTAAAAAAAGTGGTATACAAAGTCATTCTTTAATTTCCTTTTTATTAAGTTTTTAGGCATTTAAGAACCCATTGTGCATATCATATTGAAATATAAATAACACAAGTCATCCAAAAAACTGACCAAAATATTAGTGCGGCAAAGAAAAATTAAACAAAATACGAGCGCCCAAATATGAGAGTGAATGTTTAAAGTATAAAACTGGCGTATGTATGATGTAGGTTTGTATACAGCCTTGTTCCTGATGATGGCTTTGCTTATATTGTGGCTGTCGCTACTGATGAAGATGAAAAATCTACATAACAAACTGAGTGAGGATGCAACAACGCATAAATTAAATTTAATGTGACATTTTTACAAAATGCTTATTTCTCACATTTCATTTAATATATGAATGAGTGAATGAATGTGTAAAAAGAAATAAATGTTGCCAATGTAGTTTCAGTTGCTGTTAATGTATTTTTTTTCGTGCTATGGAACTAAACTAAGTTCAAATGTACATATGAGGCGGGAAAGCATGGATGAATAAATATGTGAATGTAGATTTATATTTATAGGAATATAAAAGAGAACGAAAAAAATATAAAATTTATGCATCACTGATAAAATGAAATGAATGTCGAAAAATAAAAATCCATAAGAAATATTTTGCCTTTAATTAGCCTCAATTAAATGTTAATGCATTTTGACATTTTTCCCTGTTAAGATATACATAATTCATTTATGTTTATCTCAATTGCATTCGTTTTCCATGTCTTAAATTTTATTTTATATGTCGGGGTTTTACATTATCCTAAACAACACATAAAAATAATTCATATGTATGTGAAGTACGGCATAAGCATTTACATATCTGTAAGTTACATATAGTGACTTTGAATTACATATGCCAGTTCTTAATATGGATGATGTTGTTCAAAAATGTTGACAAGTCAACAACACAGTTACACATTTTCCATTATTTATGCTGAACTTTTGTAATCACTGTGACATCGATGTCATTATCATCCTCAACGTTTATGTTTGTATGTTCTTGTAGCCATCTAGCTGTCTTCTTTGTCATCATCCACATTATTTTATTATATTTGTCATGTACTTTTCGTTGCTTGATGCAAAACGGATTGTCATTTTGTCAGCTAGTTTGAAGATTAGACATGAACTATTTTTGTATGTTTGTTCGTTTGTTTATTCACTCGATTTATTGGTGATTAGTCATCATCGTAGTGAGTTCATATAAATGAAGGTAATCAATTGTGGTTAATGAAGATGGACAGTTTTTCATGTGTAAGTTGTAACAATGTAATGATTCTAGGGACGGGAAGCAGATAAAAATATTTTATGTTTTTATTAAAGTAATTGAATATCCAATTGTCATTCTATGAGTTGGCTGCAAGATAAATAAAGAAGAAAAAAACATCATACCTTAAATTGATTAACTTATTTGAATAATTATTATCCGTGTGTAAATACACCGTGATTAAACGTTACCAAAAGCATTACTATTTTGTGAATGTTAAATTGCCCCAAATGTTCACAAACCTTTATTAAATCTTCAATAACAATTATATATAAAAGCCATAATATTTAGAGACACTTTTATTTAACTTTAGAAATATTAAACAATTTTATTATTTAAGGGCTTTTTTTATTTCTAGTGGAACTTTTTGTTTTAAGACAATGTTTTTATTATTACTTAAGGCTCAAGTTCGATTCCTACTAAAATCTTATTTTTTTGCTATTTTTTTTATTTTTTACTTTAATAGCGTTATTTTTAGAAAGAAAATTTTTATTGAAATGAATTTTTGGAAACAGCTTCGATTTTCATCATCAGTAATCTTTGAGCGCTTGTTAGTTATTTGGTTTTAAGCACCAGATTTTTAACCCATAGGCCTTTGAAGCGAGGTGAGTCAGCACTAAGTTTTCTCCATTTAAAACTAACTTAAGGTAAGCTTTTTCATTTTATTTAAATCTTGTAATTAGCCCTGCTCCTCCAGAATGAACCCTGGATCACCCCTAAACCCAATATTTCCAGCCAATTCTTCAGCAACTTCATTATCCATAACGTCAAAATTTCACTGCACCAAACCGGGCCTTACTCTGGGTATTGCAATAGGAACCTTGATAGTGTGTTCTTAGTAGTCCAAAAGTTCAGACTTGACGTTATTACTCTCTAGAGCCTTGAGCGTGACCTGACTGTCAACTTCCCCTCTCCCTCCCGCTTCAACTTTTGTTAGTTCTGTATCCCTATTTACAGCTATAATTTCAGCCTGAAAAACAATAACTTTCCCCTGAAGTATGCATCACATCCCTATTCCCGTATGCAACATATGGACTAACCCTAATTCCCACATCCGTCTTTGATCCGCCAGTAAAAACTACACATCTCTCAAACAGTTTCTTGAATTCTTTCTAGCCTTTATTGCCAAGTAGACTACCTTGAAAGACTCCAACCAACTCATTTCTAAAACCAGAATCTTCTATATTAAGACTGGCTTACCACAGACATTTCAAGATATATTTTACACATTTTAAGCGGAGTTCTTTCTAAAACACAAGATAAACAAGTAATTAGGTTGATTAGGGCAGCTGTGGGGGTTTTTACACTAATTTTTTTCAAATTTAGAAAAATTTTTACTATAATTTTCAAAATTTTGTATGGCAACCCTCTTAGGTGATAGAGATAGAGGGTGAGTATGTTTTAGAAATATCTTAGGGAGGGAAAACTAATGGGCGTCTGTAAAATACTTTATTCCTTTAGAGGCGACTCCGGGGAAGTTGTTAATTTTCTAATTTTGTATAGCAACCCCCATAGGGCGTGCAGATAGGCGGTAAGTGTTTCCCAGGAATATGTTTGGGAGAGAACCCTAAAGGGGGTCGGTCGTACATCTGATTTCTCTAAGGCCGACTTTGAGGAAGTTGTGGGCATTTAGACATCATTTTTGTAAATTTTGTATGGCAACTCCATTGGGTGATGGTGATAGGGGTAAGTATTTTCAAGCAATATGTATGGGAGGGAATACTAGTGGAGGTCTGTAATAGATTTTATTCCTCTAGGGGAATTTCTGGGGATGTTGTAGGGGTTTTTATCCTATATTTTTTTAAAATTTTGTATGGCACCCCTCTTAGAGCGTGGTGATAGGGGGAAAGCATGTTCAGGGGATTTGTTTGCAAATAGAAACTAATAGAGGTTAGTCGTACACTTTATTTCTCTTTTTTACATCATTTTTGTAAATTTTGTATGGCATCCCTCTTAGGTGATTGAGATAGGGGTAAAGTATACTCGAGAAATACGTGCAGGAGAAAAAACTAACGAGGGACTGTAATAGATTTTATTCCTCTAGGGGCGACTCCGGAAAATTCGTAGGGGTTCTTACACTATTTGTTTATAATTTTGTATGACAACCATGCTAGCGGCAGGAGATAGAGAGTAAGTATGTTTCACAAAAATGTATGAGAGGACAAATTATTTCGGGTGGGTCTTACATATTAACTTTTTAGGAGAACTCTGGAAGCTGTGGGAGTGATTTAGAAACAATTAAAAAAGATTAAACTTTGTATGGCAGCCCTTATAAATGGCGAAGATAGGGTATAGGGGTTGTTCCAAAAAAATGTTCATGGGCAAAAATTAATTGGAATCGATCTTACATTAAACATTGTACGGGGCAATTTCGGGGCAGCTGTTGAGGTTTTTATGCAAAAATTTTAGGGAAATAAACAGAGGTAGTCTTGCTTTTTGGCTTATATCTCTGTCAGTTATCAGACGATTTTGCTGGCTTTCAATAGTATTTTCTCGCAAATGTTTTTGGTATTTTGATGCCACCAACGGGTCTATGCGACATCGGGGGGCCTTAGAAAGTTGATTTCAATTACAACACAGACAGACGGATAGACGGTTATGGATAAATCGACTTCCCTATCTATAAAGATCCAGAACATATGTATATACTTTATGGGGTCGGAAATAGATACAAAAGAAATTACAAATGACAAACTTATATATGTATATGCCCTTATCACTTATTTGAAGGTTTAAAAATTTGCTCTAATTTTTAAGAAAGAATTTTACATTTTAATTTAATTTTTTACTCCTCTTAATAGGTTTAGGTACAGACCCTCTAATCAAACTGCTTTGTATGCCAGTTATCATGCAAATGTTAATTAGTATGAAATAAATACTTTAGTCTGCCCAAATACACAGTCTTTTTAAACTAATTTCTAAGTAAAAAACTAATCTTGTGGAGAAAAAAACGTGTATCTACATACAAATATATGTTTATTTGAACTTTTAACAATTATGATTATTAATACATTTTGTGTTTTTTTCCTACTTAATAAGCACTATTATGATAATCAGCAAGACATTAAAAAAAGATTTATTAACAGCCATAAAATATAATTAAAATTAGGTTGGGATCTGTTTCTCTTAAAAAATATTCGTTACTATAATAATAAATATTTATAAATGTATGTATGTATGCGTGTATGTATGCACGTAGATACAAGTTTATTATGAAATATGGGATTTTTATGACTAAAATATAAATTTTAAAAAATAAAGAAAAACAAAAATCTTGTTTTCATTCTTTGTGAATTTATTTAATTTACTATATATTTGTTCATAAATAAAAAATGTGCTTCTTCTTCTTTACCTTAATGTTTAAGTCTCATTTCTTTAGTAGATAAATACATCTTCTCCATAATAAACATTCATACTTATTATTAAAAAAAGTCATAAAATAAAATTTATTATGACAGTTTTGTATTCATTCAAGAGAAAAATGTTCTTAAGATTTAAATAAATATACAAAAAAAAAATTTTATTTTATAAAAATTTAACAAAAATTAAGAAACATTTGTATATTGTGACAATGTAGGAGACAAATTTTAAATTCTTAAATAAATCTTTTAAAATAAAAGAGCATACGGAAATTTTTCCATATAATTTATTTATTTCTTCTACATCAAATTTGTAATCAATTTTAAATTTTTTTACAAATTTTTTCTAAAAATATTTGTAGATCTGATAAAAAAAATTTAAGCTATTAACGAAAAAATATTTAGGCCATTTAATGCGATAACTACTAAATTAGTTCCCTTATTTGTTTACCAGTATTATCTCGAGCTCAATAAAAAACCCAAAATATTTGATTTTTAATTATGCCATAAAATCTTTCAATCAACAGAAGACAAAATCAACATATTTTTAAAAACAAATATTTTTTTTGTTAATCTCTAGGTCATTAAGTTTAACACAAAACATATAAATTAACAAATTAATTGCCGAAATAAAAATCTATGTATATTATGTGTACAAAGATGTTAAATTAATAAAGCAGATCTTTAGACTTAATAAAAAAAATTTAATAAAAAATTATAGCTTGAAGTGTTAAGATCACTTGTCTATAAAAAGTCAACAAATTTCCAGAAAGAAATAAAAGCAAAAAATATTAAGTTGAGCGTAGACGACTGTAAAAAGTGGTATTTTCTAAAAAGGTCGAGATTTTTTAAGAGGCATCGCACCTAAGGGCACCAAAAAGATAGGATTTGTTTTACCTTTAAGAAGATCTGTTTCTCTCATATTATATGTATATTCGTCTGCAATCCACAATAGTGAGCAAAATGTACACAAATTACAGAGAAAGAAAAAACACGTTCTGGAATCAAGAATTTATCCAAAATCATACATGAAGTTTTCATGTACGATCCGCACTTCGTTTTTCTTATAGTAAGTCTAGTCTACGAGCCAATTAAGTATATATTTTCTTGGTCTTTCTGGATAGGAAAGTCGATTTAGCCATGTCCGTCTGCCCGTCGGTCCGTGTAATGGTACCTCGATATCGCATAAATTCGTGAAATTTTGCCCAAAAACCGACCGAGACTTAAGCCAAAAACCTTCCTTTGTTTATTTCTCTAAAACTTGTGCATAAAAACTTCTATAACTGACCCGGAGTTGCCCCTAAGCGGGTGCAAGGTAGGACACTCCCATTAATTTTTTCTAACCAACATTTTTGTGGAACATCCTTACATCCTATCTTCGCCCCCAACAAGGTTGTCAAAAAAATTGGAGAAAATTTAGGTAAAAATTCCTACAACTTCCCCGGAGTCGCCCTTAGAGAAATAAAATATATCACAGGGCCCCATTAGTTTCTCCTCGCAAACATATTCCCAGAACATATTTACCACCTATCTACATCGACGAAGGGGCTCCATTACAAATTTTGTAAAATTGTAATAAATCCCCCCTTCCTAAAGCTTCCAGGGCGCCCGAGGATAGGTCAAATTCAGGACTGACCCCAACTCATTTTTCCTTACAAACACCTTCTTGGATCATATATATATATATATTGATTCCTATGGTTCCAAGTTGGAACAAAGGGCCGTCTTCTTGGATCATACTTACCCCCTATTTCCACCCACTAAGGTGGTTGCCATACAAAATTTGAAAAAATTAGGGTAAAAACCCATCTTACTTCCGCGTAGTCATCAGAGGGTTAATATATGACACCGACCCCTATTTGAAAACGCATAATATTTCATAAATAAAAAACATAAATGGATAAAAATTAAAAAAATACGGGGTTTCAAAAGGCCAACGTGAGGGTCTTACTTATTTTTATTTATTTTATTTTATATATCAAACCACAGTGTCTCGGTGGCATAAATGGTAGCGGACTGGTATTGCAGTTCGGTGAGTCCCAGGTTCAAATCGCAGCTGCGGTAAGTACAGAATAATTTATAATTAATATGTGTAAAATAAAAAAATATAAAACTCTTCCTCTTTAATAAGGCTTCGTAAATCAAAAAAACCTTTAATTTTTGGATTGATTAATCCCTTTTAAGTTTATTTATATCATACGTTTACACCAAGTACGTTTTAAAATTATTCGTTTTTTCTCTTAAATGTTGCTAAAAGTAAGAAATTCGTACTCGACGTACTTTTGTTACCTCTACGGCATGATTTTAAAAAAATTTCCTAAAAAATGCGTTTGGATTTCAGCTTAAAAAATAAGCAATCGTAGTCAGCTAATCCTTCTTATTTGAAATAGCAATCATTCTACACAGAAAGAAAACTCGCTTTCTAAAATAAAGAATTTTATTCTTGAATTTTTCCAAAATATTTTTAAGTACGATCCTTACTTACATTTTCTTAAATCAAGCCTATTCGGATTGCTTCAACGAATCAAGCAGAAAAACGCTTATTGTTTTAATATATTATTTTACATTTGAAAACAAAGTGTCTCGGTGGCCTAGAGGTAACGAGCTTGTGCTGCGGTGCAAAAATCCCTGGTTCAAATCTCAGCTTCGGTAAATGCAAAAAATTAAATTTTTAAAATAAAAAATAAAATGTAAAATTCTTATTTTTAATAAAGCTCCATAAGTCAAAAAAAACATATCATTTTCGAATTAATCCCGTTCGTTTATGGCTTAAATCAATCTTTTTTTGGCTTACATCAAGTACGGTTCCGAACTTAAATCAATCCCCTTTTTTGGCTTAATTGTGGCTAAAAGTAAGAAATTCGTACTTGAAAAATTGTACTTGGAGTAAGAAATTTTGTACTTGATTTAAGAAAAACCGTACTCACCGTACTTCTGACACCGCTGTGGCTTGATTTAAGTACAGTTTTCTTAGATAATTTTTTGTGTGTAGGAATATTTAAAATTGGCTCCGGAAACTTAATTTTAACAGATACACAAGCGGACACACGGACTTTATTAAATCGACTTCTCTATCTATAAGGATCCAGGAAATATATATTTAATGGAGTCACAAATAGATATTAAGTAAATTACAAACGACATGACAAACTAATATATACCCTTTTCACTATGTGAAAGGTATAAAAATATTTTACCATAATTACTTTGTTATTTCAACAATGTCAACAATGAGCTGCTGATAACAGCAAAATACCAGATTTGAACATATACAAGAACAAATAACTATGAGAATATTAAAACTTTAAAAGTTTTATGTCGTTTGTTGTGTGCGTCTGATAACTTTTATTTTCTTTTAATTTCAGCATAATAAAAACTTTTTTTAAAAAATATCTTTAATCAGCTAAAAACAAAGGCTTATGAGTGAAAAAGTTTTTTTTTATGAGTTTTCTACTAAATTTTAATTATGCATTTTAATTTGTAATCATTAGTTTGGTTGGTATTTATAAGAAAAAACAAATAATCAAGTTCACTATTAAGTTAAGTTTTGTGATTTTATAGCGATTTGATTGATAAGAAAACGCAGTAACTAAAATCTAGATCTTAATTTTTAGACTTAAGGGCTTAGGTTTTGATTTAGAGAATTTGTTTAAAATATTAAGACAGAGAGCTACAGTTATGTCAACGAAAATATGTACTTTAAAATAATTAATAATGAGAAAGACGAGTTTTTTAAACATATATAAAAGATCTTCTTTTCGATGTTAAAATTAAATTTTACTGGTGTCAAAAGTTTTGAAGAAGCAGGGATATATAAGGAGTATGTGGCACTAGGGCCGAGAAAGCAGGCTGTAAGGGCTTCCTTAGCCAACGCAAGCTGAAAATGAGAAGCACTATTTGGTTGGTTATGAACGATTTTTTGGATAACGATAATTTAAGGAATATTTAAAAAAAGAGGAAGAAAATAGTAGAATCATAAAGCAACAAGTAGGGTACGTCTGGAGATGCAAAGATAATTGCGAGATGTCTAATCTTTTGCCACCCACACTGAGTTAAACGGCATATCTGCTTTTTAACGAAAGCGAGAGTAGCTGCATAACTAAAACTAGCCCAGGGAACTGCAAAGTGAAATGTATGAACAAGTTGATCAGGTTTGATTAAACTGGCTGACATAAAAACCCAACGAATAATCTTTTGGTCCTTTTTTTAAGCGGGAAAGAAAAAAATTGTAGAAAACTACAGGGTGTACCTCACTTTCTTGGAAAATTTTAGCAGCTTTATCTCACTAATTTTATATTTTTTCAGGTTTTAAGAGAAATAACCTTTAAAAGGTTTATTTGGAGCGCGCAAGTACTGGAAAGTGACAAAGAATATGCTCAATAACCTTCCTATTCCCCGGCAGACCATCGAAACAGCAATCATTTTAGGCCAGTCGTCCTGTTTTTTTGTTGGTCAAAATAAAAGCCTGTTATCATGCTCCCTGGGAGTTTGCAATCATTCCTAAGGACAAAAGAGACCTCGTCGCCACCGGATTATAAGATTTCTTCATAGTTATAAAGAATCTACACTAGGTGGTAGTTAACCATACCTCCGTGACTCTGACCCACGCAGCAGAGTCTATATCTCTATTGTAAAACTGAAGGGAAACACGTAGGTTCACTGCTCTTTTCATAGGCAAATGGACCCTTCTCCTTGTAAAATCGTCCGATATCTTATGTAAATAAAAATCAGCTGATAATAATTTTCATGCACAAACTTACCAAAAGAAAAAAGTTTGTGTAACTTTGAGCATGAAGAAAATTGAAATTGGGCTCTCATGATCGCTCTCTCGTGCACAATATTAGCTATCTGGAACGCTTTTTGGGTAACTTTGTGCAAACTTGGGTAAGTTTGTGCAAGTTTGTGCAACATCTGGAACACACCTAACGTAAATATATATGTATGTATACACATCGGTAGCTTAACTGTCTATTTTATTATAATTTTAAAAATTAAGTTTCTGCAAAAACAAGTAAATAACGTTGTTATTGCAGACAACAGTTACTGCAATTTTTTTTCAAATCTAAAAGTCTCAAGATAACAAACTATTTAATATTCTAAGCAAGGCTGCAAACAAATTTATCTTGACATTATTTTTCTTCTTCACGTTTCTTTAAATTATAATTTTTCTTATATAAATCTTTTTAATTTTTATCTATTTAAAATATTTTTTTTTCTTCACGTGAATGTTAAAAAAAACTAAATTCGGAATAACATTTACTTTGGCTTCATTTGGCAATTGTCTGTTACTATCTGTGCTAAAGTATTTTCCATAATCAAAATCTTATCTAATTCTTATAAAAATATTAAAGCAAAAACTACAAAGTAGTTGTTCTTTGCTGGTTTATATATCTTCTAAGTGTAAATATTTATTTTTCTTGTGTATGTATATGGGTAACTCTTATGTTACACGTGTTTTGATAAGGTCTGGCGAATATAAAATCATGAGACATTCTCGTGTTTCTGATAAAATTTGTGCTGTCGAGATTCAAAAAGGTGACTTTTGCAAATTAGAACGTTTTTTATATCAAAAAACTTAGTTAGAAAATGTCAAAATTAAGTAAAAATTATGACAGTATCTTTTCTTAAGTAGTTGAAGATGACATTTAAATGTCAAGTTAGGGATTTTTATAAATTAGATTTTTTTAATATCAATGTCACATACATCATCTTTAGTAGTTTTGTTTGTTCAAGTTTTATCAAAACGCCACAAGATTTCTGAAAGATACATATAAATGTGAAGTACAATATATAAAATAAAATAACACACATTAAATGCATTTGAAAAAAAATATTAATTAATATTAATTCAAACAGAATGGAAAATTTGTCGCGTTACAAATGTCGCGTGCCCAAACATTAATCTAATAAATCTAAAAAAAAATAAGTTATTATCTTTACTTAATGTATTTGTTAAGAAATCCGATGTAGTAGTCCTTATTAATAATATTATTTCTCAATTTTCTGATTTTTGTTGCATTATTCTAAATGCAGTCGAAAATAACTTGCATTTTTTTGTATCAACAAACAATCTAACAAAAAATTTTATAAATTAAACGTTTGTAATTTTACAACAAAAACAACTAAATTTTTAATTTCCTTTGTATACACTCAAAAAGTTATTACAGTAACAGACTGTAAGTTATTTAGGTAGTATTCCGTAAAGTTGTTTTTAAATGAAAAAACAGTTAAATTTCAATGAAGAGTTATTCAAAGCTCCAACTGCACAAAAATACTGATTTTCCGTTGCAGTTAATTTTGTCAGTTATTTTTTTAGTAATACTTGTTTTTGTTATTTTTTTTTTTGATACTCTGTATTGTGCTGTAAATGACAGAAAATCTAGTTAATTTTAGACGAAAATGTGAGTTGATTTTTTGATGTCTGAATTTAAATGAAATATTTTGTTAGTTTTAATGAATATCTGTTTGGACGGTTTTTAAATGAATATCGAGTTATTTTAAATAGATTTCCAGTTGATTTTACAGTAATAATTTTTTGAGTGTATTTTATTTTCGTTTTAAATGCTTACGAGTATCGCATTTTCTATCCTGGAAATGCCCATATAAGTACTTTTTAGGTATTTTTTTAACATCTAAGCCGAAAGCAATATAACAAAATTCAACTGCGTTCAAAAATATTAAAAAAATAAGAATTTTCTGCTACTTTTTAGAAATTTTGAAACATTTAAAAGAGGATAAAGTTTAAATTTCGTACCTTTTAAGTATTTTTTGTTTTTTAAGAATTTGGTCTACTGATGATTTGGTGTAAGAACCAATGAAATGCATAAGTATAGACAAACTTAACCAACAACAAACTCTATAAATACTTTTTGTACCTTTGAAACCAATATAAAAAAGATCCTATATACTTCAATTCGAAAACTTTCAAGAAATACAAGCATGTTTGTGGTACTTTTTCGAATATTTGGCATTTCTGCTATGCCCATAAAGATAACGTTGGGTTGGAAGGGCCTTTAAAAATGAATTTGTTGTTGGTCCTTTTTTCCCTTATCTTAGACTCTTAGGGGTAAAATAGAGCACAGATTATATTTTGGCGTTTTCTAGGTACTTTTTTCTTAACTGATTAAGGTAGAAATAATACTCAAATTGTGTTCGACTGGTCTTAAAGAAATATAAATATTTTTCTAGTACTTTTTTAACATTTGTATCATCTTAAGTAAATAATGCGTAACATGGTTGAGAGCAGAATACCACATGCTAGACTGAGGCTTAAGCAGCATGTTTGTATAAAGAGAAGATCTGTGGAAACAGCTTTATACGAAGTATCACACTCTATATAAAAATCCTTCAATGACAAATTGTATACTTTTGCAGTTTGCGTTGATATTGAGGAATCTTTATCCAATTTTTTGGATTATTTTCAAGTTGCCTGAGAGACTGGATCAGTGGCATAGGGAACATAATGATCACATGTGGATTAAATGGTGATTGTATGGATTGGGTGATATGGGAACAGTGTGGAACGTGGAACCCAATAATGTGGCATTCCTTTGCTCCTTCTATAGGATACAAAAATACACAGTCTGCTAGGGATATTAACTGATTGAGGTTTCAGCCCAGTTTGCTACGCGGACGATGTGGTTATATCTCTAAGTACAAAAAATTTGAATCAGGTTTATATATTGCCCATGACTTGGCTTAGCCTAGAGGGCTGAGAAAGCTTAGCTTTTTACAAGGAAAACGAAAATCGCGTACTATAAACATCCTCCTTACTTAGGTAGAACGAATGTAATATTCGAGAGGCTCAACCACCTAGGAGAAATCCTGGATCGGAAATTGAGTTTAAAGCGCCACTTGGAGGAAAGGGGGCAAAGGCCAAACGATGTTAGCTGCTATGTAGAAGGGCTATAATCTTCAAATGGGACTTCAGCTCAATGATGATATAATGGCTATACGGGAGCGCAATTAGAGCTTTGCTTACCTACGATTGGGTGGTACGATTGAAATCTATAGACAGAAAGTGCAACATTGGGATCCTTCAAAGAGTTCAACGTTTTGTTGCCTCGGAATAAGCGCAGCAGCTGGGACTACACCGAGCAAGGTTTGGAACAGATTTTTTCAAATTTTTGGTGCTTTTTTGAGGTTATGAGTTTTGAAATATGAGATAAAGTAATCTGAGTTGAGATTATTTAAGATTATTTTTCTAATTAAGTACTTTTCTGACGAACGCGGTTATAAAAACTTGTAAGGATAGTAATTTGGCATTATCTTTTAGATAAAAAAAAATATTTTAAGACTCTTGTTTGCAAACTTTTCTTAAAAAAAAGCTTGCAAAAGCAAATCATAACCTGGAACAATAAATAGTTTTCAAATCAAGGCAGTGGTAATTTTCTTAAAGTCAGATAAAAAACCAAATAAAACTGCATCTTAAAACTATCCAAAAGACAATTCATTTTTAAATATCCATAAAAATTAAAAACAAACAAATTTTAGCAGTTCTGCTATCACAATTGTTTCAATTATTAATGCCTCAAAACAGTCAGTTCAAGCCAGCGGTTCACTTCAAAAGAAAAC
The DNA here is from genome assembly GCA_963583895.1 of Melanophora roralis. NCBI lineage: Eukaryota > Metazoa > Arthropoda > Insecta > Diptera > Rhinophoridae > Melanophora > Melanophora roralis. The sequence goes on from OY757188.1 coordinate 18,101,477, forward strand.
ATTAAGCTCCTCATAAAAATATTATAAATGTTTGGACTCACACAACAAAAAAAAAAAAAATAAATGATGTAAATGAAAACGAAAACATATTACACGCAGCGTGGACTTAAGCTGACTTAAATTGGAACAAATATCTCAACAAAATGATTTACTTCCCCAAATCTTTCTAAAATTCCAGTTAAATGTGTATGAATGTGTATTTCTGCACAGCCCTACAAACATGAAAATATATTTAAAAAATAGATAAATGAATTTCACTCAAATAGATTTTTGATATATTGTGTACAATACAAGAGTTATGGATATCTGCCACGAAATAAAATGTGGTGGCAGTTTATAGCTTTAGAATATTTATTTCTTCTTTATAAATTACACTTATAGTCTTCTGGCGGAACTTTTGAATCAAATAGCTCTGCAAGAGCTAGTTGATGGCTTAGACGGCTTAAGTACTTAACTTGTATGAAAGATGAATAGTTGGATGGATGGATGGTTGGTTAGATGAATGGTTTTTTTGGTAAAACCCAATCTCTCAAACAATCAGAAAAGTGAAAAAAACTAAAATAAAAAGACATAAAGATGGACGGACAGTTGTACACAAAAAAATTGCTTGACTAAATGATAGCCTCAAATAATAATGAAAAATTTATTATGAAAAGAAATGAGAGAAGACCCCTTAACGAATGGAGCTTTTATCGTTAATTTATTGCTGCTTTTTATTTCGTAATTATGATTGATGACTACAATGAGTATCCGTTGGTTATATCCATGTACTGTATTTTAGGTACAGTGGTTAAAATGCAAAAATTTTCGGGTATAATATTGGCAAAACAAAGTAGTATACCTTGCCGGCAGACACCCTGTATTGTAATAAAAGTACTTTGTGCCCGGTTTTGTGGTTGATTGAATTTTTCGTAAAAAACTTAGTAAAACTAAAGTATGGTTGTGGCAGTCATAATAATTATCTTCGTAACCATGCAGTAATGAAATTGTTCGTGATCATGTTTCCGTGACCATACTCAACCATGTTTTTCTCTGAGTGTATAAACGGATTTTGTGCCAAAAAATTGGCTTTTTAGGTTCTCGCTTATGTATTGGTCCATTTTGTTGATTTAAATAGCAATTTTCTCAAGGATATTTTTGATTGTTTGATACCAAAACATTTTCTGTGCGACTTTATCTGGCTCCGGCAATCGTATTCAATATTTATTTTATTTTATTTTATTTTATTTTATTTTATTTTATTTTATTTTATTTTATTTTATTTTATTTTATTTTATTTTATTTTATTTTATTTTATTTTATTTTATTTTATTTTATTTTATTTTATTTTATTTTATTTTATTTTATTTTATTTTATTTTATTTTATTTTATTTTATTTTATTTTATTTTATTTTATTTTATTATATTGTATTTTATTTTATTTTATTTTATTTTATTTTATTTTATTTTATTTTATTTTATTTTATTTTATTTTATTTTATTTTATTTTATTTTATTTTATTTTATTTTATTTTATTTTATTTTATTTTATTTTATTTTATTTTATTTTATTTTATTTTATTTTATTTTATTTTGTTTTATATTATTTTGTTTTATTTAATTTTTTTTATTTTATTTTATTTTATTTTATTTTATTTTATTTTATTTTATTTTATTTTATTTTATTTTATTTTATTTTATTTTATTTTATTTTATTTTATTTTATTCTATTTTATTTTATTTTATTTTATTTTATTTTATTTTATTTTATTTTATTTTATTTTATTTTATTTTATTTTATTTTATTTTATTTTATTTTATTTTATTTTATTTTATTTTATTTTATTTTATTTTATTTTATTTTATTTTATTTTATTTTATTTTATTTTATTTTATTTTATTTTATTTTATTTTATTTTATTTTATTTTATTTTATTTTATTTTATTTTATTTTATTTTATTTTATTTTATTTTATTTTATTTTATTTTATTTTATTTTATTTTATTTTATTTTATTTTATTTTATTTTATTTTATTTTATTTTATTTTATTTTATTTTATTTTATTTTATTTTATTTTATTTTATTTTATTTTATTTTATTTTATTTTATTTTATTTTATTTTATTTTATTTTATTTTATTTTATTTTATTTTATTTTATTTTATTTTATTTTATTTTATTTTATTTTATTTTATTTTATTTTATTTTATTTTATTTTATTTTGTTTTATTTAATTTAATTTAATTTTATTTTATTTTATTTTATTTTATTTTATTTTATTTTATTTTATTTTATTTTATTTTATTTTATTTTATTTTATTTTATTTTATTTTATTTTATTTTATTATATTTTATTTTATTTTATTTTATTTTATTTTATTTTATTTTATTTTATTTTATTTTATTTTATTTTATTTTATTTTATTTTATTTTATTTTATTTTATTTTATTTTATTTTATTTTACTTTATTTTATTTTTTATTTAGTTTTTATGGTTTATGGTTATTTCTTTAAAAAAAGAAATTAACTCTTTTGCAACTAATTAATTTTTAAAAACTTTAAAAATTTGGATATATTCGAAATAATATTTTGCTGACATTTTTTTAGTTTAACCACTGTTATGATATATTGCCATTGTGCTGTCATTTAACAGTTGCGCTAAATATGCGAAATGATAAATTAATAAATTATTTTTTCCCTAGTTTTTTTTTCGAAAAGAAATTGCAAAAAATATATCACATTGAGTTATACTTTCCAGTTTTTTGTGTATATTACTTGTGATTATTATTTATTTTCAAGTTATTTTTCATAAGTCATTAAGTCGCCATCTTTGTTTATTGTGTTGTCATTTTAAGCACTCTTTTCATTAACGTAATTTGTTGTTTTCTTTTTGTAATTTCTAGTTCTTTTTTTGTTAAAATTGTTATTTTTATTAATTTGGGTGTTTGTTTGTGTGTGCGTATGTTTTGCGCCATAAACTTTTTATTTTTTGACAAGCACAACATCATTTTAAATCAATATTTAGAAACAATTTTCAATGTGATGAAAACATAAGCCAAAATATTACCATTATGTTTTAGGCTTTCTGTAAATCTTTAGTTTTTTTTATTTTTAAAAATATAAAATTTTGACCACTTTTCAAAACTGTCAAAAGCATAAGCTTTAAAGAATAATAATAATGATAAAAACCAGATATAAAAATATTTAAAAAGGGGGTTTGCATCTTTGCACGTACATATGCATGTCAATTATGTTTGAGTTTAAAAACGATTTTTGTTTCTTTTCATTTAACATGCCAAAATGACCAAAACGTCAAATACCTCTTAGCAATGACAGCGCGAAGTTACCACCACTAACGCACACAGATTTAAACGTACAAATGGCTACAAATGTCCCAACTTGGCAGCAAAAACAATTTTAACTTCAAAACATTTTGTTGTCGGCATTTTATGTTTGATGGCAAAAACAGCTTAAAATCGCTTTTGACATTTTTAATTCTCTCATATACGCTCTTACTTTAGTATACTTCAATAAAGTTTTATAAAAACGTCAAGTCCCTTGCTGGCTGTCGTTAATTTTTTTTCTTAATCATTGTCGTGGTTAATCACATAAGGGGGCTTATACCCTTAAGATAAGGAAGAGGTTTAGTATAAATCAACTCTAAAGGCACCAGTTTATTTAAAGAATACACCTTCTTAATTTGGTCCCTAGAGAGGCAGATAAAAGAAGTAGAATAGAGATAAAAAAGGATAAGAAAGAAATAAAAGTAGAATGAAGCTGAGTTACCGGATTCTCTGGTGGGAATCGAACCCAAAACCCCCTGACTGGTAGACTCGCTCACTAAGCTCTGATCTACTGGGGCACCCATTTCGATTTATACAGGTATTTAAATAATTTCAGAAGTACTGCCAATATGGCTCTTAACTATTTATTACTTTAAATATTTCTTCTTATTATTTTTTTTTAAATTATTTCTAATAATCTGCGTTAATAATGTAAATTTTACAATTACAAAATACATCAAGTGTACTTCCCTTAACATTAGCTATAAACTCTTTCAAATCCTTTCTAAACCATTTTAATATATTTATTTTTTGTTTATGATCTAAAACCATATCTGCCCTTTAAAAAAATTTTCTATCTACGACCATGTATTCTTTTAAGTTAAAAAAAATGCGAAATAAAAACGTCTTTCAATATTGATGCCAGGATTTATGGAAGTTAAATGTCATGACAATAAACAGACACATTCAGTATTTTTTAACGATTGACTGCTACTCAAAGGCTTAAACTGTTATTAAGTGTTATGCTTTGACATTTCTCTGATATTTGTGTGATAATTTACAATATACTCAATAAAAACTTAAAATTGCCGAAAAGGGAAAGGAAAAGAGTATGAAAGCATTCGGGCGTGTGCATTTGTTATAAATGGAAAGCAAAATTTAAAGATAATTCCAATAATAATATTTATTGCTAAAAAGTCGTTTTTATGTCTAGATTAGGAAAAGGGTTAATTTTAAATATTTTAAAATTTGTGTGTGATATCCATCCTGTCCACGTGTGCCGGAAATTAGTTTTAAGAAATTTATGTTTTTCTACTTAATAAAAGATTAAATTGTCACATTGTAAACTGTGATATGATAAAGTAAAATTTATACAAATTTGGATGGGAGAGGGTAATCTCACTTTTAAAAAGTATGTACATGTATTTATCTAATGGTCATAATATATTACAGACAATACCATTTTCGATTGCAGTTTATAATATAGAGAGTTTCTACAATATGTGTTATATTTTTGCCAACGTAGATAAAAAAACCGCACTGCCTCTTAATGCTTAAAATATAGCGTATCGAAAAATATAATATTAAACATGCTCTGAAAGGCTCTTTCAATCTTTCTTTCTAACGTTTAGGTACTTTCTCAGGGTAATATCGGCTGAGAACTTGGACTTTAATCAACTTTGCTTCAACATCCGAATATAAGTACGTAAAACAGGTAAAAAAAGGTGAAATCCGACCAAGTTATACCCTACAAAAACAATTTATTGTAACTGATACACTAGCGTTAATACAAAATATACCAAAAATAAGGAAGCTTTCGGAAGTGGGATTTATATGGAAGTTAGGGGGAATTAAAGAGATCCAAGTGCTGCTCGCATGTGGCGGTTACATCGACATCATGGGACGTGCGTTGCGAGATGTTACTGCTTCATTTACTAAGATAGAAAAAGAAGTGGCGAAAATGGATTTGGCAGTTAATGAAGACAAAACTGAATTAATGGTTACAATGAACTGGATTCTCAGTTCAGATTTGGGAAATCTATGAACGTTGTTAACTTCAACTTCGAGGTAGTAGAAGCAATCGCATAGCTCAGTTCATCACTTTGGAAATAAAGGGAAGTATTGTAGCTGTTAATAAATGCAATTTTTGACTAAGCAATTTATATAAGAACAAGGCCCTATCTTGGCAGGCAAAGCTTACACTATACAAGACACTTATTCTGCCAGTTCTGCTATACGGCAGAGGGGCGTGTTACTTGCACAAGCAAATGAAAGTGTTCTTGAAGTTTTTAAGAGAAAACTACTTCGCAAGATACTATATTTAACAAACCTTTTTAGCGGAAAGTATCGGCATCATTCAAATCAAGAGCTTTATGCCGACATTGGTGTCTTAAGCACATCAAATATTGAATGTTGCACTGGCTTGAACATGCTGTGCAAAAGAATCAAGGGGCTTCAGAAAAAATGGTGTTTGAATATGATCCCAAAGTAAAACGCAAAAGAGGAAACTCCGTTGGAAGAACCAAGTCCAGGTAAAAATGTCCAAACTATATTTAAAAAACTGGAGAAGAAGCGCAGAAGACCGAAGTGCTATTCATTCCTTTTTCGGCCAATGATCACACAAGTTGCTTTAAATGGCCAACTAAGTAAGTGAGTAAGATGAATTAAGGACCAAAAATTTTGAAAACTCAATAAAGCATTAGTGACACATGGGTCAAAAAAATGATATTCGTGGCAGTTATATTGTAAAATGTAGGCTTTGTGAAATAATGGGATAATCATTACCAAATTTTATATGATCAGACTTAATTTTAAAAATTTTTGCAAAAAAAAATCTTAATTAAATTTAAAAAAAAAATTGTTTTTTGATTTGATTTGATTTTTGAAAAAAATTTTTGTGTTGATTTTGATTTTATTTTATTTTTTTTTTGTAAAAAAAAATATTTTGTTATTTTTATATTTTTGGCAGATATAACTATTAGATTTAAATTTTTATTGAAATCAACTATGGTAATAAAAGTCGTTATTTTTTAAAATTTTTAATATAAATAACAATGTAAAAGTTATATTTTCAAAAAAAAATAATTATTATTTTTTGGGAAAATATTTAAAAATCCAAACATAATACATATTTATTAATATTTTTTTAGAAAAAAAAAATTTAATCAATTTAAAAAAAGTCGTATTTAATACCATAATTATGTTGTGCACTTTACTTGACCTTCCGCTGTTTCCTTGTTTTTCATTGAAAATTCTAATATAATTATCATCTTTTTAAGAACATATTTTATAAATATTTTGTATTAATTATTTTATTACTTTTTATATTTTATTCTTTAAATGACACCTTTCCCCGATAGCGTATGAGTAATGCTGGAAGTTAACATTTGAATTAACTAGAACTATTTAATTTAAAAAATTTATATTTATTCGCAAGCAATAGTAATATAACTTCGCTCTTCTCTTGTTAAAAATTATTAACATTATTTAATTATAGGTCACCGTTTTATCCTGTATAAATTACAAATTGTGTTAAAGAACTTGTAATTAAAACTGCAACAACAAAATTGTGATTTAAAGATAACGAAAGCAAGACATGTGGGACACACATATCTCACGTTCACATTTCATCACTTTTAATTTTGTAGTAATAATTTACATTCTATTCGGCTTACAATAGAAGTATGTATATGTATACTTGTATATATACTTATATTTACACATTGATATACATACAAACACTGATATAAATATCAGTTTAACGAAGCAATAAGTTTTCATCATTCTCGGCATTGTTTTATTATTGTTGTCGTCGACTTTAAGTGTTAATACCCCGCTAATTAATGATAAATATTACAGAGAAAAATATAATAAAAATTGCAAATAAATCAAAAAGGTTAATAAATTTTTAACACTAAAGAAATAATATAAACTAGAGTGCGGCAGCAATATTTAATATGTTAATAAATAAATAAGTAAATAATGTTTTAAAATTCTAAAGTCAATATGTATTAAAGTACTAAAATTTATAATCGGTACCATATAATATTTTATCAAAAAAATTGCAAAATTATTGTCCTAAATCTTTTTTTTTTACATGAATTAAAGATAATTAAACCTCAAAAGTTGCTAATTAAAACTGTAAATATTTACAAGGTGGACCAAAAGAACTCACCTTATTGGAAGATGCTCTTATTTTTGCAAATGGCGGCCAATGTCAAATCTGTTTTGACATTTGTGAACTAGACAGATGTAGAATGCAAGCGAACAAGCCATGGAGCGATAAGCTTCCTAAGAACGCGGAATACTCGTATTTTTTTTTACTTAACAAACAGTCTGTGGTGTTGGCGCAGCGTGAATTCCGACGCCAATTCCCTGGTCGTCCGGCACCGACTGCGAAAACATTGCGCCGTTTGGCCACCAAACTTGAAGAGTCTGGGACCACATGAGACGCTGCCAGGAGTGGCCGTCCCCGGAGTACCCTTTCTACCAATAATATTACCGCTGTTGGCGAAAACAACAGTGGACAGTGCGCAGGACATGTGGCTTCAGCAGTATGATGCAAAAGCACACACTGCGCGAGAACCGATATTCTGAAGCCACCGTTCCCGGGTCGCCTCATCTCTCGTTTTGGCAATTTACATTGACTCGTAAGATCACCCGATTAAACCGTTCCAGGCTTTTTGTGGGGTTTTTGGAAGCCCTGGATTTTAACACGAGTGCAAAAATCCGTCGCCCAAATTCTCTCCGAAGTAATGAAAAATGCCATAAAACGAGCCCTTATACCGATCAATTGTGACGGCGCCCACTTGGCTGATATCATCTTCTCGACTTGACCAATAAAGTTCTAGGTGAGTTTTTTCCATCTAAAACCAATCTAATAGAGGGTTTAAGAGCTACAACTAGATGGCGTTAGTAAATAAAAAAGGAAAAAAAAAACGCTTGGATTCAGTTAGTTTTAAATGGAAAAAACTTTGTGCTGACTCACCACGGCATATAGGCCAGTGGGTTAAACGGCTGATGTTTACAACTAAAAATAATATTTAACAACCTAACAAAGAGCACTTCTCTTCGAAAATGCATTTTACTTGGCTAGTACAGTAAAAAATGGGGTTTTTCAATAAAAATTTTTCTTTCTTAACTAACGCTAATAGAGTAAAAACTAGATTAATAATTTCTTCATTAGTAAAAAATGGGAACTTAGTAAGTATTGAACTTGAGCCTACATAAAAAAAAAATAAAAAATTTAATTATGTCATTAAATTAGAACTTTTATAGTAAAAAAATGTTAATTATTATGATTTTAATTGGCGTGGAGTTTTTTAATACGTCACTTTTGTTTTGCAAACAGTAGGGCCGAGAGAAGTGGCAAAGTGTGTAATATCTTTTAGGCCTATTAATAAATAAAACACGCTTACCGGTTGAGTACCAAAAATAGACTAACTTTATTTCTAGCTTATGTTAAATTCATCATACGTATCGTATAGTGTTGTACTCTATAGCGATTATCTAAGTAAGGTGGAGGTTCCACTACACCTCCCTTTTTTAGAAAATAGCGTTACAAATATTAGTAGACTTAAGTATAATGAAATAGCGTAGTTTTTCATTTTGTTATACATATATGTATTAAGGTCAGTATTATAGGCATTGGCCCGTACCTACATACCTCCCTTTTTTTGAAAAAGAAAATAAAAAAAAATGTTGAATCAAACAAGGTGATCAGTCTTGTTTGCTTCAAAACTTTTCTAATTAATTTTTTTTTTTTTTTTGCATACAAATTTTATAGATTTTATAAATTTCTCTTTATTTTTAATATATCTAATTATTCTTAGTAAAAGGTAAGTTTTACGTTTGAGTTTTACTTAAGTGGTTTGTAGTTACATTCTTTTAAGTAAGTTTTTTTTTTTTTTTTTTTTTTTTTTTTTTTTTTTTTTTTTTTTTTTTTTTTTTTTTTTTTTGTTTTTGGGTACCATGCAATCTTTCAGTGTTTAATACTTTCTTATTCTGTTTTTATGGACTGTTTTATGTTTATTTGTTAATTTATTATAGATTTTAACGTTAGTATCTTCTATTTCCGTTATAGTGTACGGACCTTCGTAGATACTTTCGTGTTTGTTATATGGTTCTTTTCTTAATAAAACGCTGTCATTGATATTCAATTCTATAGGTTTCGAAAATCGGTCATAATATGCCTTGTTTCTCGTTTTCTGTTTGTCAATCAATAGTCCTGCAAGTCTGCTTGTACGCTGCAATCTATACCTAACTTCTTTGCTATAGTCGTCTAAATTGTAAAGTGGGTCTAGATTAGCATTCGGCTCATAAGGTGTTGTCGCAGTCCTCCCAAAAACGAGCTCGAAAGGTGAAAATTTACTATCAAAAACAGTGTTAGGCGAAGAATTGTGGTAAAAAGTAAAATATCTAAGATACGTATCCCAATCGGATAAGTTTTCATCCAAATAGGCCCGGATATATTCATTGAACACGCGGTGGTTACGTTCCACCGTTCCGACTGTCTGATGATGATATGCGGTTGAAAATTTTATATCGATTTTCAAGACCTTGCAAAGTTCAGTGAAGAGTTCATTCTTAAATTCGCTTCCTAAATCTGATTTTATAGTGTGCATCTTCCCATATATTAAAATGAAACTTTCGAAAATTGCGCGAGCAACTGTGCGTGCTGACTTATCGGGTATTGCTATCGTGACCAAGTATTTCGACAAGTCACACATTAACGTCAGTGCGTACTTATTTCCGTATGTGGACTGGGGTAATGGCCCTATTGTATCCAAAACTACTATGTCAAATACTCCGGTCGGGGTGGGTGTGAAAACTAGTCTCTCAGTGTTAGATGGTCTAACTTTATTCAAAATGCATTCTTGACAGTTTCTAACAAATCTTGCAATATCCCTTGTCATCCCTTTCCAATAAAACTTAGTACGCAGTTTAGCATATAATTTCTTTTGCCCACAGTGTCCGCCTATTATAGGGTCATTATGGTATATCCGCATAAGTTCCAGTTTCTTGTTGTCATCTCTTATGCTCTCAATGGGCCTAGTCAATACAATTTCCAACGTTTCCAATACTCTGTTACCGTAATTCTTTAATTCTTGAACTCTAAAAAGTGTAAAAAATAAGTCGTCCTTTGGCCATTCGACGGTGTGGATTTTGTGACTGTTGGCAGCATGCTGCAGCCTCGAAAGCAAATAATCTAAATTAGTCGTTTCGTTAACAATCTCAAACTCCATAAATAATAGTTTTCTGAATTTCATATATAAATTAATACGCAAGATTTTAATATTCTTGTCAATAGTAAACATCTCTGTTCTGATTCTCGGGATGTTCTTATTAAAGTCGTAACAGAATTTATCAAAGATTTTCAACTTGGGGGTATTTTGTTCAATGGATGACTGTTCCTGACTGGTGTCCTGGTTACTGTTTTGTCGTGATTTCGAGCGAGTTGTCATGGCTAGTACCTGATCGTTATTGTCCTTTAATTCGCTGACTGAAACTCTTGACAATGCGTCAGCTCCCACATTGTCCTTGCCTTTGATATATTCTACAATGAAATTATATTCTGATAGTTCAAGACGTATTCGCGTTAGCTTTGATGAAGGGTCTTTGATATTAAAAAGGTAGACTAAGGGCCTGTGATCGGATCTAACCGTGAAATTAGTGCCGTATACATACGGGCGAAACTGAGTGATTGCAAAATGAATTGCCAAAAGTTCAAGTTCTATTATTGGTTTCTTTTGTTCTGATTGGGTAAATGTTTTCGATGCGAAATATATGGGTAAATCATTACCGGTAAAATTCTGACTTAATATTGCACCGCAGCCGGATTTCGATGCATCGACGGTAATTAAAAAGGGTTTCGAAAAGTCCGGGTATTGTAATATTTTCGGTGAAATTAGTGCAGATTTTAAGCATTCAAAGGAGGTCTGGCATTTCTCGTTCCACTGGAAATGAACATTTGTTCTTGTTAATTGGTTCAATGGTGCAGCTAGCGTAGCAAAATTTGGGACAAATCTTCTATAATAATTTGCAAATGCCACAAAACGTCTTACCGAATCCTTATCTACTGGGGTCGGATAATCCCTTATAGCCTTAATTTTAGTATTGTCCGGCAGAAGACCGTTAGCTGTACATCTATGACCAAGAAATGTCACTTCAGGTCGGAAAAAATTGCACTTATACGGATTAATTTTTAAATTGTGCTTCCTTAAGATCTCGAAAACATCCTGTAAATTATTTAAATGGTGTTGTTTGCTACAACCAATGATGATAATGTCATCGACATATAAAAAAGCTTTATGGGGTGAAAGACCCGAAAATGCAATAGACATCATTCTTGAAAATGAGTTGGGAGCTACATTCAGTCCAAATGGTAGGACTTTCCATCGGAAGGAACCGTTTTCAGTACTAAACGCAGTTATATCGCGAGAATCTGGGTGTAATGGAATTTGATGGAATCCTGAAAACAAGTCAATTATTGAAAAATATTTTGCCCGACCTAAATTATCTAAGATGTCATCGATACGCGGTAAAGGGAATTTATCCGCAATTAGTTTCCTGTTTACGGCGCGGTAGTCGACACACATACGATATGCTTTGTCGTTCCCCGTACTCTTCTTAGGTACTAGTATTAAAGGGCTATTAAAGTTCGAGCTGCATGGTTCTATCAAATCATTCTGAATTAATTCGCTAACTTGTCTATTTATTTCCTTCCTCTGACTGTAAGGAAGTCTGTAATTCTTTACATAGGCCGGTGACGTATCTGTTAGTCTGAGTTTCTGTTCATAAAAATTGTTTGAAGACATTTTATCATCGTCTAATGAAAATATGTCTGCAAATTGTTCGCAAACTGGCATCAGAATATTCTCAACGTCCTTTGGCATTTGTTTCCGCAATATATTCCCTAATTTTGCCTTACGCTCATTATCTATTATGTTCCTATGTATTGAGTACACAGAGAAATTTCGAAGTTTCTCGACCATGATCCCTTTATTTTCAATACATTTAAAGTCACTGGTGGTGTTTACTACTCTCAAAATAGGATTATTTGAATCTATGATTCCCTTACTTACAAAAACTCCCTCACAGATCTCCTGAGAGTCAACAACCATTGGTTCCGTTATATTATCCAAATTAAAGATTCGAAATACCTCACTTCTCGGTGGTATTATGCACGTATGTGCCCTTGTTCCGCTAAGAATTGGTATTTCTGCCCTTCCGCTCCTAACACTAACTGTAATCATGTAATCTTCATAATCGATCCTGCAATTGTTTTCCTTTAGGAAGTCTTTTCCCAGGATTCCGTTTGCCGGAATATTGAAATCATCAGCAACAATGTGGAATTTCTGTGAAACTAAGTTATCATCGATAACCAAATTTGAACTAATAGTACCCAATGTGAAAATATGATTCGTAGTTATACCAGTAATCGTAATTATTTCATTCCTATTAAAAACAGAATCGGAGTTTAAACACGATATTTTAATCAGAGATATATCAGCTTGAGTATCAACGAGAAATGAACATGTCTGATTTGTGTCAGTACAGTCCAATTTAATAAAATCGGCGTAGTTCAGGTTAAGAGTATAAATTGACTTATTAGAATTGAGGTTTTGATTACTTTGTCTTACTGTTCCTCGTTTATTACCCTCAACGATGACTGCTGAGGGACTTCCTCGTTTAAAGTCCGTACTGAAGCTCTTTGATTTACATTGCTGTCACGACGATTTGAGAATTGGTTTCCATGATTACCACGGTAATATGAGTCTTGGTTCGCAGTATTGCCGCGATAATTAAAATTTTGGTTCCTATTGTTACCACGATAATGGTTCCGATATTGGTTATTATTAAAACCTGCTCTAGTTCCCCTAGGATAATTGGTACCACGAAAATTTCCATTATTATTATGATATGCAGTACCACGATTATTATTTCGAAAACTTGTGTTATTATTTTGATAAGAATTATTACTTCCTCTCCGGTAAGTCAAAACCTGATGTTCTTTTGATTCGTTGGTCTGCTCAATTATTAACTTCGCCACGACCTCTTTAGGGTCCGTAAAGACGGATGAAGCTAAGATAGATTTAACTAAGTCTGATCTGGCATTAAGACGACATACTGATACGGTCTGCTCGATAGCCATCTCATGAGCTTTGGCCTTTGTGATGCCCTCCATGGTTAGAGAACGTTTTAACGCGTCGGCTAAATCCTCTGCCTGCTTTGCAAACTCTGCATAATTATTGTTCCTAACATTCAGGGCAATATCCCTTGTCATCCCTTTCCAATAAAACTTAGTACGCAGTTTAGCATATAATTTCTTTTGCCCACAGTGTCCGCCTATTATAGGGTCATTATGGTATATCCGCATAAGTTCCAGTTTCTTGTTGTCATCTCTTATGCTCTCAATGGGCCTAGTCAATACAATTTCCAACGTTTCCAATACTCTGTTACCGTAATTCTTTAATTCTTGAACTCTAAAAAGTGTAAAAAATAAGTCGTCCTTTGGCCATTCGACGGTGTGGATTTTGTGACTGTTGGCAGCATGCTGCAGCCTCGAAAGCAAATAATCTAAATTAGTCGTTTCGTTAACAATCTCAAACTCCATAAATAATAGTTTTCTGAATTTCATATATAAATTAATACGCAAGATTTTAATATTCTTGTCAATAGTAAACATCTCTGTTCTGATTCTCGGGATGTTCTTATTAAAGTCGTAACAGAATTTATCAAAGATTTTCAACTTGGGGGTATTTTGTTCAATGGATGACTGTTCCTGACTGGTGTCCTGGTTACTGTTTTGTCGTGATTTCGAGCGAGTTGTCATGGCTAGTACCTGATCGTTATTGTCCTTTAATTCGCTGACTGAAACTCTTGACAATGCGTCAGCTCCCACATTGTCCTTGCCTTTGATATATTCTACAATGAAATTATATTCTGATAGTTCAAGACGTATTCGCGTTAGCTTTGATGAAGGGTCTTTGATATTAAAAAGGTAGACTAAGGGCCTGTGATCGGATCTAACCGTGAAATTAGTGCCGTATACATACGGGCGAAACTGAGTGATTGCAAAATGAATTGCCAAAAGTTCAAGTTCTATTATTGGTTTCTTTTGTTCTGATTGGGTAAATGTTTTCGATGCGAAATATATGGGTAAATCATTACCGGTAAAATTCTGACTTAATATTGCACCGCAGCCGGATTTCGATGCATCGACGGTAATTAAAAAGGGTTTCGAAAAGTCCGGGTATTGTAATATTTTCGGTGAAATTAGTGCAGATTTTAAGCATTCAAAGGAGGTCTGGCATTTCTCGTTCCACTGGAAATGAACATTTATTCTTGTTAATTGGTTCAATGGTGCAGCTAGCGTAGCAAAATTTGGGACAAATCTTCTATAATAATTTGCAAATGCCACAAAACGTCTTACCGAATCCTTATCTACTGGGGTCGGATAATCCCTTATAGCCTTAATTTTAGTATTGTCCGGCAGAAGACCGTTAGCTGTACATCTATGACCAAGAAATGTCACTTCAGGTCGGAAAAAATTGCACTTATACGGATTAATTTTTAAATTGTGCTTCCTTAAGATCTCGAAAACATCCTGTAAATTATTTAAATGGTGTTGTTTGCTACAACCAATGATGATAATGTCATCGACATATAAAAAAGCTTTATGGGGTGAAAGACCCGAAAATGCAATAGACATCATTCTTGAAAATGAGTTGGGAGCTACATTCAGTCCAAATGGTAGGACTTTCCATCGGAAGGAACCGTTTTCAGTACTAAACGCAGTTATATCGCGAGAATCTGGGTGTAATGGAATTTGATGGAATCCTGAAAACAAGTCAATTATTGAAAAATATTTTGCCCGACCTAAATTATCTAAGATGTCATCGATACGCGGTAAAGGGAATTTATCCGCAATTAGTTTCCTGTTTACGGCGCGGTAGTCGACACACATACGATATGCTTTGTCGTTCCCCGTACTCTTCTTAGGTACTAGTATTAAAGGGCTATTAAAGTTCGAGCTGCATGGTTCTATCAAATCATTCTGAATTAATTCGCTAACTTGTCTATTTATTTCCTTCCTCTGACTGTAAGGAAGTCTGTAATTCTTTACATAGGCCGGTGACGTATCTGTTAGTCTGAGTTTCTGTTCATAAAAATTGTTTGAAGACATTTTATCATCGTCTAATGAAAATATGTCTGCAAATTGTTCGCAAACTGGCATCAGAATATTCTCAACGTCCTTTGGCATTTGTTTCCGCAATATATTCCCTAATTTTGCCTTACGCTCATTATCTATTATGTTCCTATGTATTGAGTACACAGAGAAATTTCGAAGTTTCTCGACCATGATCCCTTTATTTTCAATACATTTAAAGTCACTGGTGGTGTTTACTACTCTCAAAATAGGATTATTTGAATTTTGATTCGTTGGTCTGCTCAATTATTAACTTCGCCACGACCTCTTTAGGGTCCGTAAAGACGGATGAAGCTAAGATAGATTTAACTAAGTCTGATCTGGCATTAAGACGACATACTGATACGGTCTGCTCGATAGCCATCTCATGAGCTTTGGCCTTTGTGATGCCCTCCATGGTTAGAGAACGTTTTAACGCGTCGGCTAAATCCTCTGCCTGCTTTGCAAACTCTGCATAATTATTGTTCCTAACATTCAGGGCAGCGATTCTTCCTGCTATTATCTTAGAACTGTCTGGTTTAAGTTTGTTTCTTAAGGCAGTTTTAATATCATTTACTGTGGCGGGGTTTTCTGGCAAAGCTTCACGTGCTTTACCTTCTAATTTGGATTTAATGAAGTTCATAAAAGTAACATTGAGATTGTCCTCGGTCAAGTCCTCAATAAGATTTACCTTGTCCAGAAACGATTCTAACATAAGTGGGTTCCCGTCATAATTTTCCCTTATGATATTGGCACACATGTTAATGTATGATCCCTTCCGTTCGGGTGTAGCCATATTGTCCAAAAATCTTCCTATCTTATTATCCTCTCTTGTTTCCTTACTGTCAGAATCTGATTCGGAATCTGATAGTATCTTCTCAACCACTAATTCAAAGTTATGTATCTCGCAAGGTACTTTTATCCTGCAGTCTAATTTTCCGAAACATCTAATTAGAAGTTCCCTACAGTGTCGTATTCTATCAAATGTCTTGGATCTTAGAGTTGTTGAAAATTCCTGTATATGTAAACTTGTATATGATAAAATTTCATTGTAATTACTAATCAATAGTTCTATGTATTCCTTTCTTTTTGCTTCCCTCGTTGACAAAGGGCGATTCTGTAAAATTCTCTTCTTTATATCGTTGAAATTCCTAAAAAGTTCGTTAAATTTCACCTTGTCAAACTCTGACATTTGTTAAAAGGGTCAATTTTCAATTTTCTAGCGTCATGACAATTGTTATGAATATACTTTAATGTAATATATTAAAAAAAATGTTTAGCACATGTAACAGAATAAGATAGCATACGTTTTTTCTTTTTGTTTTGTTTTTTTTTTTTGTGTATTATTTGTTCTGCCTTACAATATTATATTTATTGAATGTAAGATACCTGTAAAATATATTTTTGTTGTTGTCTGCAATTTAAACCCTGTACATAATATTATTTAAGCAAAACATGTATTCTTTTCAACGATTTATTTATTTTACTAAAATTTTTTATTTTTTTTTCTCTTTTTTTTTTTTTATTTATATTTTTGTTTTTTCTTTAATTTTTTCCAGTATAATAGAAAATTATTTGAAAAGTAAAAATTATATTAATGTAATATTAAAGTAAAATATTAGAGTGAATTATATTTTATACATGCATGTAATATTAATAATATTAGTATATTTTAACATAACATAACATATGTATGTAATATATGTTATATATTTTAGCATAATTTCTAAAAAAATATTTTATTAATTTTTTTTTTGTGTGTAAATATTTTTTAAGATATCAAAAGGTGTAGAACTGTTATTTTAGCAAATATTAAGTTATTTTAATAATAACATAATATATTGAAATGTAAGTTATATTATGATACAATAACGAACATAGAAGGTAATAGCCAATGACTAAAAAAAAATTTTTTTTTTTTTTAGAAAGTAGTAATTTGTAAAGAAATAATTTGTTGTTTATTTAAATCTACCTTTCGTTTATTGTATCATAGTTTCATAAATACTTTATACCATATAGTTGTCTCTTGTTCTCATTTTTACTGTGTTGTCTTTTTTGGTAGTTGATTGTAGTTTGTTGTGAAATTTGTTCTTTAAGGTGTTTTGTTGTCTTCTTTTTGGGCTTTTTTTTTTTTGTCTTCTTTTTTTGGTAATTTGTTGTCTCCTTTTTGGTTTTTGTTTTTTGAAGGTATTGCTGTTTTAGTGTACTCTGGCTAGTTTATTCTTGTAAAGTGCATTTTTTTTTGTTGTTTTTTTTTTTTTTTTGTGTTATTTTATTTCGTTTGTTTTACTTCTGTTGTAATTCTTTGTAACACACTCCTTTTCCTTATTAGTTTCTAATTAAGTTCAAAAATTTAAATTTTTTAGTTTTTTCAACTGCACTATCACTAGTCACATTAATATATTTGTGCTTTTACATTTGGTTATTGGTTTTTCTTTGTATAGTTTGTTAATTTGGCTTATAGTTTATTTAAGTTGTTTATGTAACTATCCTTTACGCTGAGGATTTAGTTTCTAAGTTTTTAACTTTCTGTGTTTTGATTATAAGTAGGTAAGGTTTTTGTTTTGATGATGTTGTTATAGGATGTTTTGGTTAAAATGTATTTTATTCAAATTAATTACTTTTGCTTATTTTTGCATTTTTGTTCTCTTTTGGTTTTTATTTTTCTTACTTGCATTTTTGTTCTCTTTTGGTTTTTATTTTTCTTACTTGCATTTTTGTTCTCTTTTGTTGTTTGCTTTTGTAGTTACTTTTTATTGTTGTTGTAAATTCCCCGTTTTAATTCTTTAATGTTTCTCATTGCCTTTTTTGGTTTTTTTTCAATTTTTGATTTTTAAAACGGTTTTTTCAAGGCCTATTAATATGTTTCGTGGTTTTACATTTTTTTTTGTCAAAACATGTAAAAAAAATAACTGTATTTTATTGGATTTTTGATTGACTTTTGCTATATTTTATATGACTGTACTTTTTAAAATATGATTTTTCTTAGAATATAGATATATAAAGTATGTAAATATGTACATTTGTTTATATAATTAAATATGTATTGTATTTTTGCATGTGCACTATCTTGATTTGTTCACACCAAATCTTTCGAAAAAACTGTTCCAAATTGTTTGGTTACAATTATAAAACTTTTAACCTTTTTTTTTTTTTTATTAGTTAAACAACAAAAACTTCACTTTTTATTTTTTTATTTTTTTTGTAATTAAACTTGTAATCATATTCTTGTTTTTTCCTTTACTGATTTTTTATTCTTTATGCACTTTTATCTATTTTATCTATTTCTAGTTAAATATATTTATAGTAACACGGTTTTAATACTTCATTACTTCACTTTAAATTTACTATAAATTCAAACACTTTTTTTTATCACTAATTTCCTTAACAAATCCCCGTATTGGAAAAAAGTGCAGCAGCCATTTCTTTATGTCTTCTCCTTTTCTTTCTTTTGTCACGGTCGCCATGTAATATCTTTTAGGCCTATTAATAAATAAAACACGCTTACCGGTTGAGTACCAAAAATAGACTAACTTTATTTCTAGCTTATGTTAAATTCATCATACGTATCGTATAGTGTTGTACTCTATAGCGATTATCTAAGTAAGGTGGAGGTTCCACTACAAGTGGGCCGGGTAAATCTAATATTAATGTTATGCTAATATTAAGAATTTCTGATACGCTTTTTAGTATTTTAATTCATTACATAAAAATCATTAAATATTTTCATCCTTAACAAGTAAAAGCGTTATATTCGACTGTGCCCAATTTAATATACCCCTCACAACGTGTATGGGGTTTTACCATAATTTTTTCAAATTTTGTATGGCAATCCCCTTAGGGGGTGGAGATAGGGGTAAGTATGTTCAAGGAAAATGTTTGTAAAGAAAATGACTTGGGATCAGTCCTACATTTGACTTTTCCCCGATCCCCCTAAAAGATGTGGAGAGGATTTATTACAATTTCTAAAACTTCATATAGAAGCCACCTTAGACGATAGAAATAGGACGTAAGTATATTCTAGGAATATGTTTGGGATGGAATACTAAATGAGGACGGTCCTAAACTTTATTTCTCTAAGGCCTATTTTGGGGAAGTTATAAGCGTTTTTAAATAATTTTTGTCAATTTTGTATGGCAGCCCTTCAGATGATGGTGATAGGGGTTAAGTATGTTCTAGGAATTTGCTTGGGAGAAAAAACTATTAGGGGGATGTGCTACAGTTTATTCCTCTAAGGGCGAATCCGAGAAGTTGCAGGGGTTTCTACCCTAATTTTTTTTTAAATTATGTATGGCAACCTTGTTAGGGGCTAGAGATTGGGGGTATGCTCAACAAAAGTGTTTGTGAGGAAAAATTAATTGGGTTCCGTCTAAGATTTTACTTTTGTAGGAACACCTGGGAGCTTTAAGAAAAATAAAAAATATAAAGTTTTTATGGCAACCCTGTTAGAGGAAGGAGATAGAGTTAAAAAAACTAATAGGAGTCGATACTTTATTGAACATATTTGTGGGCAGCAATTCCGGGACAGTTGTAGAGGTTTTAATGTACAAATTTTAGAGAAATAAACAAAGGTAGTCTTGACTTTTTCCTTATATCACAGTCAGTTCTCGGGCGATTTTTTTGGATTTCAATAGCAATTTGCTCGCAGATATTTCTGATAGCTCGATACCACCTACGGCTCTATGCAACAGCGGGGAATTTCAAAAAGTGGATTTCAACCAAAGCACATACAGACGTTCAGACAGACATCGTTAAATCGACTTCTCTATCTATAAAGACCCAGCAAATATACATATGTATACTTAATGGGTTCTCAGATGGACATTAAAAAATTACAAATAGAATGAGAAATTCAAATATCACTTATATATGTGAAGGGTATAAAAACGGTATTTCATTCGGCCTGTCATATTTACAAGTATAAATAATTATTATAAATTTTTTTCTTGGCCTGAACTTTTATTTATTTTCAGCACTTAATTGCTGAACATGTCATATTTATCTTCTCGCTTCCTTGGTTAACTTTAGCGCAGCTGATATTCTTAACAAGATTTAACATAGAGACCATAAAAAGGCAGCAGACAAACAGAAAGGCAACCGACCAAACAGGCAGTTGTTTGCATAAATGGCAAAATAGTTGTATATGCGAAAAGACAATACAACAGACCGAATCGAAATTCAACAGACAGTAGTCAATGGTTCAACAAAACAAACCAACAGTAATGAATGATATCGAATTCTTTTTTATAATTTGTTATAATGAAATTTTATTTATTACAACACTCTTGAAGCAAGATGAAATGTTGCTGATTATTTATATTAAGTTGTAAAGGAAATAATGGAAAATTATTTATAGTTATAATCTAGTTGATATTAATCATGGCCAGATAATTTATATAAATATCTTGCAATTTTATAAAAAAAAAACTTGATCGAATCTCATACAAGAAAACAAGAAAAATTCTTTAAGATAAAAACTAAAATAACTGTCATTAATTGAACAATTTGTGAAGTATGAGAGGTAGTGTTAATTAAATATTGTAGATTTATCAAGCCTTACAGGAAATGCCACTAAAACATCCGTATGAAAATCAAAGACAACTTACCTTTAATATTATTTTAAATAAAAATTGTTAGCAATTAGTATCTAAGTAGTTTAATAGCTGGAAGAACTAAAGACCTTTAAGAATTTTTTTCTAATTTCAAATTGACTTCCATTAATGAACGTATTTTATGTGTAAATAGCGAAGCCCTAAAACTTTCTTAATTTAAACCAAATAATAATATTTATTTAAAAACTAAATTACAAATGTTGTTTTTTTCTTATCTGCCACTTCAAAAACATTTTTTTTTAAATTTATTCAACCAAATGGGTACTTAGAAAACCATTCATATCTGTCTATCATGATAGTTCATAAAAATGATGTGTCAGTTTGCCACTTAACTGATTTATATATTTCTAGATAACCTTAAAAACCCGCAACACAATTATTTCATCGCTACTTATAATTGCAATCATAATTTGCTTGTTAGTTTTATACAAGTAGACAGTTGGCGTTTTTCTAATAGCATTGTTTTTGTGTAAATGAATTTTTAATTTTTAAAACATTAACAGCTTGAGATTGACGGCAGTTCTGAAGATTTAAAAAAAAAAAAATTTTTATGGCTTTCATTAAACACACCCTGTTATTTAGAAGGCAGTTCTAAGATGAAGATTTTAATTGAACGAAGGATAGCATATCGATCTTAAAAAAACTTGGTGCAACGATTTTTGCTTTATCCCGGCGTCAGTGTGTGGACTTTAGCTACATGGAAATTAGGGGTTGGGTCATAATGACCCCCTTATTAAACTCGACGGATTTTGGTTTATTCATGAACATATGTATAAAGTTTAGATTGAATCTTAATAAACTATTGAAATAAAGCACGTTTTTATTAAAAAATATTTCTATTTTTAAACAAAAAACATTTCATATTAAAGAGTTTTTGCGTTAACTTAACCATTGTCTAGCTTAAATCTAATAAACACTGTTATCTAAAGTCTGCGGGGTGGGCCATATTTACCTTTTTGAACTTTAAGCACGTGTAACTCGAAGCACAATCACCGCACGATTGATTTGAAATTAAAAACATTTAAAAAGATTCAATATCTCCAGCTATTAAAAAGATCGTAGAAAAGAGAAGCACAGTTTTGGCACCGAAAGCTATTCAAAAAGTAACGGGTAGTTTTGATTCATCCCCCCAACCATAGCTGCCAGATTTGACGATTGATCGTCATTTTGACGATTTTTAGGGCCAAAAACAATTTTTGACGATTGGACGATTTTCGCCCTGAAGTTGACGATTTTTGAAAATTGTAGATTATAGATTTAAAAGAAAATCAGAGGCAAAAATAGATATTTTAACATAAAAATTATTATTTGTGTCAAAAAAACTGAAAAATATTTATACAGATTTTCTTTTTGTATTTTTAGTTTATTTTGCTAATAATTATACATTTTTGCTCTTTAAGTTGTTACTACTCGTTAGCACTTTTATGCCAAGGTTTTTTTATTATTAAGTAACAAAAATCATAAATTTTAGGGTTGGCGATTTAAAAAAGTTGTTTTGACGATTTTGATAATTTGTTTCCTAAAATTTTACTATATTGAACTAAACTTATCTGGCAGCTATGCCCCCAACGTCGGGTTAAAAATATTGGTCCAAGCGCAATTACATTTTAATGTAAATACCGTATATGGCAACCATGGAATGTTATGTTCTGATTGAAAAAATTTAGGTACAGCGATTGATTGTGTAAGATGTTGAATATGTTTACAATTTTAAAGGCATAAAAAAGTATTTAAAGCAGTTAGTTAGAACCTTAGGGGATATTTTAATGAGGGCTTAAAACACAATAATAGACTACTTGTAACCATTTTAAAACGCATTATTATTTTAGCAAAAATAAAATTTACCACAGAAAAAGGCTTGCTTAGTGCTTAGAAGAAACTTTGTTCTCGCTTATAAGAAAAAGAGCCGTATGCTTTTCAACGTAAACATTTAGGCCTACCAGATGATGTTTACAGCCAAATACTAACTACCAGCCCAATAATAATGGAAATAAAAGTGAGCTGCTGGGTTTAAAATGTATTCTGCTTGACTATTGTCGGTATAAAAAAACTAGCTTTTTTAAAATAATTTTCTTTCCATCAACATTTACAAAAATATATTAATTTTTTATAAAATCAAAAATAAATTGCCCCTTATTTAACTACTATCTCTGATAAATTATGACAAACTTGTTAGATAAATTCGAGGGACTGGCCAATCTGCTAACCCAAAGGTACCTGAATCGAACATCGTACAGCGTTGGACAAAAGCATGAGAGGTACTGAATACTCTCCTCCAAAAGTCGCTCAAAGGCAGTCTCATCCTACTCTCATAAGTGCTAAATATGTAGTGACCGATAATATCGGCCAAAATGTTTGTCAGCATTAGAGTGTCTATTATATCTGTAATTTTACCATCCAATAGTTATTCGATTTTGTTATTTTTTTCTATCAAATAATTCATTAAGGTTTTTATTATTAACTCGATTATCTTGAATAATTTAAACAAATCAAATTATTTGCGCGTCTTCTAAAATTTTTAAAATACATAGATTTCATGCTTAGCCTAAAATTTTGATTTTCTTGAATATCTAGATTTTATTTTGAAACATTTGTATAAAACAAATTATTTTAAAATATTAAATATTATTAACTCTGGCCGTTAACTGTATATTTGATAAATTATGGATGCCGCACCAAAAGGTTTGCTTATCTATTGCAATAGAGATAAAAATTATTTTCAATTAAAAAATTTGTTGATTTGATTAAAACAATGTTAAGATTACAACCTATGAAGAAATTTGCATATTCAACTTTGATTCAACTTTAATTAGAAATTTAAAAGTTTTTTAATAAAAAAATATTATATTAATCAACGATTAAATCAAAATACAAACAAATCTAAAATTTAATACAAATTATTTAAAATATAAATTGACTTCTATAAATTGAAAAAAAAATATTTTTTTTGTTTTTGAATTTGTTTATATTTCTTTTTATTTATTTATGTTTATTTAATTTAATTATATATTTTGTTTAATTTATATTTAAGTTTATATAAAAAGTCTTGACAGAGACTCGAACCATTGGGCCATTTGATTTCAAGGCGTACGCTGTATTCACTCAGCCAACAAGGATTTCTATTTTTTTAAGGTGTTAAACTTAGTTTTATTTTATCCCCCCACAAATAAAAATTTAACTCCAGCAACTAAGCTTAAGGTAAGTTCTGCATAAGCAAAGGAAAAAAGCTTTAATTAAAATTTTTTTTAAAGAATTTCTAAGCAAACTTCATTGTTGGCATTTGTTTTTCAAAAACCATTTCATTTTATTTGAGACAATTAAATTTTTAATTGAAAATACAACATTTGTTGGTTTATAAGTTAATTAAAAAAAAATGGGAATAAATTTTTCTATGTGAGGTCAATATTAAATCACACTAATTTAAGATATCATTTTCTAAAGAAAAACGTATCGCAGAGAGAAAGCGGTTTGCACCAATCCAAACAACTGGTATGGCATGAAAAAACTTCTCAATAAATTTGTTTTAAATAATTTTAAATAGGTTTTGTTGTTCGTGGCCAATCCTTGTCATATCGACTCAACTCAAAATAGACAGGACCCTTTGAATTTCTCCAAATACAGAGCATTGCTCTAATACCAAAAAACAAACATTTGACTTTGGTTTATATTCAGTTTTTCGCCAGGGTTGCCACAGCTTCAATAACGATCTTTTACGCTTTTGGTTAATAATTTGGGCAAATAATTCAAAATAGCTTGCTTTATTGCGTACAAGCAACAATTGGGCCTAAAAATTCTTTTTAAAAGTTTCTCGGCTCTATACAATTTTTCTTCTCTTTCATGTATTCTGCTACACGCACCCATTTGTAAATGTTGCTAATAGTTTCCAATGATTTCGCAAGCACTTGTTTGACTATTGCTCAAAAATTTTTCCTATTAATTGAAATTGGTATTTTTAAATTTAATTTTAAAACGTTTTATTTGACCATAAATTAATCTAAAATATAACATATGTATACGTAAGTACTTTGTGGGATCTGTTATGGTCATTATGGTTCAAAAGCATGTGTATTATAAGCGTGTAAGCACTAAACAAGCGATTTTGTTTTTATTCCTAACGAGGAGCAGTAAGAGGTAAAAAAATATTAGTCAAAACTTGAACAGTTTGAAGTAAAATTTTTTAATTTTTTAAAATAAAAAATTAAAAAGAAAATAAAAAAAAAATAAAAAGTTATAAAACAATAACAATTTATTCTGTTAACAAGAAAATAAAAAAAAATAATTTATAGCCACTTAACTAATAAATACATTTATAATTTCTACCAATTTATTTAAAATCTTTTATGTTCATCTAACACAAAAACAACACAAAAAAACAAAAGAAATAAAACGATAATTTATGTATTTCTTCCATCGCGTATTGTATGTTTTATTTAAAAACAAAAATAATATAATGGGGAGACAAAAGTACATGTTCACATGTATGTCTATACATTTGTTTATTCATACAAATGATATAAGGTTATGGCACTTTAAAAGCTGATATGATAGAGACGACTTTATTTATGAGACTGCTGGTGCTGCCATTGTATATCTGTGCCTGCTGGTGGTAGATATAGCCCACATTGTGTTGCATATATAACAACGATATTTTTAAGAAGTAGAAGTAGCGAAACTCTCTAATAAGGAGTCCAATCAACAGAGATAATAACATAAATATTAACATTCAAACACACACACATATATGTATACGGTAGTAAAACTAATTACAAGGTGTGCCGCCAAATGCCATCATTTTTAAAATATCGTTGCTCCAAACTCATAAGCTCATAAATATAAATGTGAATATTCCGAAAATATAAGAGTAATAAACAAGACCTTTACTTTTCTTTAACTCTCTAAGAAATAAAAAACACTTTAAAAAAGTAAAACCATAAATAACAAAATGATATAAAAACATAAAAATTTTAAATTATTTTTTTTCAACAAGTTTTCATTTTTTTAATATTTAAAATATGTTAAAAATATGGCAAAACGAAAACAGTGGTTTTGCATGAATATCATTAGCATAAAAAGCATGAGAACGGGCGGGTACAAAGTAAAAAGAGTCCATAAAAATTTATTTTGTGGTTCAAACAAGTGGTCTTGGGTCTATATCTAGCATCATTAACCTAATGGAACTTGTAGACCTTTTCGGATATGTGTGTTTTATTATACCGGGAAGCATCAGTTATCATTTTTAGGATTTTATTTTGATGGTAACATCTATTTTCCTTATAGGCTTTTGTTGTAACCTGAACCATCATGTTTGTTATCAATTTCTCGAAAAATGGTTTTAACATAATATTTAATAGACATATAAGCCTGCAAGACTCCCGGCTTAGGAATCGTATTTACTAAGGCTTTTTCTCATTTTGGCGGAGAAAATTTAAGCTCTAATACGGCAATAAAGATAAAAAGAATAATTCTCTCTGCTGCCACAAAAAAATTTTGTTTTGTTGTCGGGCTGTCCCTAAAGAGGTTAGAGACGATAGCCATGTTAACAGAAATCTTGTTTTGCAAATTTGTAAAAATTCAAATAATGTTACATTATTTCAAACGGGAATATGTTATCATTATTAAGCTTGATATAATAAAAAATTTGTA
The DNA here is from genome assembly GCA_963583895.1 of Melanophora roralis. NCBI lineage: Eukaryota > Metazoa > Arthropoda > Insecta > Diptera > Rhinophoridae > Melanophora > Melanophora roralis. Next base: position 18,128,187 of record OY757188.1, read on the forward strand.
TAAAACTGAATATGCCCCAGCCATTTAACTAACTGGATTATACCCCTTAAAACTGAAAATGTGTAGAGCAAACATTAATTTTCCAAGTCATTCACTGTAAATATCAACCGGGTTTTACATATTGATGCTCTTTATGGTTTTTAATACTTTGTATTCAGTTTTATGTTTTGAAAATCACTAGTCATTTGTCATTTAAAAGTATCACTATCTTTGGCTTTAAATCAAATTGACAATAAGACAAAGAGTAAAAATATTGCTTTAACTTAAGCAGCTGTTGTTTCATTGACAACCGGTAGCGTTTCTTATCATAATGTTGAAATATACGAACAATTGTTCTCACAGTAAAGCTGTTGCTTTATTTATACTTTCATTAATACATACATATTTAAATACATACATACATACTATGAATAATAGGGCGATCATACACATGTACAAATATATTCGTTATTTGAAATATTTTTAATAACGTAAATTGAAATTGAATCCCAATATAAATTCAAATACTGTCAATATAATTTAACGAAGTAATAGAAAGCGTATACTTGTAAGAAACAGGGAAACCAAAATAATTTTTTTCTGTGGGTTGCATTAACCTATAATGTTGTCATTTATCGGTTTCAGAGCTATTACAAAATTTTGGCATAGATTTGTTAGATCATATTTTGCAATCAGCATAGTTTTGTTTTTTTTTTTTATAAACCCTGTTTTTTAAAAAAAACTTTTAATTCTCCATATTTATTTAAAAACAAGTAAGAGCCCTTATCCTAGATACCCTTCACATTGGACTTTCGAAACCCCGAAACTTTTTTTATTTTGATAGATGTTTTTATTAAAATTTTAGGGTAATTACATTTTTTTTTTCAAGTTTTGCAAGGACTTTTACTTTAAATTTTAAAAATTGTGTATAGCAACCCTCTTGAGTGATAGAGATAGGGAGTAAGTAGGAATATGTTTGGGAGGGAAAATTAAGGGGTTCTGTGATACATTTTACTCCTCTAGGGGCGACTCCGGGGAGGTTGTAGGGGCTTTTTCATTCCTTATTTTAATTTTATATGACAACCCCCATAGGGCGTGGGGATAGGGGGTAAGTATGTTCTAGGAATATTTTCGGGAGGTCTGCTATACATATTATTTTTCTAGGGGAAACTCCGGAGAAGTTGCAAGGTTTTTACTTTTTTTTTTCATTTTGTAAGGCAACCCCCTTAGAGCGTGGAGATAGGGGTTAATTATTTTCTTAAAATATGCTTAGGAGAGGAAACCAATGGGGGTCCGTCGTACACTTTACTTTTCTAACGCCGACTCTAAAAAAGTTGTGGGCTTTTTTGTATCATTTTTGTAAATTTTGTATGGCAACCCAATTAGATGATGGTGATAGGGGGTAAGTATATTCTAGGAATACGTTTGGGAGGAAAAACAAATGGGATTCTGTGATACATTTTATTCCCATAGGGACGAGTCCAGGGAAGTTGGGGTTTTATCCCTATTTTTTTTTAAATTTTGTATGGCAACCATGTTACGGGCTGGTGATAGAGGATATGTCTGTTCCAAAAAAATGTTTAAGAGGATAAATAAATTAGGGTAGGACTTACATTTAACCTTTGTAGGAGAACCCAGGAAGCTGTGTGAGCGACTTAAAAAATTAAAAATAAATTAACTTTGCATGGCAACTCCGCTAAAGTGCGGAGATATGGCGTAAGTATGTAATGGGGAAGAAATGTTCGAGGGGAAAAATTAATGGGAACCGGTCGTAAATTGCCCATTGTACGGGGCAAATACGGGGTAGTTGTTGAGGTTTTGGTGACGCCATTTGTTAGCTTTTTTTTATTTAAATATTTATTTTAAAGCGTAACCCATTGTGGCTTATTTAAAATCGATACTTGAGTAGTTTTAAAACCGTTTAAGAAAATATTATTTATAATCATTTGGGTTTTATTTTGTACCGGAATTTTTACCAATATTACTTCGTTATTTTGCTGTGTTTTCGGGTTCTTTTGTTAAAATTCCTATTATTCTAATTTTTAAATCATATAGTTTTATTATGTTAAAGCATATTTCTATTTTCCTCAAATTTTTTGCGCATGAAATCCATTTTTAAGTGCAAGTTTTTGGTTGCCCTGATAATAAATATTTAAGTCAACTGATATAATTTAAATAATAAAGTAACTAACCTGTTATCTAAATATGTATTAAGTCCATTATTTATTTTCGTTTTCTTATATTTTTATTGTACAAGTATGCATATTTAGAGAACAATTTACATATTTGAATAGATAAAACTTTTAAAAAGCAGCAATAAATTTGTTTGTATTATAGTTTGTAAAATAATAAGTAGACACTTGTTCAATAATTACATGTCGGCTGTTAATGATTATCTTAATTGAGATGTTGATAAGTGGTGAAAGTAGGAAAAATGTGTAATTTAATGTTACGTATGAAGTGTCTTTCTAAGATATAGAAAAAAGGGAATACCCCTTGGTCTCGTTTTAAAAGGCAGTAATTTAAGCTAAATTTGATTACTTGCTATTTCGTTTTTAAATTATTGAAAATAAAAGTCTGCTAATTAAGATTTTAATTCAAAATTTTTACTAATTCTTAGCAATTATTAAACCACCATTAGAAAACACACAAAAAGGACATTGGGCTATGGGATTACAAATCCCAGACAAATTTCGGATCCTTTAACGTCACCACACTGACTTTTTCTTTAAGTCTATAGAGGTATCTGTCTTTAGCTTCTATCAAAGGCAGTGAGCCAAAATGTTTTGCGAGATTCACAACAAGACCGGAGGACACACAGTCTGCCTAGAAGAACGCATTAGTGATGATGCAGATACTAGTCCCAAAAAGGGGAAAGACAGTATGTGTTAACTAAAGAGAATTAAGTCCCCATCCCATGGGTTCCAAAATACCTTGGTGCCACTCTACAGAATAAGGGAGTTTGAAATATAAAGAGAACTATTCTGGCTAAGATATTCCACTGCAGTTTAAAAGCAAAGCGATCTTTCGACAGACAAAACACAATGATACTTCTCATCCTTTTTTTATGATTCTGAAGCTTGAGTTCTTGCGAATTTAGAAGAGGTAGTACTTGGAGTGTTAAAAGAAAAATTTTTTCAGAAAACCAATTAAAAAATTTTTGTTGATGGAGAATATTGCGGCAGACTTATAAGCTATTCTAACATTGACATATTAAGGCTAATTAAAATTTAACGATTACGTTGGCAAGTCATGAAAATGAGCGAGTAAAAGTGATCGAGAAAAAATATATTTTGATTGTAAACCTAGTAAAGGATCTTGCAAAAGGGAAAGACCAAAACTCCAAAGGAGACAGACATTTCGGAATTCAATGTCAGAAATTGCAGAAGGAGTGTAGAAAGCCGAAGTGTTTGAAACTCTATTCTTGGGTCGGCTTGAGGAACAAAAATAGCCATCTTAGTAATTGATCTTGAATGAAAATAATACAAAATTGCTGTAAAAGCGGAGATTTAGGTACTTGCCATGTATCCTTATTAGGAAAATGTTGCACTGAACTCATAAAAGAATAGTTTATTAAGAGTACACTTACTTACTTAGATTGGTATTGCAGACCGTTAGTTTCATTAGCCGAACATAGAATCGATTTCCAGGCGCTCGATCTTCTGCGCTTCTTCCCCAATTTTTGACACCAAGTTTCGACCAGTTTTCCTCCCCTTGAGATTTTCATTGGTTTGGCTCACTTCCAAGTAATACATCAGCAGGCTCGCATTTAAACAACCTTCTAGCTGGAGCATCTTCATTCATTCCAACAACATGACCTAGCCAACGCAAACGTTGAATTTTGATACGCGGAATTTTGATACGGCACACAGATCATACAACCATCTTCATCATCTAAGGGTTTTTTCAAAGTTAACGAAAAGGATGTAAGAACGCCCATAACTTACCCAAAGTCGGTCTTAGAGAAATAAAGTGTGCGACCGACCCCCATTAGTTTTCCCTCCCAAACCTATTCCTAGAATATCTGTATTTACCCCCTATCACCATTGCCTAAGGGGGCACATACAAAAACTAATAAAATTGTAATAACCCCCCTCCATCACCACAGTTTCATGGGTGCCCCTGAATAGGTCAAATATAAGACGGACACTAACTAATTTTCCCTCGCAAACATTTTCCTAAAATATACTTACCTGCTATCTCCACCCCCTATACAAAATTTGAAAAATTAGGATAAAAACTTCTACAACTTCTCTAGCTACCCCAAGAGGGTTAATATATGACACCGACCCCTAAAGGCCAATGTAAAGGGTATATAAGATTTGGCACAGCCGAAAATAGCGCTCTTACTTGTTTTATCTCAAAACTGATGTTATTTGTTTTGTTTATGGTGGCGTCGAAGTAGATAAAATCGTTGACTATTTTAAAGTTGTAGTTTTCAACACCCACTGTCTGCCCAAGTCTACTGGACGTCTTTTGCGTTGATTCCATCAATTTGGTTTTATTTGCATTTACTGCCAGACCCACTTTGGCTCATTCTTTTTCGACTTCTTCAGAGGTAGAAGTTGCTGCTTGCAATGTTCGCCCCATTAAGTCGATATTGTCGGCATAAGCGAGTAAAGTGTGCTGTTTTCTGACTAGTGTGCCAGTTCTATTCACATTTGCGGCTCGTATAACCTTTTCTGAGAGAGTATGTGAAAAAATCACGCGAAAGTCAGTCTTCTTGTCTGAAATCTCGTTTGGCGCTGAAACGCTTTGAGATAATCCTGATTAGTTAAGATCATCCTGCCGAGTCGTACTAGTTACGCAGGGATACCAAACTCAGACATAGCTTGAAACATCTTTGAACGTAAAGGGCAGCTGAAATCGGCCTTATAGTACTGAAATAGATGGTATGTGTCGATCTACCTTTCTTGGGTCTTTTCCAGGATTTAGTGTAGTGTGTCTGTGATCGATTCGCTAGGTCTTAATCTTCTTTGAAGATTTTGAATTTCATTCTTTGACACAATATTCAATAGGGCGGTATATGTATTTACAAAACTTTATTTAGAAAAAAACTAATACAAGGTTTGATCTTGGTATTTTTGTTTTACTTATTTTTAGGAAATATTTTAAAAATCGTCTTACAAAGTCAAGTAAGTTATATGATTAATTAATTATAACATCGAGTTACATAACACTGCCTGACACATTAACAACATTTGTGTCCAATAGCTTGTCGTTATAAATTCACTCGCCTCCTGACAATATTCGTATGACCGCCTGTCTGTTGGGCACTCTTTAACTTACAATATATTAACACATGTCTCCACTAAGTGCTGTTTAATTTACAGCCAAAGATCAAGTACTTAAATTATTACAATATTTACTTTTTGAAAATACAAGACATCTACTAAAACGAATTTCCTTGAACATATAAGACACAATACAATAAGACACCCAACACGAAATACCAAATAAAAAAGGTTTACATTAATAGCAATAGCCCTATACAACCAACAAAAGCTAAATTTAAAAAAAACGTAAGAAATAAAATAAAAAAAAATCTAAGACCTAATAAGGCGTCAACCTTAAAGGAGTTGCTAACACATTTCAACATCACTTTGCACAAAATAAATGTCTCCCATGTGAGTGCTGACAGCATGTCACCTACAAATGTCATTTAGGAAAATGAACAAAAACCTACTAACGAGCAGGCGAGCAACCAAATGGAATGAAGCAAACAACCAACAAAAACAAAAAAAACTAAATTATACAAAATTGTAAATATATAATATCATACTTATACTCTACTATTGTCTTGTTTTTATTTTTGTTGGGCTGTCATTTTAAAGCAAAAAAAATATATTTAAAAACAATGACAGCAACAGCAGCAGCAGCAACAACACCAAGAACATATTCATAGTTTCATGATATATGAGAGATACAAGCAGAGTTTTTTGTCAAAATGTAAATGTAACATAAAGAAAGTGTCAAAGTAAGCATTATAAAAATGACAGAAGGAAGCCATAAATATTAAATTAACAACAACAAATTATAAAAAAAATATACAACAAAACCAATGACAAAGTATGTATCTAGTTAGCTAGATTGCTATTTCAGCAATCACACACAGTAGTAGTGACAGCAGCAACAATGTCAACCAAAACAAAAAAATATTTGACACACACGCTCCAACTCCTTTACCACACAACTTACTCAGGCAGGCAGGCAGGCAGTCAGTCAGTTGCTTACTCCAACTTAAATTTATAGTGTCAAAGAAGCTAAATGTGTTGGTGGAGGAGGAGAAGAAGAGGTGGCAATGCTACTACATGACAATAAAACATTATTATCTGTAGAAGGGGTCCCAAGAAAGAACAAACTTAAATCAACACCTTCTCGTTGTCGACAGCATCATTACAGGCGTAATAATTCTAATCATCACTATTTGAAACAAACTTAATAAATTTTTAAATTTATTTTTTGTTTGTTTCTTATTTGCTGTGATTAAGAAAGTGTTTGTTGATATACAGACGATGATGTAGAACCGCTGAAACGCAACACTTAGTGCCAATGTGTGAAAAAAGCATTTGAGAAAAACATGGAATTAAATCATATGATGGTTACTAGATATGTTTGAAGAAGATTTTTTTCTTAAATCTTTTAAAATCAAACACTTAAGACTACCGAAAAAAAGGGTTCAGAGGGCTTTTAGCGTAGGTAAGATTCGACTTACGGCATTGTGATTTTATTTGTAAGGTGGCAACTACAGAACGTTTGTTTATTTAACCGAACGTAAAACAGATCTCCCAGTGCTTAGATCTTGTGCGTGTCTCACCAATTTCAATCACCAAGTTTCTAGTTGTCTTTCTTCGCTTGATTTTCCTTTCGTAGATCTGGTCTTCTCCTTATCCAGGATCCATCTCTAGGCCCGAATTCTAAGTACCTTTTAGCTAAAACATATTTACTCCTTCTTTAAGCATAAGCTCTCCATCGCAAACGTTGAATTTTGATATGCCTTGCGGCTCCCATGACACCAAATTTTTCCATGAACAAGGATGTGTCCCTACGTTTTCCGAAGAATTTTCTTCACGAACACTCCAAGCTGCTTTCGCAAGTATCCATGCTTCAGAACCATATACAAGGACGGGTAATATCAGTGTTTTATACACCATGACCTTTTTCTGACAAAAGGTGGCTTTGCTTTTAGCTTTCGCTTTGCCATAGGTTTTAATGTACATTGTTTGCCAATACCCACCCGGGTGGTATACTAATTCTTGTACATGTAATGCTTAGTACTACGCATCTCTGGACCTTTTACACAAGTTCAGTTATTTCCCCCCCAAACACATATCCCATATTACACTACCCTGTGTGTGGATCTGTTTTAGAAAGCATATGCATATTTTACTAACTATTTTCGATTGTAGCAGCTAGATCTTATAAATGAGATCTTTCAGGTAAAATTAGCGTCCAAAGCTTTCCTAACCCGCTCTTACGTGCACGCTCTTCAAGAAAGCTTGCTATCAAGCTTAATAAGCATATATTTAGCGCTGTTTGCTCGAAAATTAACCCTCTTTAGCTCCGGCACTTTAAAGGCTTTCAACTTTTTGCTCTCTCTTGAAGGGTTCTATTCCAACTCTCTTTGGGCTTGTCAAAAAACATCTTAGTTATAAAGAAAATGAAAAAAACTTAAAAACATAAAATTCCTGTATTCTTTTTTTAACAAGCTCAGAAATTCATCTTATAAGTTAAGTTGAAACTTCTTTTAATTCTTCAATATCTACATTTTGCATTATATGTGAAATAAATAAATATAAATTTTTTTCAGTGTTTGTTTTTTTAAATTTAATTTAAATCTTCTGGTATAAGTAAAATCGTTTATATAAGATATATTATATAGTGATGCAATGGCATGACATTTCACTTGTAAAGTTTTACAAGAGTGTCAGAAAATAAAATTATTTATAAAGATTTGTTGAGCATATTTACATGTAACTGGGGAAGCTATAATTAAGTTTAAATTCAGTGAGTGTGGGTGAGCTCTTTTTTTTTGTAGTTTAAAACAGAGCTGTTAATTAGCTGCGACATCAGCTGTTATTAAATAATTTGTTGTAAGTGCTGACAGAAATGATAAAAAACATATTTAAGACTCTCATCATCGTTGACAAGCTTGTATTGTTGCAACTTGACATATAATTACCAAAGAAGTTTCTAACACTTGTACTAAAATTTTTGTAAGATAGAGAGCAAATTCACACATAATATATTAGAAAAAATTAGAAATAAAAATAATAAGATGGTTATAGTAGATATTAGAAATTTGGCAGAGTCACAAAATGTTTAAAATAATTTGATTTTACAGTCTGTGTCTCATCAGAACACTGTCACAAATCAATAATAAGATTTTCGCTGTATTTAGTGCCTTTAAGAATGAAGGTAAAAAATATAATTAAAAATAATTTTTTTACAAAAATCCAAAAGTCACTACACAGCTAGCCATAAAAAATCCTTTGGAAAATATTTATTAATATAGACTCTACATATGTACATACATATAGGCACTACTAAATTATACAAAATAAACATATAAGTTACTTGTTTCTATAAACGATGCTCTAATACCGGAAAATAAATCGCCACATTAATCTAATTTTAAAAAGGTTCACAAATAAAAAATTTTATGTGGACAATAAATTTTGCGGTTATCAATTGTGTGTTAAAAACATTATTGATTTCTAACAATTAACCCGCTACTTCGTATGCGCAGTTTTATATATTTTCTAAAACATAATGTTAAATTTAAGAACGCACTAAAGGCTTAAACAAGTAAAATTTGAATAATTTTCAATGCAATTATAGTTCAGAAACTCTAGTTTTTAATATCTGCAAAAATTTGCACAAAAATATGGAAAAAGTACTTTTTATTTGCCTAAATTTCATACTTTAAGGATAAGGACCTTAAAACAATTCAAGAGACTACCAAAAATAATAAAAAGTAATTTTTTGGAACTAAGTTGACTTTTGGCCTCAATTGGGGTCAACAGATCCCTATTTGATATTTTTAGAATCAATATCTCCAAACAATGCAAGAAGGGCTTAAATAACTGTCCATATATTTGCAGTCATAATTTCAATATGTGGAAAAAGTACCAAAAATTTAAAAAGTCATTTTTAAACGCCTAAATGACTTATAACTTTAATTTGGATTAATATTCCTTATAATATTAAAAAATGCAAAAAGTACCAAAAATGTGAAAAAATTACTTTTAGTCCATTTAATAGAATTTCGACCTCAATATGGACCAATTATATAAGCTCATATTTTTAGTCTCATAATCCCAAAAAAAATACAAAAAGTACCAAAAATATAAAGGAAACATTTATTTCCTCCCTTAGTTGACTTCTGGCATTTATGGGCGTCCAAAGACCTTTTTTTTGTATTTCTTTACTCAAAAAATCAAGAAAGTATGTCAAACGATAATTCAAAATTTTTTTATCTTTACTACAGGGTGTCTGGTGCAATGCGATTGTTTAAAAAAATATCAAACGGTGCAGAGGGAGGGTGGCATCGTTGGAATTATCAATTTTGCGGATTCGTCAGTCACGGTGCCGCAGTGGCCGAAGAAGCATCGCGTCTTCCCTGTGGAGACCTTTTTTAAGAGCCATGATTTATACGTAATTGCTCGTCGACATTTTTGTGGAAAGTTTGGTATTCGGCTAATACGTGATTAACCGAATAAAAATTTAATTCGTTCGTGGGTGCAAAAATTTCGCCCAACTGCTTTAGCTATAAATGTCCCACGGCCAGGGCCCAGTCGATCTTCAAGGACTCTCGAAAACATTGAACTGGTTAAAAAGAGTTTACGGCAATTCGCGACTTTAAATACTGAAAATAGCAGTCTCAGTGGGACTTCCAAGAGCGATTATTTATGAAAGTGTAGAAAATAATATGAAGTGTCAATTTTTTAAGTGCAATTCGTCCAAGAACTGAAAGAAAGTGACTTCAATTTACGCAAAAATTTTAGTTAAACGATGTTGGAGAGTTTTCGCACTGTAAGTCCCATTATTTGGAGCGACAAGGCTCGTTTTCACTTAAACTGCCACGTCTAGATGTAAAACTGCCTATGCTGGTCACTAAGAACCCGCAACCCTCGGTTGAAACATCAAAAACCATTGTATTGCCCCAGGGTAACTGTTTGGTATGCCATATGCACGCATGAGAAAATTTAACTATTTTTATTCGAAAATTCTCAAGGCCAGGTGACGAATGTCAACGGTGAAAGCTATTGGCGCATAATTACGGAATTCTTTTTGCCAAACCTGCGAGATGGATACAATGGATATTCTTTTCATACGTGGTTTCAACAGGATGAGGCAACTGCATATACAGCCAAAGCTTCGAAGAATTTTGTTTGGGAAAATTTTCTCCAAAAACTGATCGACCGCTTTAGGCCATTGTCAGCGAGTTACCTGATCTAACTTTTATGGATTTTTTTATAGGGCTACTTTAAAGAGGGTGTTTATAATTGCAATCCCTAATCTCCTGGGGCTTTAAAGAAAAATATACGTCGAGAAATCAGCTCAATTGAACCAAGTATACTTCAGCATGTGGCGCAGAACACAAGGCTCCGTTGTGAACATTGTGTTCAACTCGACAAAAGATATCTGGATGACACACTCCTTATGAAATAAAATCCGTTTTGTGGCAATTATAACGTTTGAATATATAAATTTGCCACCAGACAGCCTGCATATATGAAAACAGTTTTCTCACACAACTCTTTTATACTCTCAGAGTTTGACCTTTCCAGAAAACCGATTACCAAAGTACGCTTTGTGTTTAATATATCACAGTTTAAAAGAAAGCAATTTGCATTATATATCTACCTTTTGCTGGCAAGGAAATTACGAGATGGACCTAGGCACTACCGAGATTTAGTTTTTATCCTTTTTTATCCCTTAGAGTCCAAAATATCGACAAAGTCACAGAAACGGGTCTGCTGAATAACCTAGAAACTTTTTAAATTTCCATGTTTCGCCAATTTTTACCTAATTGGGGTCCTAGTTTCCCGAAATTCCGTTTAAGTGGATCATAAAATTGAATGAGGCACCGGCAGTTCGAATTTCAGGTCTTTATGAAGTTGGGCAGTCACTCAGCCAGTCAGTCATTAACAATGTGCCCTTATACGCAGACATTGGATGTGACGATAGTTTTTAAAATACACAGGGGATAGACAAGTAATCAAACAAATGCATAAAATAGTTCAAGACATCTATAAAAATAATTTTATACGTATTTAAGTATGTATGTATATGTATCTGTTTATATAATTTATTAAGTCAATAAAAACATTTTGTGAATTTTATTATTTATTTATACATGTGTATTCTATAATCAAATTTTTATTAGGAAGTTAAAATATTTTGATTAAATTATTTACAGAAATCAAGCAGACACATAAAAATTACTTTGGGGAATTAAAGGGTTAAGAAGGCAGTGCTCTCGAAACTTTTTTTGAACGTTTTCGTGCAATTCAGAAAAACATAATCATTAGACTAATATACGTAAAAAATATGATGATTGTGAAATGATTACAGCAACAGTATTTTATTTTCAGTAGCAATATTTTAATTTTTTAAAAGAAATTACAAAAAAACACATTTGAATTTGCGTTTAAAATTAGTCTTATATTTAAAATATAAATCGATTTATTTTAATTTAGTTTTAGAATTAGGCATAACTAAAATCATAGATCTAAAAGCGTAAAAACTTAGATTTTCGAAGTTGTTTTGTACCCATAAGAGTATTGTGTTAAGAACCACTGTCTGAAAGTGTGTTTTTAATTAGTTTAAAGTAATAAAAACTTTGAAAAAATGTCTGATTTTTTATGGTGCCAAATTTTTCTAGAAATTTAATTTAACTTTTGTTTTTTATTAGTGTGAATTTTTTTCAACAATACCGAGGGGACGGCCCTTATAAATTAAGTCCCCGACATTATTATCAAGAAATCGGGTTATGAATATGAGTAAATAGAGGGAGTAGCTGGACACTACAAGTGGCAGGTGAAATACCTACATGTAGAGTTGTAAAAATTAGTGTTTTTAAATATAAGATTTTCAAATTTATTTTCTTAATATAATTAATATATTTAATTATATTGTGTTATTTGTTAATTAAATCAATGTTTTGGTACCGCAAAAGTTTAAGTAACTAATACACCTTACTATACATTCACGCATATATTAGCCCTACCCGGCCCGCTTTGCTGGCCCTGATGCCACCATGAATTTAATAAACTAAACATGCCATGCTCTACTCCATTTAAATAAAATCATATAAATTAAAGTTCAATAGATCTATATTTATGGCATATTTAAATATATTTTAAAAAAGTACAATGTTCTCTTGCAATGTTCTATTTGGTCAGCTCTTGGGTGGGTCAATTATTTCTCAATCTACCTTATCTATGCCGTATACTTTTATGGCAATTTCAATTGAAGATACCAATGCAAAGTTTGATAATTATGCCTATCAAAACTGCGGTAATATATACTTATCTTATGTTTTTCATCTGCTTAAGTGGTACAGCCCCGCTTCTACTCCTCCTGTCGGCCGCTGACAAAAGTACTAAATATTAATAAAAGTACTAAATATATATAACCATTCAAAATGCAAAACATTTAAAGTATTTAAGCTGCATAGGAAGTAGCACAGGGCTAATTATGGAAAAAAGGCTTCTTTTAACTAATTTTTTTTTTCAAAATTCTAATAAAATTATGTTTTCGGTTGTTCTTTGTTGCTTGGACACTTGAAATCTGACCTCTATAGTCCTTAGTTTTATACGTCTAGACTTCTGCTCTCAATAAACCAAAAATCTTCAAAAAAACCTTATTTTCATCTTAGTCGGCCTTTTTAAATGATTAAGAAGGAGTTAATTTATTTTAAAAAATTTTCAGAAAGTACGTTTTACCTTCTTATTGCACCCCTAACCTCTGTGTGGGTCAGTAGTTCTTAGTTTTATATTTTTATGCTCAAAATCTGAAAAAAAAACTCAGAAAATTTACAAAAAATACTTTTTGCCATTTTAAAAGTTCATGTGGGTCAATAGTCTTTACTTACTTTATGACCGAGATAGCTAATACGGAACGTTTGTTCAACTAGGCAAATTTAGAATCGATTTCCACGAGCTTCTATCTTCTGCGCTTCTCCTCCAATTGGGCTAGTTAGCCAAAATTATACACACAAAAATAAGAACTTTCCATTAGTTCATTTAAGATCTCAATATACACAGTTTAGTATTATTATTTTTTTTTTTGCTCCTAATCTGAAAAATGCAAAAAGTACACAAAGTTAAAAAAGTACTTTCTTTTATACATCCGTATTGGTCATTAGTCCTTATTAATAAGTAGTAAGTAGTACTAGAGTACAGTTTTAAATTTGTTTTGCCAAATAGTCCCCAAAATTTGGAAAGAAGAAAAAAGAAAGATGCGCGTCCGTTCATTTAAGTAAAGTACGATACTTTTTAAGTTTAGTTTCTATCGTGTATGGTTTGCTAGTAAGCAGTTTGTGGAGTTTTCCCTAATTTACTCATTTCAACCCTGTAAGGGCTCTAGTTTCTCAAAATCCGATCTTAGTGGACTCAAATTTTAAGTTTTTAGCTTAACGCAGTTTATCAGAACGATGATGAATCAACCAGTCAGTCAGTCAGTTAGTCATAAAAATATTTATTTTGGCTTTGTGAAATATAAGACCCATCAAAAAACTTGTATTCGCGAAACGGTATTAAGGTATTTTCAAAAATGCAATCTGTGCTTTCAAACCACGAATACAAGGACACCCACTCAGACAGTGACTCTGAATTGATCGGTATATTTGAAGATGTGTCTTAGTGTCACAGTCCTCTAGTAAATATTCTAAACATTATTTATGTTATTAAGTGTGTACCTAATAACTAATTTAAAAGTATTACCGTATTAAGGAATCACAATCTTAAATAGAAAAATTTTTGAACCTTTTATAACCAAGAATATAAGTAAAAATGGAACTATCCTACAAAATATGTGCAATTAAAATTCATCAGAAATGATTACAAAGTTAAAGTCAACGATCTTTTAAAGCATTAATATAAGTTGTCTTTTTCTTGCTTCATGTACAAGGTGGGCCTATTGGAAGATGCTCTTATTTTTGCAAATCGCGACATATGTCAAATCTGTTTTGATATTTGTGAACAGAACACAAGTAAACAAGCGATAAGCTCCCTAAGAGCGTGGAATAATCGTGTCTAGTTTTTTGCGTAACAATTCTTCTGTGGTGTTGGCGCAGTGCAAACTCTGTCACCGATTCCTCCGTCGTCCCGCACCGATTGCGCAAACACTGGGACGTTTGGCCACCAACTTTAAAAAGTATGGATCACACGAGACGCTAGCAAGGGTGGCCGACATCGAAGCACCCGTTCTAGAGAATATCGCAGCCGTTGGCGAGGATGTCGAGGTGTCGCCAAAAACATCGACCAGACTGCGTGCCTCGCAATAAGCCATCAGCCGGTCACCCCTAAGGCGAATTTTGGTCAAGGCCTGCGCATGCTCCCATGCAAAGCTTTTTCCTGTCGTCCGCAAAACGCGTGCAACCTACGCACGATTTTTCGACCAAAATCATAATGAGCGATGAGGTTTTTCCACCTCAGCGGGTACATAAAAAAGCAAACCTTTTGCTTCTAGGACACTAAAAATTTATGAGTAATGCACGAGGAGCCATAAAACTCGCTCAAAGTTACTGCATAGTGCGCTGTTCACGCTGGAGGAGCCACTGGTCGAAAGACATTGGCCATGTTAGCCGAGTTTTTTTTTTGCAGCAATTGAACGAATAATGACTAGAAGACATATGGTTTCAACAGAACAGAGCTTCGGCACACACTGCGCGAGCCACAACCGGTATTTTGAAGGCGGCGTTCCCGTGTCGCCTCATCTCTCGTTTTGGCGATTTGCATTGGCCCGCAAGATCGCCCGATTTAATCGTTTCAAATCTTTTTTGTGTGGTTTTTTTCTAATTCCCGTGCTTACGTGAACACGCACGAGGTCCTGGAAGGCCTCAAGGACAACATGCGACACGAGTACGAGAATCTGTCGGCGGAAGTTCTCGCCGAAATGATGAAAATGCCATAAAACGAGGCCGTATAGCAATCTATTGTGACGGCGTCCATTTTTTTTGTACATATATTTTATTATTGAATCTTCGCTTAAGCGAACTAACAATAAGTATTCAAATCTTAAAACTCAGTAGTTAATACTAGTCCAGTCAGTACCAGACTAAAATTTAAGTTCTCACAATAAAATTAATTAGCCAGTAAAATTCTTAAGGTTCAAATAAACATAATCGAAGAACAGAATCGAAGTTTTTCATTTAGAAAACAATAAGAGCCAAACAAAATCGAATGATATTTTTGGCCCACCTTGTATTTCATAAATTACAAACAACAACAAACAAACTTGTTGTTCTGAAATTCAAAATGCTCTATGACATATATATGTAAATACTAAATATTATGCATATTTCTTTGATAGAATTAGCCGCCTACTTCAAGCATTTAATCAACTGAAATATTTATTGGCATTTTATTAAAAATTTTAGTTTATTTTTTTTTCCTATTTTTTTGTTATAAGATAAGGCAAACAAAATAAAAAAATTAATAATATTAAAAATATGCTAAAATAAATAAACATCCAAATAAATTTAAAATTAAATTTCTTTGAATATGTTTAGCTAAAATGATTTATTAAAGCCATAAATTCTTCCAAAAAATATTATCAAAGTCGTTCATTTTTTATTTTTTTTTATTTATTTTATTTTTGCTATAATTTTGTTTAGAAAATACATTTTGAATTTTATTTGAGAAAATAGACAACAGCCATTTGTTTCTAACTTCAATAAATTTATATTTTTCGACCACCTAATGATAAGGATTAGAAAAAATTAATTTTATTTAAAAAAAAACACCGTCCGTCAGTCAGATTAAAATGAAGTATTACCCAAGATGGACATTTGCCAAAATGCCACACCACTAAAAAGTGGTAATTAATCATGAAACAAATTAATATGGATTTATTTTGTTAATGTTTTCTTTTTTTTTTTTTTGCTGTGATTTATTATTTTTGAAATTATAGCTTAATTATAGCAACGTATTACATGTAAACAAAAAACAGAAAAAAATTATTTTATTGTTTTGTTTTTTATTTTTAAAGATTAAAATTTAAAATTTTAATGTATGGATGGATGGATGTTATACATTAATAAATTTTTTTGCATCGGCTCAAAATTAAGGAGCGATTTTTTTTTTTTTTTCAAATAAAAAGATTAATGAATTCATCACTAAAAGGTACTGAAAATTATCGAGATATAAATAAACTAATACAAATTTTATTTTTCTTTATTTGCCAAAATTTTAAGATTATCATATACTGAATAATTGACATAGTTTTCAATTTGAAATTGTCACACCCGGCACATTTTCAAAGAGGTTTTTTTCTAAGAAAATATATTTTTTTGTAGATATTAAGTATCTAATATGATTAAAGCCCATTTTAACCACCATGTAAATTAAATAAATTAAGCCCACTCACAGGAAAATTTTAACTTACACGTTCCTTAAATGAAAATTATTTTATATATTAATTTGTAAAGTCACACCCTTCACCGTTTCCTGGTGGCCAATTTAAGCAGAAATCATGTCAACCAACTATTAAACGTTTAAAAACCAGCCATCCTTGGAAATCGTAGCCTTTTTATAAAAAAAATTTTTTTAAATGTTTGACATGTAAGCTAAAATTAAAGAAAATGTTTCCATTCGCCGCAACGGAATTGACCACATGTATATTTTTTGCATTAAGTTTAAGCCCAGAGTGCTTCGTCAGCCAAGGTGTTACAAATATATCATTCATGTTTTAATTAAATAATTAAATAAAAGGGAGTAAGCCATACTATTTACATTTATTTAATTAAAGAACTAAAGTAGTTTTGACTTAGCTGCATTTTGTTTGGGCATACGTTTAACTTAGCTGCACAAAGCAAGTAGTTTTCGGCACTATTCTTTAAAAGCCAATACACAATCCTTTTTTAAATGCACTTTCTGTACCCACATTTTCAAGATAACATACAAAATATTAACATTAGCTGCATTTTGACTTAGCTGCGCAAAAATTTCTATTCTTTAATTATTCGTTGAAATACTTGTTTAAGGGCACTTTATATACCAGCACATTTTACCGTATTTTTTGGCATTTTAAAACTATTCCCATAAAAAAATTTACGTAAGCTGCGCAATTTAAAAAATGTTATAGCGATTTTTTGACACTGCACTGTGGCCAGCACTTCCCCACTTTTCCCTTGGTATTGAAAATATCAAACTTCTTATACAAATAAAAAAAATTTTAAAAACTTTTCTTTAAAATTTATGATAACAGCATTTTTAATTTGCCTACACGAAAAATCTTGCAAAGTTGATTGTGCAGCTAAGCCAAATTAATGTATTGTATGGTACTATGATGAACAATATGTTTAGTTTTTTAATCCAGCATTGGTGTGTAAGTTTATGGCTCTAATATTGTTAGGGCAGTTGCCCCAAATTCGGTTACTATTGAGAGTACAAATTAATTGTGTCCATTTTTTAGGGTCAAAAATGCATTTATTTCAAAATAAAAAGAATTTACAGATTAATCAAAGTATCGCCCATCGCTAGTTACTACTTTTTCCCACCTCTCAGGCAATTTTCAAATTTCATCTCGAAAAAATGTATTGTGTTTTGAGGTGAACCAAGTTTACAGCCAGTATTTTATTTCTGCGAAATAATTAAACAGGTGACCTACCAGATCATGCTGCATCCTTCGGAACAATTTGTAATCAGCAGGAACAATAGCCGGAAAATACGGCGAGTGCGGCAAAATCTCCCACTTCAGCAATTCCAAATATTTTTTGACGACTTTTGTGACATGAGGCCGAGCGTTGTCATGTAGCAGAATAACTTTATTATGTCTTTGCTTGTATTCCGGCCGTTCTTCTTATAATGCACGGCTCAAACCTATCAATTGCAGACTAGACCGATCGCCCATTATGCTACCGCCTGGATTTAGCAGCTTTTAGTACACAATATCCTTTTGGTCCCACCAGATGCACAACATGATCTTTGAACCATGAATATTCGGCTTTGGTGTTGATGTTAAGGTAGATGGCCACAATTAACTGGGCATAGCGTAGTATTTTTTCTTCTTGTACTTATCATAGAAAATCCATTTTTTATCCCCAGTAACAGTTCGATGTAAGGAACCCTTACTTTGTTGCCTTTGAAACAGCTGCTCGCAAGTGCAAAATCGCCTTTCAATGTCTCTCTGTTTGAATTTATAAGGCACCCAACTGCCTTCCTTTTGAATCATTCTTATGAATTTTAATCGTACAGAAACTGCTTGTTGAGTCACTTCCAATGATTCTGCAAGCTCCTCTTGCGTTTGACTCGAATCTTCATCGAGTAAAGCCTCCAACTGTTTGTCTTAGAGTTTTTTGGTTGTCCAGGGCGAGGCCTGTCTTCAACGTTGGAATTTTACGTTTGAAGAGTCGCTTGTATGATCAAACGCAAAGATGTATTTTGTGTTAAACCTGATATTTGTTGCAAAATAAAAAAAATAAATGTCTAAGCCCATCTTCACTTATACTGGTGGACTACGAATCAAATCCGTCACTCCGTCCGGCTGGGTTTTAAAAGCCCTTATGGTCAATTGCACGTAAAATGGCCAAAATTGGGGAAAACCCATTTTTGCTTCTTTATCGTTTAAAAAAATTCAAAATGATCAAAATATAAATAAACTAATATATTTTTAATTTTGATCCTTTTTTATGTTTTGGTTAAAACTCCAAACCCATCAATTTTCATAAAGGTTTCTCCTTTAGAAAAAATAATTTTTTGTAAAAAAATTTAATCAAATATGATTCAAAAGACTAAAAGCTAGTAAAAGATCCAAAAACTTAAAACCATTCTCAAGAATATTTTGCACAACTCGATCTCAAAGTCAAAATTCTTCAAAATTTAAATTTCGAAGTTAACACCCGTCACAGTTTTCAAGTATAAATTGTGAGCAGAAATTGCATTATTGCAGACTCTATTTATATTAGTCGCTTCAAAACCTACCTTCCTTGTAAATCATAGCCTTTCTTAAAACCAAAATTTGAAATTGATTGTGTTATAAGCAAAAGTGTAAGCAAAATGGTCACACCCGTCACAATAGAACTGCCCTTTTACAAATATCTACCCAAACAAGATTTATCAACCTAAATATTACATTGTCTAAACAAAAATGTCAACATTTTTTATTTGGATCGGTTTATAATTTACTAAAGCTTCCATGTAAGTCTTACTCCTCTTAATTAAATTAAATTAAATTAACAGAAAATTAAAATTGATACCAGAATGCTTTTGCACCGTTAAAAAAATTATATTAAAACAGCAACAACTGTACCAAATTTTTCCGTATTTAAACCAAAATTGTTAAGTAATTTTTATGTCAATGAAATTTTTTCCCCAAATTTCACCGCAATTTATCAATAAATTAGCATTGGTGCTATATAAGCCCACAAACGAAAGTTGCCTTAACCCTAATACGTATTTGGCTTATCTTAGTAGTTAGTATAAGACAATTTATGGTGTAGGGTATAATACGATCGGTCTTGACCGACTATAGTTTCTTACTTGTTTGGATACACTCTTGTTAATTATATTTTACTAAATAATTAGTACCAAGTAGAGTTACTTAAAGTCGATTGTAACCTGCCTTTGCTAAATGCTGCTTGTGAATATTCTTTTTACTCAACAAAAATGATTGATGGTTTTTTGACATATTTACGACTTTAACTTATGCTTAAACACCCAAATTACCAAGTAAAATTTGTTCATGTGTTCATTTCGAAAACATCTTGTGACTAAGATTGATTATGCTATTCATGTTAAAAAATATTTTATTTTTGCTGTGCACATGTACTGCAAAGTCATATATTACACATATCAATCAAAAAACATTAATTATTATAATTTTTTGTAAGAAAACCATTTTGGAGATATGAATGATTATTTTAAATTTAATTTAATAGTGTATTTCTGTTCAAAATTAAACTAATCAAATATATAAAAAATAAAATTAAAATGCTGCTTACGAACTCAAATAAATTTTAAATGTTTTTGTTACTCTATATATGTGCTCTCTTATTTACAAACATTTCCTTTCACTTTTGCTATTTTTAAAGTTTATTATAAAGTTTCTGCATACAGTTTTTAAATTGTTTGTGCGATATAATGTGGTTGATAAAATTTTTAAATTTTGCTGTCGTTTTTCAACTGGCTCGTTGGTCTAGGGGTATGATTTCCGCTTAGGGTGCGGGAGGTCCCGGGTTCAAATCCCGGACGAGCCCAAGTCAAAAAGTTTTTTTTGATTACAAAAAATATTTTTGTGTTAAGCTTATTACAGGAAATCATTTTTAGGAGTAGAGGAACAGATAAAAACAACTAAATTAAATGTTATTAAACGTTAAGAACCTTAAGAAGGGTGAGTTTCAATTTCTAAAGCAAAAAAAAATAAAATAATTTCTTTTTTTTTTCGTTTATAACATAATTAATATTGGTCGACTTAAAACAATTTATTTGGAAAGTCAAAAACCATTTTTTATTTAAAAAATTTTAGGCTAATTGCGGGAAAACTTTCAAAATTTAATAGGCAAAATGCGGTAAGTGTCATATAAGGATTAAGTTGACAAAAATGTGGTATTTAAGCAACATGCAGTGTATAAAATTATTTAATATCATATTGGTAAGAATATTTATACCTCATGAAACGAAATTATTAAATAAATATTACAAAAATAACTTACAAAAATTAAAATAAAAAAAAAGGAGGAAACCAGTCATACTGTTTCTTTTTCTCTGTTGCATGTAATTTAAATAGGTGATGTTTACAACCAAAAGACACTACTACCGTTCAAAGAGTACTGATGATGAAATTGCGTAGCTGCTTTCGAAAATGCATTCTACTCGGCTAGTATCGGTAGAGAAAACCTGTTTTTTTCGAACTAAAGTTTCTTCCAACATTAACGGAAAATAATAATTTCTTCTAAGAAAAAGAAATTATGTGAACTAAAGCCAAACTAAAAATCAAAAATTTGTGTAAAAAAACATTTTTAAAAAATTATAGTAAAGGGATGGGAGGAGTAGGTCCATACCCTATGTACTACGTACGTAGTAGATATGACCATTTCAAATACCTAGCGATTACACTGCGTTACAAGCTCTGAGGGGTTCATTGCTCAGCCCTCGTTTGGCACATAGGGCGTATGTATTTAAGTGAGAAGAAGGACAATGAAACAAGGCAATAATCATCTAGAATTGGTGAAGAAGAAGAAACAATGTTCATAACCCCAAAAAAAAAAAAATACGAAGCCAATTAGAATGTGATGTGCTTCAATCGCGTTAAAATATCATGTGAGAAGTGTCAAAAAACGTTTTGTAGAAAAAAAGGATGTTTTGCTTACTATCACTCCTGAGACCCAATTGTACTAAACTTAATGCATCTCCTAAAACACAACTTTAAGTTATTTTTTTTTTCTTTCAAAATATTTTGAATAACAGTTTTTAACACAAAAATAAATAGTGGAAAAATTAAATTGTTAATGATTTTCATTTGGTCATCAACGGGTTAAAACGTTAATGCATTTAATTATTATTTAATTTAAAATCACCCTTGGCAAGTAGCACAATTATTGTTTGATAAGCTACATAAATTTTAATTAAGCTTAACAATGTCATTATAAACTTGTACTAATAAATATCGATTAATGTCAAGAATATGAATTGAAGAAAATATCCCCTAAACAGGGTTTTTTTCTTAAAATTTTCTTGTAAATAATAAAGAGAAATGATAATAAATAGGACCCGCATTACTAAAGAAATGTTTTATTTATAACGAGTTTGTCAACCACCATTAACCACTGTTTTTATACCCTTCACATAGTGATAAGGGTATATATCAGTTTGTCATTCCGTTTGTAATTTCTTTATTATTCATTTGCGACCCCATAAAGTATATATATTCTGGATCCTTATAGATAGGGAAGTTGATATAGCCATGTCCGTCTGTCTGTCTGTCTGTCCGTCTGTCCGTCTGTTGAAATCAAGTTTCCGGAGTCAAATAAAAAGATACAGACCAGATAATGGTGTCAAACGATTAGAAATATCCCGCTAACAATCGCTATTAAAAATCAGCAAAATCATTTCACTATTGACCGAGATATAAGCGAAAACCCAAAGCAAACCATTTTTTTTAGGACAAAATCCGTGCATATATCCCTATTTATCTCAGTAAGTATAGTCACTATTGCCACAAAACTTGGAATGGATACTTTTAAAAAAGGCACCTAAATAATGGAAAATTTTTTTTCAGATAGGATCAGGGGAAGTGGTAGTTTTCCTACATTTGCACAAATTTGGTGAAATATTTTATGCGCTATATCTCGTAAACTATAACAGCTATCGACTTAAAATGTTCTACAAAAAGTAATTGTACGCTAAGGACTACACTATAAAGAAAAAATTTTTTGAGTGGGGGCAAAAAAAAGGGTAGCTCCCATACAAATTAACGATTTTTATGAAATATTCGATACGCTGTATCTCGGAAACTATAACAGATATCGAAATGAAATGTTCTACAAAAAGTAATTGGGCAATGAGGGCTACGCCTTAAAGAAAAATTTTTTGGGTGGGGGCAAAAAAAGGGGTAGCTCCCATACAAATTAACGATTTTTATGATATATTCGATACGCTATATCTCGGAAACTATAAAAGATATCGAAATGAAATGTTCTACAAAAAGTAATTGGGCCGTAAGGGCTACGCCTTAAATAAATAATTTTTTGAGTGGGGGCAAAAAAAGGGGTAGCTCCCATACAAATTAACGATTTTTATGAAATATTCGATACGCTATATCTCGGAAACTATAAAAGATATCGAAATGAAATGTTCTACAAAAAGTCATTGGGCCATAAGGGCTACGCCTTAAATAAATAATTTTTTGAGTGGGGGCAAAAAAAGGGGTAGCTTCCATACAAATTAACGATTTTTATGAAATATTCGATACGCTGTATCTCGGAAACTATAACAGATATCGAAATGAAATGTTCTACAAAAAGTAATTGGGCAATGAGGGCTACGCCTTAAAGAAAAATTTTTTGGGTGGGGGCAAAAAAAGGGGTAGCTCCCATACAAATTAACGATTTTTATGAAATATTCGATACGCTATATCTCGGAAACTATAAAAGATATCGAAATGAAATGTTCTACAAAAAGTAATTGGGCTATAAGGGCTACGCCTTAAATAAATAATTTTTTGAGTGGGGGCAAAAAAGGGGTAGCTCCCATACAAATTAACGATTTATATGAAATATTCGATACGCTGTATCTCGGAAACTATAACAGATATCGAAATGAAATGTTCTACAAAAAGTAATTGGGCCATTAGGGCTACGCCATAAATAAATAATTTTTTGAGTGGGGGCAAAAAAAGGGGTAGCTCCCATACAAATTAACGATTTTTATGAAATATTCGATACGCTATATCTCGGAAACTATAACAGATATCGAAATCAAATGTTCTACAAAAACTAATTGGGCAATAATGCCTACGTTTTAAAGAAAAATTTTTTGGGTGGGGGCAAAAAAAGGGGTAGCTCCCATACAAATTAACGATTTTTATGAAATATTCGATACGCTATATAAACTATAAAAGAAACTATAAAAGATATCGAAATGAAATGTTCTACAAAAAGTAATTGGGCCATAAGGGCTACGCCTTAAATAAATAATTTTTTGAGTGGGGGCAAAAAAAGGGGTAGCTCCCATACAAATTAACGATTTTTATGAAATGTTCGATACGCTGTATCTCGGAAACTATAACAGATATTGAAATGAAATGTTCTACAAAAAGTAATTGGGCCATAAGGGCTACGCCATAAATAAATAATTTTTTGAGTGGGGGCAAGAAAAGTGGTAGCTCCCATACAAATTAACGATTTTTATGAAATATTCGGTACGCTATATCTCGGAAACTATAACAGATATCGAAATGAAATGTTCTACAAAAAGTAATTGGGCCATAAGGGCTACGCCCTAAATAAATAATTTTTTGAGTGGGGGCAAAACACGGGGTAGCTCCCATACAAATTAACGATTTTTATGAAATATTCGATACGCTATATTTTGGAAACTATAACAGATATCGAAACCAAGTGTTCTACAGAAAGTGATTGGACATCGAGGGCTACGCTCCTGAAAAATAATTTTTTGAGTGGGGGCAAAACAAGGGGTAGCTCCCATACAAACTAACGATTTTTATGAAATATTCGATACGCTATATCTCGGAAACTATAACAGGTATCGAATTTAAATGTTCTACAAAAAGTAATTCGACAACAAAGCCTACGATTTGAAGAAAAAATTTTTTGGGTGGAGGATTGACAAAGGGGATCTCCCATACAAATTAACAATTTTTATGAAATTTTCGATATGCTAAATTTAGGAAACTATAAAACGAAATTGACTTCAAATGTTTTATAAAAAGTAACAGGATAAGACCTATATTCAAAAAAAAGTTTTTTTGAGCAGGGGCAGGGGAAGAGGTAGCTCTAATACAAACTAAGAATTTTTATGAAATTTGCGATACGCCACATTTGGAAAACTATAACAACTATCGACTTCGAATATTCCACAAAAAGTAATAATCAAATAATTCATACATTTTGGAAAAAAAGTTGGAGAGGAGCAGGGGGACTAAAACATCCCATAAAAATTAACAACTTTTATTAACCTTTTAATATAAATAATGTCGAAAACTTTAAAAACTCTCGACCTCAAACCTTCTTCATCTATTTCTATTATTCATACGAACGTTAAAAATTTTGTATATTTTTCTATCGGCTTTAGAGCTCGCACAAGGTTTTTTATTATATTATTTGCAGTACAAAATTACTCGGCTGGGTATATTTTAAGACCAATGTGAAGGGTATATAAGATTCGGCACAGCCGAATATATCGCTCTTACTTGTTCTTACTATTGTTAACATTAAAAAATTTAAAGCATATTTTTATTAATATAATAAACAATCATAAAAAAGAAATCACAACAAAACGATCAGACTTTATAAAATTTGTTATTTTATTCGCATTTTGAGATAAAATGAAAATAATCGCTTTCAGTTAATTTAGACGAACAAAATTATATTGCTAAACGCAAGCTCTTAAATAAATAAATTGTGACAATGTACAATTCATTTGATTATTAACATGGCTGTTGGTATATTTAATTTGCCAGCAATAAAAAATTTCCTGAAGCACTTAAGTTGTATATGGGCGATTTCATAGTAAAAAGCCTTTAAAGATTTTTTTTATTTTAAGCCCCATACTTAACCTGCAATTTTTGCAAAAGTTTAATAAATTTTTCTTAAGTGTCATTCTATTACTTCTTTATTTTAAGTTCGTGAAAACGAGGATTTAAGAAAAGAAAATATACATACATATTATATAAATAATAAAAAAAGCCAGCAGACGACGTGAAATTACAGAGGGGCGTAAGAGCAAGCAGAGCCTCTTTTGTATTTATGCTCGGAGACTTCTTCAATTCACTTTGTTTGTCATTAAACGAAGAACATTTTTTTCATATTTTTATTATTGAATCTTCGCCTTTGGCGAGGAATAGAAAGTTGTGAAAACAAGAAAGATACATATAGATTTAGACGGAGAAATAAAAGCACTATTGGGCGTCCCTGATTTAGTTTTCTACTGTCAAACTACCTGATCCTGTTGATGAGCCAAGCTTACATCCTGAAATCTTGTTTAGTTTATGGTCCAATCAGAATCTCCAATTCACAGGTAGGGGCAGAATATGTGTTTTATTCCTTTAAGGTCTTCTTAAAATCAAAAAATCTGCAGTGTCGCATTTCCGTTTGTATGTCCTTTCCCTAACTTGGCAATATCCAATAATAACTTCAATCGAATAATTGTAGTCCCACACTTCTCACTGTCATAAGAACCATAGTTTCTGTCATGCTTACTTCTGGTCATTTGTATAATATAGTCCCTCGGATGTAATAATATTCCATCAGAGATATATACATCTACGAACACACTCAAAAATTTTTTCATCAACATGATCTCCCTCCTTGGGAGATATTTTCCATTCAAATTTATAAGGACCCTACATTGTTCTGTTTGGGGGATCCGACCCTTCCCTAACATTTCCATACTGGAGTGTGGACCCAAATTCCACCTATAATACAGGGCTATAATCATTTTTTCGTCACATTTTTTGTCATAGACAGGAACTGAGCGGGGATCTTCAGCCGAGAACTGGGTATTAGAGGATTCTTTTAACTTTCTGATGACTGCACTGAATTTTAGCATACCAATTGTCCGCTTGCATTTTCCTCTTCAGTTGTAACCCACAAGCCTTATCAGATTTTCAATTGTTAAGGAGTAAAAATTTTGAAATGGCAGACTGTGTGCCAGGAGGTAAGTGCTCATATATTTGATTTTGGGATACAGGAGTATTGAGCGGTTTCAAATATTAGACGAGCTGGCAAGAAGAACCTTATTTCAGACCTACAATAAGGGTATAGTCTCTGCTAGTTCTGGGAAAATACAAATTCATATTAAGAGCTTTTTACTGGGATTAGACGTAGTTTTTTCTGTCTTGGCGAGGGAGCGAATTAAGACTCCTTGTATTAAAACTGAAAAAGGGTGAATATAGGTATTTAAATCAAATCGACAAATTTTTTTTAGTACTGAGAGTTTGATTGATCGAGTAGAAGTTCAGTTCGAATCAAAAGCCGTATTTTACCCCAGATAATTGCGGTTCATGGCAAAAACCAGAGCGGTTGAACAATGATAATTACAGGTTCTGTGCTATGCCGGGAAATATAGAGCCCATTCAGAACATTTTTTGTCACTTTTCACCGGTAGTGCGCTCAAGAACAAACTGACTGGGATCTAATTAGTTTCAAAACCTGGAGAAAATATTTAGGGCGGTAGAGCAGGGATGATGTCATTAGTCATGAGGGTGAAACTGGTTATCGTGTTTTCGGGACTGGTGAAATCAAGGACCCAAAAGATCTATGTGGGATCTTTGGGAATAGCAATCTCAATCTAGCCCAGATCCCTTATTGTAGCAACTAATATTCTCACACGGGTGCCCTATTGGCGGTCCTAGTGCTCTATTCTTACGTGTCTACCTAAAGACTCGAAGCAGTGCGCTCATTACGTAAGGGGTTGTCTGACACAAAAAAGTGACCTTCAGAATTCTCGGTTCATATTGCTTTATAAAATAAAAATATATTTTATTGGAGCATATAGCAACAATGCTTTTCCAAGTTTTTTTTCCACACTGTCCGCAGATTTGCGATTGTCACATAATAGTTATTTTACAATTTCGACATAAGCTTCCACCTAGCAAAGACCTTTCCCACTAGGAATTTGAAAGCATCAATTTCTAAAAGTAGCGGAAGGCTTGATGCCTTTTGGAAGTTAGGTCTCTATGTGACTTTGGATACCCTGAAAAAGTGGCGCTGAACATCAAATCATACTTTTAATTTACTGCCATCTACTATTGTTGAAATAAAGTGAAGCACGAGTGTCTTTCATAGTTCCTTTGGCAAATGGACCGTTTGCTTTTTTTATTTGTTATCATTCTTGCTTTCCAGCATAAGGGTAGTTTCAAACCTCAGTAGGTATGTACCTCTCAAGTGCTGCATGGGCTGCCAATGGGTTCCTTGCAGGCTTGGAATGTTAAAGAACAAGTGGAATTAGTAGACAATGCCTTGAGAGCTGACGAGCAAAATCAAAACACCTACTTTAGAGTTTAACTGTAGGAGAACAGGCAGCATTCATACAAAAATAAAAAAAAACTATTTTTTCTCCAAATATTATTTGTTTGGCCCCGGGGAAACTTTTATAGAATCACCCATTTTTTTTTTTGTCACAATTAACATGTGATTTTTAAATTAAAAACACTGTCAAAACTAATACAAATGTCAGTCAAATAGTTTTAAATTTAGCACTTCAAAGTAATTGGTATTTTTAAGAGGTTGTTTTTTTTTTTGGGCGATATTAAGACTTTTGTGTGCAAATTGTTTTATGCTTGATGGATTCAATTGATTATAATAGAGCTGGGTTGATTGCAAATTGGCCGTTTAAGATACATATGTATATTCGTTTAGTTAAAGTTGATGAACATTTTTTGAAGACTTCTTGATGTTCAAAAAAATATAACAGTTTTGAAGAAATATCAAATCTTATTTATCGAATATTTCTATACGGATAAATGCAGCAGAAATTGAAACTTTTTTAAAGAGAAACCTACAACTCATATATACATATGTATATGCTCATATTTATTAGTACTTTATATTGCTGCCAGAGTTCGCTTATAACATTTACGGGTTCATATGTTTACAATTCCTGAACACT
Organism: Melanophora roralis; assembly: GCA_963583895.1. NCBI lineage: Eukaryota > Metazoa > Arthropoda > Insecta > Diptera > Rhinophoridae > Melanophora > Melanophora roralis. The sequence continues at coordinate 18,156,686 of OY757188.1, forward strand.
TTTTGCTGGTACACAGTTAATAAATAGTTTGATATGAATTTAGTTAAAATTACTTTACCCCTTACTTTGTTATTTTTTAGGTTGGAAGCCGTTTTAAATTTTTTTTAATTTTAATGTTCTTCCCATGTCAATATATGTTATGTGTAATTGAAAACAATTTAATTGTTAATTTTAAAAGTTTTTTCTTTTAACTTTTATTAATATTTATGCATTTTTTATTATTATTACTAGGAATCTAATAAAGTTTTATTTAATTAATATTGCTGTTGAAAAGCACATTTGTTTTATTAAAAATTATAATAATTGTCAAGTGTATCCACATGTACGGAATAACTGATTATATACAATTTATAATAAAACACTAATAATGCCATTGTTGTGTTTATTGCTGAGCAATTTTTTTTCTTTTTTTTTTGTTAAAAAGCCGTCAAAATGTTGATGAATACATTTTATTATTGTTAATAATACTTTTGTTAATTTAATAGCTTTTCGTTTGGGCATGGAAGCACAATCGACAGCTAAGGTAACTGGTTTTATTTTTTTATGACCACAGTTTGGTTTAGAGGGGATATACATGGTTATGACAACGAGTTTGTTGTCTTGATAAGTAAATGGGCAGTAATTTATATAATAAACTTTGTATAAATAAATGTAAATGCTGTTGGTTAACTTTATGTAGGCACTTGCGATACTGCATTTGAGTGTTGATTATGTTTTGTTATTGACATAATCTTTACAGCTGGCTCGTTGGTCTAGGGGTATGATTTCCGCTTAGGGTGCGGGAGGTCCCGGGTTCAAATCCCGGACGAGCCCCAGGTTAATTAGAAAATACTTTTTATTATTGTTTTTTTATTTTACATTATTTACAAGTTCTTAAATTATAAAAACCAAACCAAAAAAAGAAGAGAAAAATGAAAAAGTACACAGAAAAAAATTACGACAAACTAACTATCATAGTAACAACCAAATTGTAATTGCAATTTTTTAATTGTTGAATTGGATTTAAGAATTAAAATTGTAAAATTAATAAATATTTTTGTTAATAATTGTCGTTAATTGATTTTTGAAAATTGTAAAAAGCCATGGAGAATTGAAAAATACTTTCAAATAAAACTGGCTCAACAAATAAAATGTTGACAGTTTTAGGTATAAGTTTTACTGGACGAAAACAGTGGGTTAAGCGCAAAATGTTTTTTCCGAGTTTCTTGTTGCAAAAAAAAACATTAAGATCAGGCACCGCAATAAGTGAGCAAAAAGAAATATTTTTTTATTATAATTTTTTGGACAAAAAAATTAATTTTTTTGAATTTAATTTTTTGGCAGAAATAATTATTGTAAACAAAAAATAAACCAACTAATCCTTACTTAAATAAAGCCGTATATGGCTGACAAACCCGCGGTGAAAACGAACTGTCTTAAAGAAGTACGGATTTTCTTCCACTAAGTACGATTTATCTAATAGGAATTTCTTACTTTTAGCCACATTTAAACCAAAAAAGGATTGATTTAACTTCTACATCGTACTTTTTCTTTTTGTTTTAGCATAAATGGGATTAACCCAAAAATAAAATATGGTTTTTTGACTAACGGAGCATTACTAAAGATGAAGAATTAATTTTCAAAAAAAATATTATACTATTTTATTTATTTTATTTTTTTTTCATTATATTTAATATTAATTATTTGTTTAATTTTTATTTTATTTTCTGTATTTGCCGCAGCGGCGGCTTGAAGCTGGGACTCTTTGACAGCAACACCAGTTCCCTAGAACACAGACACGCTTTGTTTTTTAAATGTAAAATATATACAAAATCAACAGGCTTTTTTCTGCCTGATTCATTGAAGTAATCCATAGATTTAGTTTAAGAACATTTACTTTAAAAATTCAAGTAAGATTTTGACTTAATTCAAGGAAAAAAATTCTAGATTTTAGAACGTGTTTTTTCTTTCTGTCTATAAATAAATTACTAATAAAATCGTATTTTTTGGATTTTGTAATAAATTCAAAATATAATTATTATTTTTTTCAAAAATAAAAATAAAAGAAGAAACATAATTTTGATTTTTTGCCAAAAAAATAAACGCATAATAAATACCCCATTAGGTAGAGTCTTAGAGTGATGTCGAGTGTGTCAATGATGCTTGCGAAATAACATGGCGTGCCATACCTAATGATCATCATCTTTGGTTTGATAAATCTGCAAGTGGATCTGTTGAATATGCATAGCTAGCAGCCATAGTATCAGAATATGATGTATTATAATTTATTAGGAAAAATGAGTTGCGGTCAGTCCTACGTTTGACCTATACACGGGTACCCTGGACGCTGTAGGGGGGGTGGGGGGGAAGGGATTTATTACAATTTCGCAAGCTTTGTATAGGAGCCCCCTTAACCGATGGTGATAGTGGTAGGTATGTTCTAGAAATATGTTTGGCAGGAGAAACTTATGGTGGTCGGTCGTACACTCTATTTCTCTAAGGCCGACTCTGGGGAATTTATGAGTGTTTTTAAGATGGGGATAGTGGGTAAGTATATTCAAGGAAAATATTTTAGTGAGAAAACTAATGGTGGTCTGTGATACATATTGTTCCTCAAGGGTTGGCTCCGGGTGAGTTGTTGGTTTGTGTTTTTTTCTTAATTTTTTTCAAACTTTGTATGGCAACCTTGTTAGGGACTGGAGTTAGGGCTAACTATGTTCCACAAAAATGTTTGTGAAAAAAAATTATTGGGAGTAAGTTTTGTATTGCACCCATGTAGGGGCAAATTGGGGCCAGTTGTGTAAGTTTCTATGTACAAGTTTTAGAGAAACAAACAGAGGTTGTCTTGGTTTTTGGCTTATATCTTGGTCAATTATTAGACGATTTTGCTGAATTTCGATAGCGATTTTTGCAGATATATTTTTGATAACTTAAAACCACATACAGGGCTACGCAACAACAGGGGACTTCAAAATGTTGATTAAACCCATAACAGGGACAGACGGAGAGATGGTCAGCTGGACATCGCTAAATCGACTTCCCTGTCTATAAAGGCCAAGAAAATTTATTCTTTATGGAGTCTTAGATAGCTATTAAAAAAATTACAAACTGAATGACAAACTTATACATACCGTTATTACTTAGTGAAGGGTATAACCAAAGACTATATACTTATAAAGATATTGCACGTCCATACACTGTTTTATGACTGCTAAATTGATGTGGATTTATTATGTGGATTTATTAAAATAGAGAGAGAGAGAGAGTTAATAAAAATGGCGATAGAAATAACAAAAAGACAATAAGCTCTCAGCAAAACATGTGTATGTGTGTAAATATTGCCAAAGAATATATCGTCACAGAAAATGCGAAATGCCTTATCTAAACTAACATATAAAGTTTACTTTTTTTATTAAGTTTGATCTGTTAAGTCAAAATATGTACATCATCTCGCAAAATTATTTTTTCCAGCAGAAATTAATTTGTTAATTCTGGTTAACTTATATTAAAAAATTTTTTGTGTTTATTCTCAATACATTTTTTATTTAAACAAGTTTTTTGCTTCTCCTGTAAAAGTTTTAACATATAAGCTAAGGCATTTTGCATGTTCTATGACGATATACTTACATACAAAAACTGATGAAAAGAGAAGACGAAAAGTAAAGGCAAAAAATGGCCACCAAATTTTAAGAATTGAAACCAAAGCATATCGATACAAGGTGGCCGCAAAAAATAAATAAGAGAGTCGTCTTTTAAACCTTATTTTTTTATATGGAGCTTGATACTAAAATTGAAAAATAATTTCAATTATAGTTTCAAACTCCATATAAAAAATAAAGAGAACGTCTCCCTTATTTTTTTTGCGGCCACCTTGTATCGATATGCCTTAAATAAAAACCAAAACATAAGTACATCGTACACGTCCATACAAACATTAATACATTTCGGTGTACATATACACATTGTTATTCTTTTTGTTTGTTTTTATATATGAATTAAGGCAAAAGAAGTTATGTTTCAATACAGTTTTTGTGCAAAAAGCCGTGATAGTAGCGAATAAATTTCAATGCGTAGTTATAGGGCAACAATACGTATTTTGTTGTTGTATAAATGAAACCAAGTCGATTCGCAACGATTAAAAATGCCATTATTATCAAAATAAAAATACCTAACTGAAGAAAGATATAGTTTTTCTGAAAACTTTAAATTCATTATTCTAAGTAGAGAGTAGTAAAATACCGCCCTAAATATAATTATTGTTCGTGTTCTTTGATTTATTGAATTTAAAAACAAAAAATCTTTAAGAATAATTTTACTTGTTTAAAGTTTTTACTTTTAAATCTTTGATTCTACATTTATACTCGTATAGAAAAAATATTACTTTGTTAAATTTTCATTACAATTTATCAGGCGAATTGGTTTAATTTTATTGAAAAACTTATTTTTTTAATTAAAATTTTTTGTTTGTTTTATTTGCGCAGAATATCTTTTGTTTTCAGATCGTTTTATTTTTTTATATGTACAGGTGCATATTTGCAATTTTATTGTGACAGGTGTGGCTATTTAACTAACATTGTGTTTATTTCAGTGCAAACATCAAGTTTTAAGTTAAAAAAACTGTAATTTTAAATGTAACCTTACAAATTTTAGTTTTCGAAAATTTTTCTTTAAAAAAACAAACTTTTTTTATTAAAACTTAAATATACTGATAAAAAAATATTTTTTAACTTTAAAATAACAAATGTCAATTTTTTATTAAAAAAATAAAGCGTGTATGGGAATTAATACTAGATAATGTACTCTCCCTTTTTTGAACTATTTTTTTAATATTAAATATTTTATACGACAAAACAAACCACTTTTTAATATAAAAATAAAAAAAAAATAAATAAATAGAACAAGGGCGCTATATTTTGCTGTGCCGAATCTTAAATATTTACACTTCACGTTGGTCTTTTAATATACCCAGCCATCTGATCTAGCTGATTTATTTCATACTGCGAATATTGTAATTAAAAAAAGTTTTTTGTGCCAGGTTTGAGGTCGATAGCTGTTCTAGTGCTTGAAATAGAAAACCTTACAAAATTTTAACGTTTGTACTATGTATAATAGAAATACCATGTAAAAGATTTAAGGTCGAGAGTTTTAACTGTTTTCAACATTTGAGGTTTCCTAGATATAGCGTATCGAAAATTTTACAAAAACTGTAAATTTGTATGAGGGCTACCCCTTCCCCTGCTCCGCTCCCAATATTTTTTTTTCATTATTGTAAAATTACTTTTTATAAAACATTTTAATTCTATTGCTATTATGTTTCTCAGATTTAGCGCTTTAAATATTGCAATTTAAGGGGAAATATAACTTCCCCTGCTCCTATTTGAAAAATGATTTCCCCTAATTTAGGTCCCTATCTTTAAAGTACCCGTGCTTAGTTTTGTGGCAGTAGTGGCTGCATTTATTGAGATATATACATTATTTTGCCCTAAAAATGGATTTGGGGTTTCGACTAAATCTCGATCATAAGACCGAATATGCTGACTTAGATAGCGATTGACACAGGGATATTTCTGATTGTTTGATGCCAAACGTTTTATGTGCGCCACTATTTGGATCCGGAAACATGATTTTAACAGTCACACTGATGAATTTTTTTTAACTGAAGACAAATGTTATTTTGTCAAAAAAAAAATATAAAAAGTGAAGTTTAAAAAATAAATAACTTGAGGTTTTATGTATGCAATTAATAATTTAAAACTTCTAAGAAATGTTAGAAGGCGCTTTATTTGTACAGCTCTCTACATATCAAAATAAGGGTATTTTAATTCAACTCGAATCGACATGATTTCATTTCTACAGCAATAAAATATGTACGTATTTGTACCCTACAAGTAGATTATCAACAACTTTCGCTACCGCGTTTGTTTTTGAACATGAACTGCTTTTAAACAATACTTCTTTGGCAAATTTTAAACAAAACCATCAATTTGCTTAAAAGAAGGTGTCTTTTTTTTTGAATATACATAGAGGCATACATATGCACGTATGAATGAACGTAAAATCAAAAAGCAGCAAAATAAAAAAAAATAAACATGGAAAACAATGTATGTACATACATCCATATGTATATGTTGGTATGTATGTACATGCACCATTAATATTTTTTTTGGCTGTTGTTGTTCTTAAAATTTGGCGTCAATTTTTTGTGATCTTTTTTTTTATTTTCTGTCTTCTCTCAAATTAAGAGAGTGTTTTTCCTTTCCCTTTGCCTTTACCGTAACCACCCATTGCAAACTCAAAATTTCTGTTTATGAAATTTGTTCCAAGTGAACCATCTTTCTAGTCTATAGTCTTTGGTATAACATTGTTGGGAGATTTTCTTAGAAGCCTGATCCTTTGAGTTCAAAAAAGTGAGGTGGGATAGTAGTGGCAACCACTTTTTAAATTTTTCAGCTAATATTGATTTTTTATATTAAACTAGTTTTAAACTGCCCAAAAGTATGAAGGTACACAAACTTGTCGGTCACCAAAAACAACCTGCAGTGTTTTCTTATATGAACAATATTTTCAAAAATATCAAGGTTCATAAAAATGATTCAAATTAGTTATCGTCACAGGTTTAGATTTAAAATAAAAATATTTAAAATTTTTTTTATAAAAAATTATTTCAAACATTGTTAAGCTCTTATGATTGATATATAAATATTTCACCATAATTATATAGTCACCATCAATTGAGACTGCCTGCAAATATGTATGTATGTACAAATGTGTCTAATTGCAAAACCTATCAAATCGTTCATCAACTTGATTGATTTGTTTTCAATCACTTTAATTATTTGTTTTTTCCTTTTAAATTAAACAACTGTTTCAACTTACTACATCTACATAAAATAAAATCTTATCTTGAATCAAATTAGTTGATTTATTGAAAAATTTTAGGAAAACACTTTAATAATAAGTGGTCAGTCCAATGAAAGTGAATGTTGTGTCAAGATTAGCGTTTTAAAAATAGCTTTGTGTAAGTATAGATATGCCCACTTTATTTGTAATTCGAAATAAAAGATTAGAGAAAATAATTTTTCAAAATACAATTTTTTTTGTTTTATATATTTTTCAATATAGAATTTATAAGTTTTTTATTTTCTTTTAAACAAATGAAGCACTTGGAAACATTTGTTCTTAATATGTAGCAAATCTAGTTATTACAAACTACTTAAACTAGACAGACACAGTATGTACGAATAACTTATGAACTAAATAACTAAAGGATTTTCATTAAAAATAATTTTCTGTTTTGTTTTAGTATAAAAGAAACATAATAATTTGAATTTTATAAAATTAAAAAATTAAACCATAAAATAATATTTTAAAAAGACAATTTGTTTTATTTTTCAAAACTTTAAGCAACAAAATTGTGGAAGTTTAAGGATTAAAACTTATGAATGCTTTGGCTGTTTTAAAATAACAAAATAATTAAAATTTTTTTTTTTTGGATTTTTGTATGTTGTTTTTAATGCTTTAATATTAAAATTATTTTTTTAAGGTTTATTAAACTAGCGCTCAACTACAATTTAGTATCACAGTATAACACATCGGTTTTCGGTTTGATGTTGTCCCATTGTATTCCAGATATTTTTTCTATATCCTTTTACCGATTTAAACTTGATTTTTCATTTTTATTTTAAGTCTTAAGCTTCTGGGGTTTTCATGCTTTAATATATCGGCTTCTCTTTAAGTTGGGTTTCTTTATTCTTCGTTTTTTTTTTTTGGTATTTTTTCATGAGATGGTTTCACATTTTATGAATTTTTCCTAAATTCAGCCTTTTTCTTATTGATGAACTGCTGCAGAGCCAATACGCTGGCCATACATGGCATAGGGTGAATAGTAGGGACCTAAAGCTGCAGCGGCCGCAGCAGCAGCGGGATTGAAACCTCCTGGACCACCAAAGGGAGAAGGACCACCAGCAGCCAAGCCTGGTGGTTTAGCATAAGGATGATAACGAGCAGCGGCAGCAGCTGCTGACATGGGACTTAGAGGAGGTGTGGGATAGCCACCTCTTAAAGCCGATGGTGGAAAAAGAGAACCCAACAGAGATTGTGCTTGCGACTGGGCTAAAGCGGCAGCAGCAGCAGCAGGATCTGACAAATTACCGGTATGTGTTCTAAGGTGAGAAAATAATTCATCGGAAGTCTGAAAGCGTTTGCCACAATAAGCATCTCCAACCACCCAGCTGCATACATAGGGCGCTGATCGGGCAGCAGCTGCACTAGCAGCAGCAGCCGCGGCCGCTTGTGAATAAGGATGACCAGCACCTCCCATCATGGCAGCCATGCCATATTTTTGATGTTCACACTGTGTACAGCCGGCGGGACAGGGTGCTCCCATTAACATTTGTTGTGTATGCGCCGAGTAGGGACAACCAGGACAATAGGGATCTTTACAAACGGGCACTATAGCTTCACCACCAGCAGGTGTCTTTATACGTTGATAACTGATATAGGGATTAGGTTGAGCGCCAGCAGGACCATTGGGATTGCCGGGATAGCCACTACTTGCAGCAGCAGCTGCCAACATGGCGGCATGATGATGAGCAAAGCCATTAGTAGCAAAGGGTGGACGAAAGGCAGGATTAGCATGTTGTTCCATGCCTGGTGGACAACATAAGGCGGACAAAGGATTAAAACCATAAGGACCACCAGCTGCCTTATAAGCAGCTGCAGCAGCGGCAGCAGCCTGGGCCATACTGCTCATTTCTTTGGGATGCTGAGCCGAGCCATTGGCATTATTTAAAACTTCCATACCAGACCTAACAATGGGACTAGCTCCTCTCTGTGAAGAGTGAGAACCTGATGGTGACACTGTTTTACGGCTATTATCATGAGGTGTGGAAGAACCACCTGTGGTTAAGTCTTGTGATTTATGTGTACCATTGTCGGGTGATGAATTAGATTTGCTACGTGATGGCACTCTTGTGACATCGCCATTATGCGATGATGACTTTGAACTGGGACGCTGTTGCAAATCATCTGTACTGGCTGAAGATTTGAAAGAATTGACATTTTGTTGACTCAACACATTGGTTTCGTAAGGTTTAAAGGCCAATTTAATTTCCGTATTTGTGGGTGTAGTCGATTTGGGAGACTTGGCCTGTGTAGGAGATTTGGCCGAACCCGTTTCTGAGGTTACACTCGATGAGGATGATGAAGCTGATGAGGCTGAACCAGATTTTTTCGCTTTATCCATTGACAATATGGGCTTAACGGCTGACGAATCAGCACCAATTTGTGAACAAGTTTGTGCCAAGAGGGCGAGGGGAGATTTTTTTGCATCCATCTAAAATAAAAACAAAGAAAGATTTAATGAAATGAGGTTTATAAAAACTAGCATAAAGAAAAGAAAATCATAAATATATTTAAGTACTGTTCTGATGTTTACATGAGGTTTTGGTAAACGGACTTTTAGTTATAACCGCTACAACTACATATCTGGCTTAACAAAAAATGTTGCCACCTAATTTTCTTAAAAGCAACTTCTTTACTCAATTTATATTTAACAATTAAAGTTTTTTTTTTCAATGTAATTGTTTTTTGTATAAGTGAAAGTAACAAGGCCCTTATAATATTTGATTTTCCTTCAACAAAAAACCTTTCTATGCAAATAAGTTAAATTTTTAAATTAAAATCTAGGAAATATTTTTAGGTGTTTTTTAAGCCGACATAAAAGACGTTTTCCTTGAAGTATAAAATTTATATTATCTGTTAAAATTTTTATAAAAAACTATCTCTAAAACTGAAAATATATGTATAAATTTTTCTGTTAATTTCTACTTTGGAAGGGATTTTATTTAGACTAGTTCAAACTTGTATTTTTTTTACAAAAAAACTTTTTTTTGTTATTCCAATTTGTTATGTTATTCCGGAAGAAACGCTTGCTTGAGTTCATTCCCTACGTATGTTTGTATATTGTTTGTAAGTTCCGTATGCAATTTTCGCAAGAGCAAATGAATTGTTCAACGCATTAGAAATATGTTTTAAAGGTTTTTTTTTTATAAAAAAAGAAGACTTATTTATGTCTAAAGATTTTAGTTGAAACAAATTACAAGTAAAGAATTTAATTTTACATATATGTGCCCGATACAAAAAAATGCTCAATTTATGAAAGTTTTTTTTTTTAATTTTGATACCAAATCTGTTTTAAAAGTATGTTATAGGTTAAGAAAAAAAGGAGAGACTTTGCTTGCCTTACAAACGCTTTTTTTTTAAATCAGTTTTTTGCCATTTCCTTTTCTAAAAAATATTTTTTCTATAAATTGGAATTTTTTATATAAGAATGGATAAAAATTTTTATGGTTGAGCAAAATGGCAACTTTCAATATTTTTTTACGACACTATCATATGTTACGAGTGTCGGTTTCTTATTATGACTTTTTAAGTGGTACAAAATTTACAGAGATGACTAATTTTTTCATAAACGATTTTTAGTTAAAAGTGCAACTAATGGGCAAAAAGAAAGCGGTATCAGGGTAATAAGTAATTTACTTATTATAAAAAAACAATTACTTTACGTCTAAAAAAGAACCAAACAAAATGTTTATTAAGTTCAATCCCATAAATTCGCTAACAAAAACGTTTCAACCATCAAATTCTTCAAAAAAATTTTTAAACAACTTTTTTTGGCTAAAAATAATTATTAAATACGATCAAAAATACTTTAAGCCCTTTTAAAATCAAAAAGATTGTGCGCATTTTCTCGAACATTTTGCATAATCGGTTCTTATATGCAGAATTGTTTCAAAATTTTGAGGTCACACCCGTCACAGTGTCTACAAAGTGTCTACCTATATTTAAATGTTTGAGAGCCTAACATTCCTGGAAATCATGATCTTTTTAAATTTTAAAATGATCTTTACAAATTTAAAATGTTTGAATCAAAATCTTGGCAAAATGATCACACCCGTCACAGTAGAATATCCCACACTTTTAATTTTTAGCAATGAAAAAACAATAACTTTTGTGTTTAAAATTGATAAAAAAATATTATACATTTTAACAAAAAATAGTTTTAAAGCTGGTTGAATTTCATATAAATTAAAAAAAAAAAATTTCGGTTTCATTACTTCTTGCTGATATCTAGTTATTTTGTTCTACGGTTTCCAACTATTTATGCTATTTTTAATTAATTAGAAATTTGCAAAAAAAAAATTTCAAAATTAACAAATTCAAAAAATATACTTCCTGTATGCTTTTTTTAAGTTTAACAAAAAGTTTATTGTTTTCAGAAGTTAAAATAAATTCTAATGCTAAATGATTTTTCCCTAAAGTGCTTACTAACATTTTTTTTATTAATATAGGTACCTATTCAACCTCAAGCACTATTTTTAGAATCCATTTTTAAATCCCATTTTTTATTTCACTTTTTATTTGCCTAAATATAATTTTTCTACATTTTTTTAAAATAATAAAACAAATACTAACCGCAGCTGGCAATGGTGCCAAATAATCTGGTTGTAGGTATTGGTTGTTACCGATAGTAACAATACCACCACCGCCACCTTCCAAAACAACCATAATTATATTGTTTAAAAAAAGTTTTTAATAAAAATAATAAAAAACAGGAGCTAATCCACAATAATTTTATTGGCCAAGTGATGACAGGTAATCCACAATAAATTCTTGATTAGTAAAAACAATAACAATTCCTTTATTTTTTTTAAATATTTTCACATGGAATTTTTTTGTTGTATGTTTTAAGCAGCATTTAGTAATCCACTTTATTTTTTTTTTGATAAATTTTTTAAACAAATTTCGATTTAAAATTTTTTTAACAGGTTTTTTCTATATTTTTTAAATTAGCAACAAATTGCTTTTTTTGGCAAATTGTTTTATTACAATAAAATTATATTGTTTTATCATTTAAATATCTTTTCAATTGCCTTTGAATATTTTTTTTAATTATTTAAATTCAAAATTTTTTTTTCTTAATTTCTTTATTTTCTTTAATATTCTTATTTTCTTCCGAATACGTCTGAACGGTACGAAAGCTAAACTCGAACTGATTTCTGTGTTGGCCAACGTCAGAGTACTTTACCTCTACGAGAATTTTGTCTGTAATTTAGTTTTTTTACACTCCACTTTTATTTTAATTTTCTCATAAAGACTCTCTATTATGCTCTTGCTAATTTTAATAAAACTCTCTGTTACTCTTTTTGATTAACAAAAATACTCAGCAGCATTAAAAGGTATTGCAGAAATACCCAGCAACCATTATTAGTGTACGACAGGGATAAAAAACAATGGCTGACATATAAACGGTAGTAGAGCAATTTTCAAATATGGCGTCTTTATTAACCAATCATTAAGCATGCGCCATCAGAAAATTCTTTGAAGTTAAACCGTCTTAAAGAAAAGGCACGTCTTGTCCGTCAACACTGGCATCAAAAGCAAACAGGTTTTTCCCAACAATGAGTTAAGGATTTTATGCTAACAGAGTAAATTTCTCTTTTCATATAAGAATTTACTCGCTAAAAACTCTTCTCTGAGTAAGACGCCTAAAATTTTGCTCTCCTACAAAAACACCAATCAAATTGCAGGCCTTTTGGAAAAGCAAAATGGCAACCCCTAAAATTGGTGTTACCTTTGGAAAAATTAACAAGAAGAGCAACTGGTAGCATATTTATACCGAATGAGTAAACAACTCTTGAAATCCATCAGATTCATTATGCTCATATCGTTAATTTGTTCATTCATTGCTGTTTGTTGTCTGTGTAGAAAATAATGTGTTAAAATAATGTTAGTTTTCAAACATATGCCTCGAAATGTTGTTGGGTGTAATAAAACTGTCACGTTTATCACGCCTTTTAAAAATAAAATAGTTTTGAAAATCGTTATAATCATTAAATTTTGTTCAAGCACATTAATGGCTGGCTGGTTCTTCCTGTTTACATGTGGCTCTTTACAGAAATAAAAGAAAACGAACATTTTTAATATTTTTCTTTTTTCTTTTCTTTAATATTTTTAACAATTAGTTTAAGTTTTTACATGCATTTTTAAGTGATTTTTTATTTTTAATTATAAATTGGTCTATTATTTTGGAATTTATGTAAAAAAATGCTGTTTTAACGTCAAACGTTTTTTTTTTGGAAAAGTTGAGCGAAATTCATTTTATGTTACTCTTACCAAATTATAAAAATTTTATTTTTTATTACTTTCATGTTACTTGGTTTTGTTTTATGTGGTTCTTTGTTAGTTGGTTTTTAATTTTGTTGCAAATAATGAAATGGAAGCTTGTAATGCCGACGGAGTTTTTTGGCTCAATGTATGCTAGAAAGTTTTTAATTGTTTTGACTAGAATAATTAAATAAAATTAAATTTTATTTAAAATAAGTTAAAATAAAAAGAACAAAATACAAAGTGGACCAAAAGACAGACATCTGTCTGGTTCACAAATGTCAAAACAGATTTGAAACTGGCCGCCATTTGCAAACATAAGAGCATCTTTGAATATGGTGATTTCTTTAAACCCACGTTGTAGTTTTCTTAATAATTTAAAAATAATTTTTTGTCAGCATAAGCGTACAAAAACCCGCGGATTCCCTATTTACCAGATTCATGATTTTTGTTTATGTCAAACCTCCATCTGTGATATTGCTTCAAATGCAATTTCTTTATAATACGAAAACCTTTATAAGGTTCGAAAGGGCCAATAATCGATCACAATCGGCCAAAGCTTAAAAAATGTCAAACGTAAATCAGTTGCAACTAAGACGATAAAAAATTTTTTTTATGGTCCTCTTTATTATGGTACCTCAAAAACATTTACAACCAGATACGGTTGTCAGTGTGAAAGGTACTGGGGAAACCCCTAGGCTGCACAGTGGGTTCGATGACGTCGAAAGTGGCGATTAATTCATGAAAGCCTTAGTTTAAATTTTTTTGAAATTTTTTTTCAAATCGTTAAATATGCATAAAAAGGCATATTTTTTATAATTTTATATACATTTTTATTTTTCGGAAAATTATAGTTTGTTTCAGAATTTTCGCCGTAATTTTAAAATGGAAAGTGAATTTTTTAAAAAATGGGAAGCAACCAAAAGCTTATATTGTCTTCTTTTTAAAAAATAAAACAATAATTATATATTTAGCATAAATATGAATACAAGTTTAATTTAAAGTCTGAATTTGGGTTTTCAAAGATTTCGAGAATTTAAAACTTTTTTTAAAAAGTAACGAAATAAATTTTTTTAATTTTTTCTGTTTATCAATAATTGCCATACACTTAAAAAGAAACCATATTATGTTCATCCTCACCTTCATCATCAAAATCTTCGCTATCATTACTCTCACTTTCATGTATTTCTTGAAAATAATAGGCAAAAGCAAAAGCTGTAGTTCGGAATTTAATATTTGTTGCTGTTCTTTCCGCTCAGATATGAATGGATCTGAACTGAGAAAAAATCTATTTAAAATATCTTCATTAGACTTGTCTCGCCTGCATTTGCGAGCAAAGTGTTCCCTATAATTTTTAAAATCCTTATTTCTGGCTTCCTGAGCTTCTTCTGAAAGTTCTCCAATCGGTAAGAGGGCATATTTTATAATTTCGGGACCATGAATTAAAAATTTATGTATTGAAGGAGTCATACAAAACCATTTTAACACTCTCGTGAATAAAGGTGACTGAAACTTGTTCACGCACCTATTTCCGACAACAATAACAACAATAGAAAGCATTGAACGAACGTTAGTTTTGTTAAATACATGACTTTGAAAAAAAAACGACTTTAAACAGAAAAATGTTAATAGTAAAAAATGGCGCAACAAAACTGCAAACCTTCTTTTTTGTAGTATAAAGCTAAGGTTTTATACTTTTAGAAAATATAAGATTCAAAACCCAACCTTAACCAGCTTAGAAGTTATGGTTCACGAAACATCAAAAATACGCTAATTTTGGACCTTTTTTTAAAAAAATAGTCAAAAATTTTTTCACACATATTTTCAAAAACGCTACATCGTTTTTGTACACTTTAGTACCCGAAGTTGAAGGTTCCATTCTTAAAATAATACTTTGTTAACGTTAAATTTAGAAGCTACGGACTCGTTTAATGCAAAACTTTACCTTTTTTGCAAAAAATTTTGTACGTTGACACGTCACTACGGAGTCAGCTGACAAGATAGATGCTTGAAAATTTACATAAAGATTAAGAATGTTATCTAGTTTTATCCGATACGAAAAATTAATACAAAAACTTAATTTTAAAAATTAAATTAAGCGTCACTCTCGAACAATTTCAATCCAATGTGGGCTGTTGCCAATTGTTTTAGTTCTTCCAAAGAATATCTCTTAAGCAACTCTTATTAGATTCTTAAGGACCAATCCCACCACTAGTGCATACTTTTACTTTTTTCGGGGATTTTAATAATGAGGCTTCTGTTTGCAGTTATTCGGAATAGTTTAGCAGCTCTTAAACCTGGTTTGAAAAAATCAGCTGTTAAGTTATCGGTCCCTGGGGCATTGCTGGTTTTGAGTTGATAAATTAAGAAACATAATTTATTTCTTAAAGACCAACTCTGGCGAAGTTATGTGGCATCCCCCTTAGGCGATGCTGATAGGTTGTTGGTCTTTTAAAATTTTGTACGGCAACCTTATTAGGAGCTGGATATAGGGGCTAATTGTGTTTCACAAAAATGTTTGAGAGGAAAATTTAATTGGGAATGGTCTTACATTTGACCTTTCTAGGAGCACCCTGGAAGCTATGGGAGCGATTTAAAAAAGTAAACTTTGCATAACCACCCTGTTAGACAACGGAGATAATGTTCCGCAAAAATGTTTGCGAGGAAAAATTAATGGAAGCCGCTTTTATGTGCAAAGAAGAGGTTTTTATGTGCAAATTTTAGATAAATAAACAGAGGTTGTAGTGGTTGTTGGCTTGTATCTCTGTCAGTTACCAGGCGATTTTGCTGAATTTCAACAGCAAAATTTTCGCAAGTACCTTTAATAATTTGATAGAACAAACCGGTCCAAAAATATTAAGGGACTTTAGAAACTTGATTTTAACAGATTAATGGGAAGACGAATATCGCTTAATCAACTTTCTCTATCTATAAGGGTCAAGAAAATACATACTTTATGGGATCGAAAATAAATATTAAAGAAATTACAAATGGAATGCAAAACGTATATATACCCTTATCACTTATAAAATATGTAGCTAATGAGCAGATGGGCGGATTATTTAAAGTTAAGCCATAGATTAGGCAAACACAAGAAAGACCCTTTTAAAATCTACAGCCCTACTTTATATTAGCAAAAAATAAATGCTACTGAAATATTCTAAATACTTTTCCAAATACTTGCAATAGTTTTTATTGTCAGATTAAATCACTTAAAATGAATGCAGTTCTCACTACCATTTCAAATGTATTAATATTATTCATACAAATATCTTTCAAAAAACTAAGACATTTTCCCAAAAAAAAAATTTTAAAGATTCCCAAAGATTAACCAGCCGCAAAGAACAACAGATTTCAA
Source organism: Melanophora roralis (assembly GCA_963583895.1). Classification (NCBI taxonomy): domain Eukaryota; kingdom Metazoa; phylum Arthropoda; class Insecta; order Diptera; family Rhinophoridae; genus Melanophora; species Melanophora roralis. The sequence goes on from OY757188.1 coordinate 18,173,190, forward strand.
CAAAATATCTTATTATTTGCTCGTAAAATAATAATTATATTTCAAAATACAAATATTATGTTTGAAAATGATAAAATCTGCCGACCTAAGAAACAAAATAATTTATTTTCTTTTGCAAACAAAATATTTTGGGTAATTATTACACAAAACACAATAGAAAACCGGCTCAATAATCTTAAATTTCACAACCTTTCAAATTGTTTTGGAAATCCGATTTAAGTTTATGGACATGTGTTTAAGTAATAATTGTAGGTTTAGAATTCTAATCTTATATTTTAAGTAACTAAATCCTTAACTGTATATATAATATTGAAAAACGAAATTAAGTAGAAATGTGTGAGTAACACAATACCTTAAAAGGAATCGATTGTTGTTAACGAGGCACTTGTAAATAAACATGATGATTGATACGTTAACAAATGTAAATACATATGTAATTAGGATGCATGTATGTATGTGTATTTACATGTGTTAGTCAAATAGCTGTTTGCAGCAATATTGAAAATGGAAGCTATAAAGAAGTGAAGAAAATAGTTATACAAAATAATATTTTAGATGCCATGTAGCATCGTTATTTGATCTAAAATGTATAAACGAAGGAAATGTTTTCTTTTTAGTGAAAATTAAGAAAAATCTAAAAAAATATCAGGATGTAATTTGGGTTCGGTTTGTTGCACCGTTTTATTAAAAATCTTTAAATAAATCTGGGCTTCTTTATGATAAATTTTTATGCCAGGACTGCAGGAGAGACGATAGTCAGTCGGAACAGTGGGGGTTGCAACTTCCACTATATCAGATTCATAATTTTTGTGCTAACTCCGCAATAAGAGGTAAAGGCAGAGATATTCTTCGATTGTGCATGTGTTTCTCTAAACTAGAGTCCAAGTTTTACTTTCAGCTATAGCGGATCTATTTAAAATCCCTTTCTAAGTCGATTAAACGATATCCGTCCTTCCGTACGCCTGGATTAATATCCACAATTTTTTTGTTTTAATTACAGGTCATGTTTTTAAAGACATATATTAATATATATTTAGTCCATTAAAATCCTAGAAGGAACATAGGACTGTGAAGGATAATTTAATACATTTTTGCGCATATAATGTTTTGTTATAAGGGTCAAGATTATTAAGACTGAAAAATGTCTTATCACCGGCTTAATCTGTCTTAAATATAGCTACAAATCCAAAAGGCCTTTTACATACTAAAGGCCTTATGACACTGGTTTTGATATAGTTAGCTTAGTTTAGGTCGATCCATGGTGGAATAAGAAGGTGGGATCGTCCCTAAAACAACAACTACCTGTAAAATTTCAGCACGTATTTTGTTGTTGCTAATTCAAGCTTGGTTGTCGAAAATGTAGCGAACACACATACACACAGTATACACAACCATTGTATAACATAAACAAGTGTCCAAGCTAAGTTGGAAATCATATGGCGGAAATAGAAGTCAGCTGATCAGTTATTCCTACCTTGTTGAATATACCTTGGGTCGATCCATAATTTAGCACACAGACAAAACTAAAAACTGGTTTCAATTACCAAAATGATTGAATCAATTAATAAAATGTTTAAGTTCGCTAGTATCACAAAATTATTATCAATCAATTAAATAAATTGTTAAAACAAAAAATAGCGTTTTTTTATCTGATTAAAAATTTTTAAGACACAGATTACTGATATGATGGAAATTAATGTTTACTTCAAACACTTCAATTGCTTAAAGGAAATAACAAGTTTAAAAAGAAAAAAAAATAACACCAAAGTTTATTTTTTAGCTCGTCTGGCATTCGAAATAGGGCTGCCACGCCACCGTGTTGAAAAAAGACCGAACTTGTTACTGCACATATTTACTGTATAAACATTATTCTAAAATTAAAAAATATTGTAAAAACAAAAAAAAAACAGTTTATTGAAATCTAACACTTTTTAGATTTTTATATCTGAAATGATCAAAATTAAGATTTAATTTAAATAATTCAATTACTTGAATGAATTAAAAATTTAAATTTTTTTAATAGAAAAAACCTAACTTAAAGTCTAGACACAAACCTTGAATAATTGTTTGAAAGGAAATATTTGCATAATATTTCCCGACTATTGAAATAAGCATAAGGACCCATATAAGTTCCACTTCCGGAAGCTTTTGTAAAATGTAAAAATCTACAAATGTGGGAGGTTGGTTCAACAATGAACAGATTTTTATATAACTTGTCAGAATGGTTTTTGTTATGAAAATATAAAAAGAATTTTAATAACGATATCAAGTCATAGTTTGCGGGTACTTTTAATATAGGATTGCATACGACAAAGTAATTGTCATCATATCGAAACAAGCCGCGAAGGTAAAATAAGCTGGAAATAGTTAAGACGATTCTAAAGATCGAGAGGTGGATAAGGTTGGCCAATTCTCACATGGCGGAAAAGCAGGCAGAAGCCGTAACTAGTACGGCAGAAAAACCTGATGTTTTTAAAGGTGAAGGTAGATAACCGGACGATAAACTCTAGGTCGGCACTCAAATATCTTAAAGGCCTAAACATCAAATATGCATACAGGAAGGCTATAATTATTTAAAGGAAATTTGCTAAAATACTACCTTTTGTTAGAACACCCGAAGATCGAAGCAGGAAGCTCTTGCTGTATTCATCCTCTATATGGACACAGACTACGAAGATAAAAAGGAACAATAAAGACATTTTCTTTCTTTTTACAGTATTTGTGCGCTCAAGACAACCAGTGGTTTAGCGAAGGTTTTGAAGGACGCGGTTTGCGCTATTGCAGTAAATATTTTAATTATGGCACGTATGTTACGGCATTGACGAGGTCTATGCTTGGCTAATTTATTACATATTCTCCGGTAGTTCAAACCATTCTTGCCAGGCGCGTATTGAAACACAAAAAAATAAAAAACCGGAAATTAACAACGCAATCACACGCCTGATCAAATGGAAATGCAACTTAAATCATAATTTATTTACAAGATTAAAAAATTTGAAACTGTAATATCAATGTCACAACTTTTAATTAAGCCTCACTTGGTCGGCCTTGAGTTACTTTTTTTTCGCAATTTTTATAAAAAAATAACAAAAAGAGGAAAAAACACAACAAAAAGAGCGCTATATTTGGCTTTGGCAAATCTTAAATACCCTTAACATTGGGCGTTTAGATCCCCGAATTTTTATTATTGATATTTTTATCAATTTTATTATTTATCAAATATTTCTATCTTTTAAAAAACTATTTTAACTATTCAAACTCTTACTTTTTCAAATTTTTTATGGCAGCCACCTTAAGGGTTGGTGATAGGGGGTAGGTATGTTCTAGGAAACTTTTTGCAAGGAAAAATGAGTTAGAGTCAGTCGTTTACTTGATCTATCCACTGTCACCCTGGAAGATGTAGAGGGGAATTTATAACAATTTCCCAAACTTTGTATGGGAACCTCCTTAGGCGATGGAGATATGGGGTAAGTATATTTCAGGAATATGTCTGAGAGGAAAAACTAATGGTGGTCGGTCGTAAACTTCATTTCTTTAAGGCCACAAAATTTTTTGGGGTCGGAATTACATTTGACGTTTTTAGTAGAACCCTGGAATCTGTGGAAGCAAATAAAAAAAAAATTAAACTTTGTATGGTAGCCCTGTTAGGAGGCAATAAAAGAGTGTAAATATGTTCCACAAAAATGTTCGTTAAATAAAAAATTAAGAGTCAGCCCTATATCGCACCTGTGTAGGGGAAACCCCGGCGCAGTTGTAGAGATGTTTATGTTCAAATTTTTGGACAAATGAGCAGAGGTAGTTACGGGTGTTAGCTTGTATCTCGGTCAGTTATCGGGCGATTTTCCTGGGCTTCAATGGCTATTTGCTTGCAGATATTTCTAATAGTTTGAAACAAGGACCGGGTCAATTCGACATCGGGTGGCTTCAAAAAGTTGATTTAAACCATAACACGGCAGATGGGCAGACAGGCATCGCTAAATCGACTTCCTTATCTATAAGCACCTAGAAAATATGTACTCTGGGACCCCAGATTAATATCAAAGAAATGACAAATGAAATGACAAACTTACATATAATCTTATCACTTATGTGAAGGGTATTAAAACGTAAAATCACAACATCAAATTGTATCCTTCTGCGATTCTGCCTGCTGTTATTAGTAATGTTGCCACTGCTTCTATTGAAAAACTCCTATAATTTATTGACAACAATTTATCTAATAGAATAGCAAAAATGTCACAAAAAGTAAAACTACATAAATAAATCCAATCTACACAAAAAAAAAAAAAAATATAAAAAATCTTTTTTTTTAAATAATCTTTTTTAATGTTAAGCAAACACATTTAACAATACAATTTTTGTTGTTGCTGTCGACTTTTTATCCTGGTATCGATATAATAAATAATGGGACTTTGTAGAAATTTTACAGTTAAATTAAGAGAAATTTATGTTGGTTTTTGTAAATGTTCACATTAATACGCGTTTGGATTTTTTGCAAGAGATTTTCTTTCTCTACAGGACATTGAAAACACATTGTGTTTTTTCGAGTCATTTCACTAGTTTTTGTCAAATTGTAGCCATGTCGAAACGATCATCAATTGTTTTTTTTTTTTTGCCAGAGATCGTGCTGGGTTCTTCGTTAGTAGTAGGAAAATTCATGCAGTGGTGAGCAAGGGTCTTGCCAAAATGTGAGGGTAAAAGAAAAAATTAGATTTTTCATTTGTTTGTTTTTTGTTTTCTACCGTTTTGTGTTCTAATAAAGACCAATTAATAACATTGACATCTGACAATAGAATTAAAAGGTATTAATAAAATTTCTGGATTTATGGGGGTATTAAGTAGAGGCAATAAAAAATATTAATTATGAAGCTTTACTAATGACTTTGTGATTTGGAAGCAGTTGGTTTTCTTATCATAAGTGGAGTTATGTTGTGAGTAAAAGTTAAAACAAATAAAATAATATTTTATCAATTAAATAATTAACTTTGAAAATTGTTGTTTTTTTCTTAATGACGTAACTTTTTTTAAACCGCCCGCTTTAAAATCAATTCCAAGTTGAATTAAGCTATGTTGATCTACCCGTTTGACCGTCTAGTTGCGTGGTTATATGTATGTTTCCTATAATCAAAATACAAGTTAAAGTTTTTATTAAAACTCAGCTTAATCGGAGGGAAATATGGGACTGGGTTGTGCGTTCAGAAATCAATATATACTCCTTTCCAACCAAATTACCTGGACCTACCAGCGGTGGTTCAGGAAATTACAAAATGTCTGTCTTGGCTTAGTGTACACAAAATTCCAAAGGATCTAAATATATGTGCAGATAACCAAACATCTATGAGGGTAATTATGTCTGAAAACACCAGCCTAAGATGGCTTTGCATTGCGAGAGGATTATAAATGACTGCTCGCGATATGGAAAGGCTCACATGATAGAGGTAACTGGTTATCAGGAGATAGTCGAAAATGAACCGTTGAATGATCTTACAAATAGAGCTAGGGAAAAGCAGCAGGTTGATCTGGGGAACCCAAAGCCCTCTGCTGCGACAAGGACCGCGTAGAGAGAGTAGCCGGAAGATCCCCGCAGGACGCAATGATATATGTAACTGGCCATCAGGGGATTTTCGAAAATTAACCAATGAATTATCTTGCGAATAGGGCTAGGGAAACGCAGCAGGTTAACCTGGTGAACCCAAAGTCATCTGCTGCGACAAGCACCGTGTTGAGAGAGTAGCCAGAAAATACCCACAGTACGCAGTGTAATATTGGGCTAGTTGGGAGATCGACCAAACCCCCTGAGGTGGTCAAAATGAGGTCAGAGTTAGGGGAACGGGATATTGGACTTAGTTGTGAGCCGGTAAGGCCACCACTGAGTTTCTATCATGGGCTGATAGGGACATGCATAATGGACAAGGTGGGCCAAATCTGGAGCCATAGGACTGATTGCAGGATCTCTAGGCTTTTATGGCCCAGGCTGGAGAGGATGGGCACTGGCCAGCTGCTCAAGAAGAGCAGAGGTGTTCTGAGGTGCATTATTGGGACTCTTACAGGGCACTGCGATGTGAGATATAGGTATGCGGGAACGAGGAGGAGATAGATACGGTAAACATCTTATCTGCCACTGCCCTGGGCTGCAGATTCGCCGACAGAGGTGGTTTAGGGGATACTTCTTAGATGGACTTGGTGAGGTCCCTTGCTGTGGGCTGGGGAGCATCATAGGTTTCAATAACAGGGTTGGATAGCTGGGAAGATAGGTGATTCAGGGCTTATGACTATTGACCTACTTGGACATCTTGCAGACGGTACTCTTGCTTTCTTTTCCTTTATCTATAAAATGTTGGTCTTTACTTTTATTTTTCTTCTCTTGACTCTTCTGAAGGGATTCACAATAGGCCTGAGGGCCTCCGTACGGAGGTGGCGAGTCGAACTCGCCACTACCGTTCGTAACCTTACCGCACCCAGGGGCACTATGAAACTTGGAAAGCCTGAATAAGGCAGAACAATGCATGTGCTGGCGGGTCACTGAAACTTGCCGGCAGACCTCCATCGGATGGAAGTTTAGAGAACAGCGAGTGCAGTGTTTTGCAGCGAAGTCAGATAAATATCCAGTGTTACTGCCCGGCTTTTGCACAGGCTAGATTTCGACGTTATAGTTCTGATGTTTTGTCCGATGTCACTCACTTCGGAGGTGTTAAAGAAACTCGTCCGCATCACCCAATTTTTGTAAACTCAACCCCCTCCCTCCCTCCAGACTCTTTTTCCTTGCTAGGAGTGCACAACAAGCCGATCAGTGGCCTACGTGTATGTTTAGGGGTTTGAAGTTCATCGCTACGCAAGTTATTATGTTCTATACGGAGCCAATGCTCCTGCTTAGTGGCTGCATAAACATACCTTTTCTTGATAGCGGTGCATTGTTTTGAAAAAATTAAGAACGAGCCTGCGGAAACGGGGGTTCCTTTAAGGTTCCCTCCTTTTAATCTCTTTTTTATAAAATTGATCCTATCAACATTGTTATATTGGTGATGTTTCCTCCCCATTATGAACAGTAAACAGCGATACATGTGCGCAAACGTGCCATTGTTCAGAACTTTGGACTCACTGCCCGAAAATTCCCTTGGCTCTAAGACGGTTCTCTTCTTTAAAGCTTTGTTCTGGTGGAGGGATATGGAGTCTACCACAAATTCTCTGCGCATTAAGAGGACGATGTGCAACATGGCGATCCTGATAACGGGCATACCAGGAACAATTCCAACTAGGTCACTTTAGACGATACTCAACTGGCTCCAAGCGAATGTTCAAGCGAAGAAGCTGGCGTTTAACATCGCACATGGCCATGCAATTATAACGGAGACTGTCACTTTTTTCCTGACCTGATTAATAACTGCCCATCGGAACCTTTCATCCGCCGGAAATTTTCCTTCTTAATTTTGGAGGAAAGGGCGGATGAATGGGTCTATGCGGATAACTGGTGTTGGTGGAGGTATATCCAGGAGTCCAGGCAGAACTGTCGGCGAATGCGAAGCGGCTAACTGGCTAGTATACAACAAAATGTTCGGCAGGAATGTCGGAACCTTCACCAACAGCCTTGCCACCATCAGGTCTAATACTAATGTACTACGTATACCGTAACTAGTCCGCGAATGCCGGGTGTCCATTAACTGGTTGGCGATGCAATAAAGTATCACCTAACCGTGAGGGGACACGGGACCAATACGGGCAACTATGTTGGCGATGCACTTGCCAGAAATAGTGTGAAATTGGATGATGGGGCAATCGACAGCTTCCCCTCCCTTCCTGTGAAATTCACGTGAATGATTATTCTGGAAGAATCGCAGGAGCTAGATGGTCCAATGAGCCTACAACAACCTGAGCGAGGATAGATCCGAAATGTTCCAAGCCTCTTACTGGTCTGGGTAAACGAAGAATAAGGGGCATCGTGGCCACAGTTACCGGCCACTGTCGATTTGGTACCCATTAAAGCAGCTTGGGTTTCCTCTTTAACGACTTCTGTAGAAGTTGGCAGGATGCAGAGGAGGCTAAAATTTTTCAGCACCTCTTATACTTTTGTGATATTCGGATAAGACACTCAGGTGGTGACAGACTGGATAGCCAGTCGGATGTAGCTTATATTGGTCAAACCACGGGGCAACTATTGCCAGCTATATGCACTAGTTTTCCGATTTTATCTTAACTCTTATACTTCAAGCTGTTCTAATATAATCTAATTTAATGTCTTTTTCTTTTCGTAATTTTTCCCCATACAAGTGAAGTTCAAAATATTTGAAAAACTCCAGCAAATCGGGAATTCTGTTGTGTTTGCTTGTTATTTAAATTTTATAAGAAAATAAATTGAAATTTGATGCAGAATTGTCTGAAGTGGTTGTCTGTTGATATCCGTTGAAGCAGATAAGCTCCTGGTTAAAACTTAAGGATCGATTTGTAAAGCAGCAGCTAAAGCAGCGATAGTTTCCTTCGTCCGAACTGAAGGATCTCGTTGATAAAATATTCTTGCGCTTGTGACATATTTAAAAAAATTATCTATGGGTCTCATTATAGGCCATCTGCTAGTAGAAGTGCTTCCAGAAGTGCGCCTTTGGACGAAAACTGCAGCCTCTAAAGCGTGAAACCGGCGCACCAGCCAAATTCTTGTTTTATTTTTTCAGTTCTCCATTTTTGTTAAATTTAAATACAAAATAAAAATAGAACAGGTTGGTTACACCAGCCACTAGGTAGTAAGTGCTAAAAAGGTCCTAAGAGTGCATTTTTTTCCATCAACGATGTAAATCACTTCGTTCAAAATATGCAAAAATATTATCATTTATCATAAATGGATAGGGAATTTACCTAAGTTTAAAAAATAATAAATTATTCATTGGAATTTAAAATTTCTCATCAAACAATACGGGTCTTGTATTCAACATATTCTTTTTTAAACTGAAAAATAAATTATTGAAAAATTAGCACGCTTATGTCGTAAATCACAGATCATTAATTAACATTTTAAGAGAACGATAGAAAACCTAAAAAAAAATGTCAGTGATAAAAAATTTGTTTCAAAATCTGTCGTCCTTCAGACAAAATGACTAAAAATGAAAAATGCATTTGAATTGAAAACAATTGACATTTGCAACACAATTTTATTGCAGGGATATTGATTAATGTAAGAAAAACAAAGAAATAAATAAAACAATTTTTTACAGCTGCTACCCTTATTGGAAACATAAATATTATTTGAAGACCTTTTTGGGAAATTTTATTTCTATTTTATCCGTTATAGTATATATTAAATACAAAATGATCTGTTTTTACTGCTGACAGTTTTTTCTTTGTTTTTATTGGTTTTTGTTCTTTCAACAATTTTATGGTCTTAATGTGAGGTCGTTTTTTTATTTATTTGTTTTTTCTTTAAACATAAATTTTAATCATGAAGCGAAAAGGAAAAACCAACAGAATTTTGTTTAGTTTTCAATGCTGTTTAAAATACATTGCGAGTAATTAATCTTAAATACACACCCAAAATTTGTTACTATGATTTTGTGTGGAAAAGCAGCAAAATTCTAGTGGAAATAGTTTGAAGAAAAAAGGTAAAACTGAACTGAGTTATTTTATCGGAATTAATGTTTCTCTTTTATCCTGATGCCTGAATTATTTACGAGTTTGTCGTTTGCCTTTTAACAGCTCATAAAACAGATTTTTTTTTGGTACTAAACGTACTAAATATACGACAAATTATTTAGGATTTTAAGAGTGAGTTTTGACTTGAAAATCAAACAGTGGTGGCAATAATATTAGGTGCTTTGAACTAAATAAGATAATTCTGTGGGACTTAGCTGTCAAGACGTTGGGTCAGATGTTTAAAAAGGGCATTAGGAAAAATCAAAACAGAAATGGTAAGCGAAATGGGCGAAATGGTAAGCGAAATGGGCTTTTCTATGTAAAACGGCCCAGAGTGAGGAAATTTTTTTTTTTATTGTTATATTCTCCTAAAAAGAATGATAATGATTGAATAAGACATAAACGTAACTAACGTAACTTTATTTAAGAAGAAGAGTTTTAAATTTAATAATAATTTTGTACCTATTTAATATTTATTATTTGAAAAAAATATTTCTGCACTTGCCGTAGCTGGGATTCGAACCTGGGACTCTTCACACTGCAACACCGAGACACTTAGACGTTAAAATCTATAACAAAACATCAAGTTTTTTTTCCTTGATTTTTTGAAGTAATCCCGGGCTAAGTACGGGTCGTACTTAAAAATTTCCACCACGATTTTGAATAAATTCCAAAACAAAATTCTTGATTTCAGAACGTGTTTTTCTCTTTTGTGTATGTTTAGAGATACTTCAGATTGCTATGAAAGTTAAAGACGTTAAGCCTGTTCCAAAAATTATTTTGCACAGCATGATATTGAAGTCTTGTATCTCTTAAATCAAAGTGTGGGGTCACAGTATTGAAATGGTCGTTAGAAGCAGAATTTATGTTTGTTGATTGTCTGCCAACTTTTAAACGCTTAAAACATTAAATTAAATATATAAAACAAAATGCCGTGGGTTTCTTGATATTTGTATCACATATATCCTTTCTAATTAATTCTTATGATTATGCCCTTCACATAGTGATAAGGGTATATATCAGTTTGTCATTCCGTTTGTAATTTCTTTATTACTCATCTGCGACCCCATAAAGTATATATATTCTGGATCCTTATAGATAGGGAAGTTAATATAGCCATGCCCGTCTGTCTGTCTGTTCGTCTGTTGAAATTAAGTTTCCGGAGTCAAATAAAGTGATACGGACCAGTTTTTGGCTTCAAACTATTAAAAATATTGTGAAGACAATCACTATTTAAAATCATAAAAATCGGATTACTATTGACCGAGATATACGTCAAGAGTTTTGCCAGGCTAGAACCGGGGTTCTAGGGGCTCCTGACACCCGTGGCACCAGATTCAGAATGTCAAGCCTCTGGTCAGCCCTCGAGGCGAAGGTCAAGCCAAGGCTACTTCCAATTGAACTTCAAATAGTTCAGGAACTGGTAGCCACTCGTGGCCGAAGCCACTTTCAGTTTCGACCACCGTCAAAGACTGGTAACCCCACTGACCGAAATATAAGCAAAAATCCAAAATAATCCATTTTTTAGGACAAAATTCGTGCATATATCCCTATATATCTTAGTAAATATAGTCATTCTCGCCACAAAACCTGGCATGGATACTCTTGAAGTAGAAGCCTAAATAATGAAAAATAGTTTTCAGATAGGATCAGGGGAAGTGGTATTTTTCCTACAATTGCATAAATTTGGTGAATGTTTTATGTGCCAAATCGTAGAAACTATAACAGCTATCGAATTCAAGTGTTCTACAGAAATTAATTGGACAACAAGACCTACGCTTTAAAAAGAAATTTTTTTGGTAGAGGCAGGGGAAGGGATAGCTCCCATAAAAATAAACAATTTTTATGAAATTTTCGATACGCTATATCCCGGAAACTGATACAGCTATCGACTTCGAATATTGTACAAAAAGTAAAAATCAAATAATTCATACATTTATGAAAAATAGTTGGAGAGGAGCAGGGCGACATTTCATTAAAATTATTATTTTTTTTTAACCTTTAAATATGGATAATGTCAAAAACTTTTATAACTCTTGACCTCAAACCTTTTACATCTATTTTTATTATTCAAACGAACGTTAAAATTTTGTAAAGTTTTCTATGGAATTTAAAGGTGTTTTTATTATATTATTTGCAGTACAAAATAACTCGGCTCGGTATATTAAAATACCAATGTGAAGGGTATATAAGATTCGGCACAGCCGAATATAGAACTCTTACTTGATATTATTCAGATTTGAAAATGTTAAATGCTACTATTTTATTCTCCACTATTTTCATATATTTCTAACTTTAATATTTATGATCTCTAGTTAGTTTGTAACAAATACATTTGTATTTGTGCGTCTGTGTCTGTGTATATATGCGTGTGTTTGACTATTTATCTTTATATTTTATCCTTTTTATTACATTTTTTCCTGTCGTTTCTTGTCTCCTTTTACCATAGATAATCACATTTATTTCAAAATTCATTCAACTTGTTTTTCTTTATAACAACAATTTTTTTTTCTTATTTTTACGATTTATTTACAATCATTTAGCATTAGATTTCCTCAGAAGTTTATGCGTTATTTTTATGACTTAAGAACATGTAAATTTTGTTATTGTCTTCAGGTCTTTGCGAGTATTTTATTTGGCATAATAAACCTGATTACGATTTTTTTTTGGGTTATATTTAGGATAAAAAAACACACATACACACACTTACATATATGTGCATGCTTATTGTGATTATGAACAAAATTTATATACGACTATATAACTCGAGATAATGCCAAATTTATTGCATTATATTTTTTTATGACTTTCTTCTTTTTTTTTGTAAAGTAATTGTGTTGGTGTGTGGCGGGCGTTTTGTTAATTCTTATGCATTTAAAGGTTTTAGGGGGCGTTTGGTGTACTCTTTGTGTAATGTAAATTTAATGGTAAATTATATTTAAGTTGCATTTTTATGGTAATTTCATTCCGTTTTATAGTTATATTTTTTAAAGATAATTTGTGAAAAGCAAATGTGTTGCCATTTTTTTATTATTATTAAACAGGGTTGCCGAAGTAGTACTGAGACAAGGTTAATTTATGCCGACTTAAAAAGCTTACATATCCGTCACAATAAAATTATCCAGTTGTTAATGGTATGGTAAATAGGTAAGCCATTTGCATAAATTTTTTATTTCCCTTATTTACTGGCAAACATGGATGGATGCGAATGGAAGAGCGAACGTGACAATCTTAGTTGACAGGCAGGGCGCACCCTAAACTCTAGAGGGACATTAGGTTAGGTTAGGTTAGGCTAGGAAGAACAGACAGCCGTTGAAGAAAAGGATACAGCTCACTTGGGTCCGCTTAATTCGGTCCCTTTGTGTTACCTGGAGAGGCAGATAGATTAGGTTGAGATGAAAGGAAAGAAGAAATTTAGAGAAGGATCAGAAAGAAAGAAAGAATAAAAAAAGGGCACCCTGGAGGGACATTATGTATGGTCTAGATTTAGTTAGGATCTGTTGGATTCCGAGTCATTGTGATGTTGCCGCTAAGGAAATTGCCAGTAAATTGGAAAAGAGAAGATCGGCCTGGGATATTGGGCTTGGTTTTGAGCCAATAAGGCTACCATTGGGTTTCTATCATAAAGTGATAGGGACTTGGATAATGCACAAGGTGGGTCAAACCTGGAGGGATTAAAAATGCTTGCGCGACCCTAGGATGATCACGAGCGGCACTGACTTGCTATTTAGAGAAAGCATCAGAGATTCAAAGCGTATTTTTCGCACTCTCACAGGGTATAGCGATGTGAGTTATGTGTCGAGTAAATGGGTTTAGAACTCTCCAAATTTCTGCAGGTAATGAGTAGGAGATAGAGTCTGCGGAACACTGCTCTAGGCTGCAGATCCGCCGACATAGGTAGTTGGTAGGGTTCTTCTTAGATAAACTTCATGAGAGCTCTGGCTGTTGGCTGGGGAACATCATAGGGCTGGGTGGCTGGCTCGAGAGGTGGTTCAGCGCCTACGCGCGATTGATGAGCATTGATTTCTTGGTGATGACATTCTTGCTCTCTTTTTTATTTCGGTATCGTTCTACTTATAAACTTTATTGTCTTTCCTATTTATATTTTTGATTCTTTTGAAAGTATTCACAAAGAGCCTCTAGTTAAATGTGCTGAATTACACCTGTTGCTACCTTCTGCAACCCCAGCTAACCTAATGTATCCTTAAATTAATACTTGGCTTTGCCATTTTGATCAAATCCGTTTTTCTGTATTTTGTCTTGGAAAACATATTTAACAAAAAACATATATTTAATCTCAAAAGCTGCTACTGGATAATGTTATCGAGATGTTCAGGGTGTCCGCCGGCAAGGTATACTACTTTGATTTGCCGCCAGTTTGATCAACATTAGCCTTTAAAGTTCATATTTCACAGTCGTGAAGCAGAGACGTGGCAAATTAATTATGGAAAATTTTCGGTAAACCAATGTTTTTTTCATCGTCAAAACATGACAACCCATGACAACCTCGATTTTCATGAAAAAATCATAATGGGTGACGAGACACTTTATTTGAATGGATATGTGAATAAACAGAATAATAGGTTCTGAACTTTGAAAAGCCTTAAAAATGATAGTCTGGTGTGCAATTTGGTCAGAAGGAATAATTTGACCTTATTTAAACGGAGTAACGGTAACTGTCAATGGGGAGCGATATCGTGATATGATTGAAAACTCTTTAATGCCACAACTACATGCTTTTGGCTTGGTAAACGTATGGTATCAACAAGACAGTGTCACATTGCACACTGCCAGGATTAGAGTAGAACTACTGGGACACTTCTTTCCCCAACAAGTTATTTCAAGAAACAGTGACGTTGTTTGGAACTTGTTTTGTGGGGATATCTTGAGAGCAAGATTTATGCAAACAAACCAGAAATGCTAAAGCAAGTCAAACAAGATATTCGTGATGAAATTAATGAAATACCGAGTGAAATATGTAAGAATGTAATGAAAAATATGCTCAAAAGGGCTCGCATTTGTGAGGCTAATAAAGGCGGACATTTATTTGATATTGAATTTTATAAATAATTGCCGACATTGAATTCTTTTTATTTATTTTTTTTTTCATTTAATCAAAAATTATAAACAAACAAAGTAGTATACCTTGCCGCTGGAAACCCTGTATTATATCATTTAAATTATAACAATTTTATTAAAAACATAAAATTTTTCATTCCCTTTGTAATTTTTAGAAGACCCATTTACCACCTCATATATACTTTATACCGAATCCTTAAATAGTAATTTGCCATTTCTCTATATCGGTCCTACGCCCAAAACTCGAATATTGCCGAAAAACGAGCCAACAATATATGACACCAGTACATAATTGTACATGAATAAGTACTTTTTAAACTGAATATTTTTACAAATTTTTTTAAAAATCGGTCTTAGGTTTAATATGTGCTTTAAAAGACACCAATTCTGAAAGCTGCTTAGATAATAGAACTGACGTAAAATAGCAACAATCCTGTGGTAGAGCAAAATATAATCAAGAGCCGATTTGATGGCCCCAAACTTTATTAATTTTATTCACTTGGTAATCTATGCTTTTTCTAAACTAACTATCATTTACTAAATTGATGATATTAAGTTTTCCAGTCAGGTCTGCTAAAATTATAAGGAAAATTCAGGCAATAGAAATATTTTTCTGCCTTTTCAAAATCATAATTATTAAAGGCATCATATTAAAATTTAATTTTAATTTCTTAAGAAAATCGTGTTATTTATATATAAAAAATAACACAAAATAAAATATTTTTTACTATTTGTTTATATCTAAAAATAACTAGTAAAAAAATCAATTTGAATAGAAAACTAATATATTTTATGATATAAAATTACTCTAGACAATAGCATTTAATAAAAACCCATTTATGAATGGCCATAAAAATGTCTAGGATAGACAAAGTGTTTATAAGGAAAAATTGATATAAATCTAAACAAAAGTCATAAAATAAAATATCAAGTATTATGCTACAATCTTAAACCTAAAAACTTTATTCAATTAAAAAATCAGAAAACGAGAAAGACGTCATTTAAAATATTTTCGAGAAAATTATAATGAAATTATAAAAATTGAGTATAAGAAACAATGAAAGACATTTTCTTTCAAATTTTATGTCTTTGAAAGTAAAACTGAAATTTCTTTTATTTTAATGTCATAAAAAATAAGCCACTTATTTGTTAAATGATCGTCTTCTTCTTCTTTTTCGTTTTTTGTTTTCTGTTTTTATGGTCGCTTACCAGCAAGAGACATCATCATAAAAAATGAGTGAACAACAAGCAACACTTACATATGTATGTATATATTTCCGTATCCTTTAAAATCCTTAATGGCATTACTTTTTTTAAGGCTGCTGTTGGTATAAATGAAGTATGCGTGTTTGTATTTGCTATTTTTTTTATGCATTCAAACATAAAAATAACGACATCCTTTTTGATAAGCTAATAAATTAGGAAAATTATTACTTGCAGTGTCATAGTTGAGGCATAATAATTGTATAAATGTGTATGTGTGTCTGCTATTATAGTCGTAAATATGAGTGTGTGTATATGTTGCACTTTTTGAAAAAAGTGTATAAACTTAAAATGTTATTAAGTGTAGTCCTCGTTTGGTAAAAGCGAAATATTTATGGACAATTTTATTATAAGTGGGATGGAAGCATGGGTAAGAATATTGGTGTATTTAAAAGGAAGTTGCCAAGTTGTTGGTTTTTGTCTACTTTAAACAATTTTATCGACTGAGACATAAAATACCAAAGTTTGCAATTTTAATTTTCAGAAGACAAATGATATATTCTTGTTGTGAGCAAAGGCAGCTATTATGACCATACAACTTGCAAATCCCATAGGTCTCTTATTAACCATACTTGTTTTAGGATTTTAAGCACAGATGTGAAAAGCTTTACATGAGCACCTGCCGCATTGGCTCAATCTCATGGCGACTTAACACCGTCACGATATTGCACATGACTCTGCACCCCAAAAGGTTTGCTAGACCACCCTGATAACAATTCTCCGCCGTGACTCTGTGAAAGCAATAACAGATCCCTTGCTAAAGGGGTGGGGCTATATAAGCCCCCATTGCGCGCTGATAAGACACATCTCCACACGTTTGTGAAACGGCTCCCAACCTTAAGCGAAAACGATTGGAATCTATCCTGTCGCAACTCCACAAATGCGACACCAAGCCCATCCCGTAGGATATTTTTCCATACAAACCAATCACTCCACTTTAATCAGTGCCTCATAGTCTTCTCACTCCTTGTCAGGACCGAATCACTCACATGCTTCTACTCTAACGGAATCTTGTTTTAAATCCTAAGGTCCCAAGCGAAGCCTGTTTCCCTATTAACCTTCTTTCAAGCACATTAACACTTTTTTAGCTATTGGCCTACTTCGTCAGTTGTTTGTGTGCCTGGGTAGACCAGCCAAAACTAAGAGACTATTTCTTGTTAACTTTAAGCTCATATAAGACCGTCTACGCGATCACTCTGGAGCCCGCACAAGATGGACCCCAGTATATTAATTTTCGTTTTCAGTTGAAAGTTGCCGGGTTGATACCAAGATGAGGTAGACATTGGCACTTGCATTGATGGAAGGTTGCCCGAGGTTCCTCTTCTTACATCTGTAACTTATCATCCAAATTTTGAGAACAACATCTTATATCTAGCCAAAAATTTAATTAGCAAATCTCTGAACAAGAACCCTAGTAGCTTACTTAGGTTATCTTTCATATTACCACCAAAGAACCTATGGCTTACAACAACTATGGCAGAATAATGTTTGCAGAGCAGATGAGAACCATTATTTTACTCTCCCTATTTTCAAATCTACTTGCTTTTTTGCTTGTCACCCAGTAACTCGAGTCATATTTTTTGGATAATACGTTTGCCATTAAGAAAGTACCACTTACCTAAAGGCCACTTTCCTCGTCCCTCCTTTTTTTTAAAAATTTGACTTTCTATAGCCCTTAGCAGGATTGGGACAAAGTAGAATGAAGTATATAAAGTGCTTTCTTTTAGCAAAAAGCCAAACCACCAAGAAGAAGTATAAGCAGACCTAGCCAAGTCAAGTGTTTCTAATAATGACGAATTAATAATCAAATAGCAGTGTTCAAAATGAATACAGGAGAGCCGCATTGCTTTCAATAAAAATTCCACAATCTCATTGAATAACCCTTTCATACAGTAATTTAAATGCTCATGGGTAGCAAATGTTTTTGCTTGAAATATACTTAGTTCATCGGGCAAACGATAAAAGAACCCTAAGACCCTCTTAGTTAACAACGTTTTCAGTTCCATATTCCATCTTATTGGATTTAGTCCTGGCGACATAGTTTTCCACAAGATTGCCCCTATGCCTCTAACTTCTGAAAGAGTTAAGGACCCTAAGCCACATCCAGGACTATCTGCCAAAAATTCTTGCATGCCAGAGTCTCACTGCGTTACTGCCAGTAATGCAAATTATATAAGTTTCGATTTAAGCCAGGGGCTGTATAGTAGTCAGTGCTTTAGAAAGGCAAGAGCGGATTCAAGGTTTTTTTAGCTGACCTTTAATATTCATATTTACTTTCTGTTATTGATCTGTACTTCACACTGAGCATGAGGATACTTATCCCGGACAGATCGCCGTGAGCACATTGGCACTTATCGCTTGAGGGAACAGTCATGTACACCGATGGGCCTAATACGAAAACTGGCACTGGAGCAGGTATCTTCAGTTAAATCACTTGAAATCGCGGAGTTAATCAGGATAGACGATTACTGTGGTATATTCCAAGTGGAGATATTTGCAACAACGCGTGTCGCGCACTTATCCCGGCAGAACAGCAGTTTGAGGGGAGACTACATTACCATTTATGTCGATAGCCAAGCTTTACTTAGGACTCTCGGTATAATTGCGGTAAAGACAAAGGCTGTCAGGAACTGCAGATCAGTGCTTCAGGGACTCGGATGTATTACACTCTGCTGTAACTGGGGAAACTCTGGAATATCCGGAAACAAGAATGCAGATGAATTATGGCGAGCACTATTTTTATTCTACAAAAAAAAATTACGAAATTTTTTTATTGCAAAGTTTTTTTCAGTGTACGCTTAAAACCTTAACAGAGTAAGAAATATATTTTGCAACCACATTTTGTATTAATTTGATTATGATTTGACAAATTTTTCAAAATAAAATAGAAATGTTTCACTGCTGGCAACCCTATAACTCAATATAAGAACGTGTCGTGTCCTTTTTGTCAAACATAAAACACTTTTTATATGTCTTGCCACTCATATCGTTTTAATAACAACTTTCCCAAAACACATAATGCCAAGATATATAAAAACATAAAATGATTTTTTTTACGACTTTAAGTGTGTAAAAGCAAATATATGTCAATGAGTTTGTTTATCCCTCCATTTCACAGAATGCATGCTAAATTTGAATAATGAAATTTAGTTTTCCTTGCCTTCCCTTCTCAGCAGTCATCTGCCTTTTTAGGTGAATAAGTAAAACTAAATATACCTTTTCTATATGCAAGCAGATTTTGAAAAGATTTCTTTTTTTTTAGTCCTTTTCTATAGCTGTCAAGTAGTAAATGCAAAATTATGATGCTTGAAAATGCGTTACAATTTTATATTTATGGTCTAGAAAAACAGCTTGTTGTTAAACAATTTCTTCAAGGATATTTTGAAAAGCATCAAAATATATAATTTTGTGAAGGGAAGAAAATCAACCCTGCCTTTGTCGATCTAATATCCTTAATAGCCAGAACAAAAGTACGTGCTAAACATCAATAAAATATGTGGTCAATCAAGGTTTCTCTTATTCACTCATTGTCAACTATTGTCCATTGTTTCGTAAATTAAATTTATGGTGAAACTTCAAAGGCATTAAAAAACATTTGCTTACTGCATATTGATTTTTGAATGATGCTGCGACCATGTTGCTTGTCTTAGTCCTTGATTTATGATCAGACGTTATAGTCATTTATTACCCGAATATTGCACTGCAGTTTATTGTTTCTTTGTTTTATTTTCTGCATTTTATTGTTCAAACTTTATTACATGTCCCCTTCCGCGCCCTCCTGCCAAGTCTTTAATGACTGGCTGTTGTTATTATGTGTGTGTTTGCCATTTATGTTTTTTTTTTCCTATTTTGTGACATATTGACAAATACATATATTTATATTGTCAGAATTGTTCGTCCTTTTTTCTTTAGATATTTGGTTTTTAATTATGTGTGAAACACTTTGTAACGTGGTGAATTTTATATATGTTGTCACTCTAAGTCCTTGTCATTATCATTGTGCCCGTCATTCAAGCATATCCTTTTTGAGTAAAATATACATAGAGTTACTTTATATTACACCATTATGTGTATCAGTTTGTGCATGTAATTGTCCATTTGTTATGTTGTCCTTGACGTTTTGCTATCTCCCAAAGCTGCCACCAGATGCTTCATAGTCATACATATGTATGTATGTGTGTATGCATAAAAGGAAAATAAATTTTTATAACTGCGTGAAAATCAACTGTTAAGTCATTTTATTTTTATGATCTCTTTGTATTTTCCATTGGTAAAGGTAAAAACATCCGTTTGCCTGGTCACGCGCCATTTGCTTGAATTTAATTCTTTTTGCCATAAATTCAACTTTTTAAGGTAATCCAATGATATTGACAATAACTAATTGCTGTTTTTAAATAAACAATTAATTACAGAATGGAAAATATTAGGAAAATTTGAATGGAATATTGATTAAGTCTCCCTTCCTATAAGCATTTATCTTATTTATGATTTCATTTTTAAAAGCAAAAAATTGGTTTAAAATATTTGTGGCAAATCCTTCTATATTCTTTTACTAAACAGACAGGATCTAATATCTTTAACTGATTATTTAGCTGCACACTTCTACCGTTCGATGAAATTGAAAGGACGAAACTCCTTTACCTGGCGCTTTTGCAACATGAAGGAAAGTCTTTGGATATGCAGTCTGCAAATGTCTGGAGAATAGCTGGTGAACATAATACCCAATTCTCATTTTTTGTGTTGGCCATTCTAACGTTTCCGTAACCTTTCTGAGAACTATAAATCCAATTACTAAATATAGTGAGTTTGAGTATTTGCACATTATCGTGTCTTAGTTGCTTAATTCTGAGATTTATTTCTAAGAACTAAAAAAATTATAACCCATCTTTAGTCTTGATACGGCCACTTAAACTCTCTATTTCAAAGTTTTCAATACCTGAAGTCACAATAAGCTTGGGTAAACGTTGCATATGTATAGTACACAGAGAAAGTTTCATTTGTATTTTCAAACTTAAATAAAAAACGTAATAATTGACACAAGGTTTTATTAAGAAAATTAAACGATATTATGGAAATCCAGATTTTATTTTTAAACACAATTGGGACGAACGACGAATTTCGCACTACACGACGAATTCGTCTGTTAAAATTCGTTGCGTTAATTCGTTAAGTGAAACACATTTAGAACGAATAAAACAGCTATGATAGAGAGACCATATTTCTTAAAAAAGAAGCACTATTTGAAAAAAATAATAATTAAAAAAAACTATTTAAAAAATATATAAATACAACACTTAAAATACACTAATTGTATTTAATGCAACAAATAAAAAGTGAAAATTATTCTTAATGTATAAAAAAGCATTATTTAATAACAAAATAAAAGAAAAATGGTCACTCTGTGCCAAATTATTCGTCGTTCGTCTGCGTAAGAAATAGAAATAAACCTATCGCAGAGTTTGTTACGCATGACGAATTTTAGTCTACGCACTGTTTGTGTGCATTTTCATTTACACAAATGTGTTTTATTTTTTAAGACGAATATTCGCAACGAAAAATTCGGCGTTCGTTCCAGTTATGTTCAGGGCATTAAGCACACCGTTCAAAATGAAACCTTGTATTCTGTGCCACACACAGCAGCAAACTTGGTTCAATTAAGCTGATTTCTCGATGAATACGTTCGTCTAAAGCCACAAAAGATAAGGGATTGTCATTCTTTACCACCTCTTCGAGGTAGCCCCATAAAAGAATCTGTGGCCGGGGGACATTCAAAAAGCTAATTGTCAGTAGAGGGCAAATGTACCGAAGTAAGCTCATAAGCTCTGGCAGCGTGAGCAGTCGCCCCATATTATTGAGACCACGTACGTAAAGAGTACGATGGATGAGCTCGCATGTTTGGCAAAACAAAATTCTGTAATCAGGCATCAATAAATTTTCCCGTTGACATTCGTCGCCTGGCCTCGAGAATTTTTTAAAAAAAATATTTTAATTATCTCATCCGTGGATAAGGCGCACCAACCAGTTACCTTGTTTTTCAATATTTCAATCGAAGATTGAGGGTTCTTGGAGAGCTGTAATGTCAGTTCGATTTGTTGACGTGGCCGTTTTAGTGAAAATGAGCTTGGTCGCTCCAAAAAAAAAAACGGGACTTACAGTGCAAAAACTCTCCAACATAGTTTCACAAAAAAATTTTGCGTATAAAGAAGTTACTTACTTTCTGCTCTTGAACGAGTTGAGTTTTATAAGGACAGAACTTTTTTAAATTTCATGGATAATCGCTCTTTGAAGTTCCAGCGAACCTGCTCTTTTTTATATTGAAAGTCACGAGTAATCAGGTAAACTCTTTTTAACCAGTACAATGTTTTCGGGAGTTCTTAAGGATCGACTGGGTCTGGTCATGGGGCATTCATAGCCGAAGCAGTTGCGAGGAATCTCTCCACCCACGAACGAATTATATTTACACTCGGTTTATTATGTGTTCGCCTAACACCGAACTTTAAACAAAATTGTCGACGAGCAGTTACGTAAGAGTTTTTCTCTTAAAAAATATTTCCACGGCGAACGCGCGATGCTGCGACATTGTGATAAACAAATCCGCACAATTGATAATTCCAACAACGTCAACCTCTCTTCGCACCATTTTCTACTTTTTGACATATTTTTTTTTAAATGTGAATTATAGTGCAAATATTTCAACCCACCGGGTCAGCAATTAATTTGTCTTTTTTGGGAAGAACAGGGATTGAAGTGCCAGAGTTATCTCTTGCTCTTTAGGCATACGGCTTAAAGCAAAAGGATCAGATTAAATGGAAATCTTTTTTGCCATTATTAAGGACTTAATTTCCATTAAAACAATATTTCTTACAACTTTCGGCACAAAATCGAAATTATGGTCCAAAAATATAGTTTTCAGTTGAGTTTTTGGAGCAAAATGTTGATATGCCTTTTTGAAAATAAAAATTCAAGTATTTTAGGCCATGTTGGAAGCATTGCAAAGTTTAAGGAGTAAAAAAAGGCAAAAATAATGCAATCGACAGTTCGTACTTAATAAGGTACAAAGTGGGAAAAAGGTCCTGGGAATTATTGCGATATTTTTGAACACACAAAAACTTTTTTTGGTTTATTCACCAATTGCGTAAAGTGATTTTGCGCGATGAACAACTCGGAATAGCGGCCTTTTGAAGTTGTACGACCATTTTGCTATGCAAATTTTGGTCACAAAGTCAGAAAGTAGACCAAGTTTATTTGTAATATTTCTTCCTCCGATTTATCTAATGTTAACAAGTATCAGCGCTATAATCGACTGTGCCAAATATTATTTACCCTTAACATTAGCTTTTCGAAACCCCAAAATTTTTGTTATTACGAAATATTTCTAATTATTAAATAGGGGTCCGTTTTATATTTTAACCTCCTTTTAGGGTAGCTGGGAGGAAGTTATAGGGGTTTTACCCAAATATTTTTTAAAGATAGGGGGTAAGTATGTTCTAGGAATATGTTTGGAAGGGCAAACTATGGGGTCCGTGCGTACACTTTATTTTTCTTAGGACGACTCTGGGGAAGTTGTGGGTGTGTTTACATAATTTTTGTAAATTTTGTATGCCCACCCCCTTAAATGATAGCTATAGAGGATAAGTATGTTCTGGAAAAATGTTTGGGAGAGAAAACTAATGGGTTTAATGTCATTTTTGTAAATTTTGTATGGTAACACCTGTTAGGGGCGGAGATAGGGTGTAAGTGTGTTCCACAAAAATGCTTGTGAAGAAGCTTATAAGAAGTCGGTCTAACATTGCACCTTTTTAGGGACAACTCCGAAACAGTTGTAAGTGTTTTTATGTAAAAATTTTAGAAAAACTAAACAGAGGTGTCCTTGGTTTTTGCCTTATATCTCGGCCAGTTTTCGGGTGATTTTGGCGGATTTCAATAGCGGTTTTTTTTGCGGATAATTTAATACTACTTTTGGGGTCTTTGCAACATCGTAAAATCAAAAAAATGAATTCAACCATAACACGCACAGATGAGCAACGATAAATAAACTTTATTATCTATAAGGACTAAGAAATTATATACTTTATGAGATCGGAATGGATATTATAGAAATTAAAAACGGGATGACAAACTTATATATACCCTTATCACTTGTGTGAAGGGTATAAAAAGACGAAAACAGAGTGTTAGAGCTGATTTTGAGTTGAGACTTTAAGACTAAGTTAAAGACAGCGGATCTCTGCATCTTGCGTTTTAAATGTTTACTGATACTTGAACACAATGGGCCTTAAACACGTTTCCGAAAAATTCGGTAATTGATCAGCGCTTTTTTCAACTTTTTTAAAAATTGAGAGAAAATGTATTCAATTTGTATATTACTGGTGTGTTTTCAGTTTATCAAACTTGATACTTTATATAGCCAACCTTAACTTGGCACTAATTTTTTATGAACTTAAAGGGAAAACCTGGTTTTCAGAAAAAAATTATGGAGGAAAATATTCGAGATACATTTTTCTAAACTTGGGCTTTGTCATAACAAAGTACTTTCATGCCAGTATCTATTAAGTTGGGCATTAAACCTATAAATAACATTTAAAACCCCCTTATCGAAACTTTTTGTTTTAAAATGGACAAGTCGTATACCAGTTCATGCTTATTTGAACAACTAAATAACCACTTTTACTTAACTCATTTACTGTATTATTTATAAACTAAAAGTTTTAATTATATATACGATACATATACATTAATCTAAAAACATATATTTATTAGTAATTTTCTAATCAATAGAAAAATTATTGCTGAAACCTTATAATTTATAACCTTAAAGAAAACAAAAAACAATATTTTAATTTTATTCTCACGCCCATTTAAAAGTTTTCTCTTGAATTTGAATTTTTAATTGTTAGTTTGATAAGGAAATAAAACTAACAATAAAACTAACATTTAAATCAACATATGTGTTTATAAACTAAATATAACCAACAGTTGTTGTAATATTTCATGTAGTTTCTTTTTTTGTTTTTCCTTTTTCGTTCAAGATATTTGAAAAATGACACATTTACCCTTGTTAACAGCTGAAGAGGAAAAAACCTCATAAAGAAACATTTAACAAAAAAAAAAAGGGTAAAATTCTTTTAGTTTAAGGTAGCGCTTTTCTATTGTCAAAGAAGGCAAAGAATAAAACAAATAGTATATAATTTTCTTGACAACTTGTCATGTACCCGTAGCCACTATGAAAACAGTTTTTTTTAAGAGGTGTGCTCCAAATAATAAATGAATTTTATTTTTCTTAAGAAATAATTTTTTTCAGTTACTTATTAGAGTTTTAAAAATGGAATGAAAAAATGTTTTTTTGTTAATTTTTTAGATCTGAAATTTAAAAATTTAGTTCTTAATTATAATGAATGCTTTTGCTTTGGAGCTGCAATATACAGGGTGTCTGCCGGCAAGGGATACTTCTTTGTTTTGCCGCCATTTTGGAAAACATTATTCTTGACATTTCATTATTGGCAGTCCTGAAGTTGAGACCTGGCAAACCTTAAATGGAAAAATATACGGTAAATAAAGGTGTTGTAATCGTTAAAACATTTTATCAAAATCAGTTATCGATTACTGTAACGGTGAGAAAGTTATGTGAAATTTTTGAAAGAAACAACGTGCCAACAAGACGCACTATTTATCGTGTAGTGAATGATTTTGAAGAAAGAGGGGATGTAGCTGATAGGCGCCAGCATGGACCACAATGTACTGCAAGATCGGCTGAAAACATTACTGCTGCTCAAGAAAGTGTTTAAAAATATCACTCAACCACAACTCGACGCCGTGCTCAGGAGCTTTGTCTTCAGTTGTTCTTTGAAGACAAAGAACCACAATTTCGCAAAACGATTTGCATTTGTTTCCATTTAAGATTCTGTTGACACAAGAGCTTCTTCCACAAGACCATTTGCATCTTACAGCTCGCCTATGACAACCCCGATTTTCATAAAGAAATCATAATTAATTTATTTGAATGGATATGTGAAGAAACAGATAAGTCGGTTCTGGGCAATGAAAAATCCTAAGATTATTCATCAGTTACCTTTGCATACAATAGGAGCGATAGTCTGGTTTGCAATTAGGTTAGAAGGAGTCATTGGGCTATACTTTTTTGAAACTGAAAATGGCGTAACAGTAACTGTTAATGGGGAGCGATATCATGATATGATTGTAAGCTTTTGAATGTCACAACTGCATGTTTTGGGCTTGGCTAACATGTGGCATTAACAAGACCGTGTCACATCGCATACAGCGAGGATTATAATGGAATTACTGCAAGACCTCTTTCCGCAACAAGTTATTTCAAGAAATAGACTGGTCAATTGGCAACATAATTTGTGCAGTTTAACGCAAAAAAATTTTTTTTTCCTTGGGGCTACATCAAAGCATTGGTCTATGCCAACAAGCCGACGATATTGGAAGAACTCGAAGCCAGAAATATGCGATCGCATCATCGAAAATTGGGTTCAAAAAATCGACTGCTTCCGACGTGCACGTGGTGGCCATATGAACGAAGTCGATTTCCATTCATAAATGTTTTGTTTGTATTTTAAGTCGTTCATAAAGTTTTGAAAATATCTGAAATGGTTTTCGTTTTATTTAAAAAAAAATTATCAAGTCCTTATTGGAAAACAATTTTTATGCATTTGAGGTCCTTATAGATAGAGAAGTCGATATAGCTACTCCCATATGTCCATCTGTATGTCTATTAAACTCAAGTTTTCAGATCCCAATTAGGTCGCATAGAAAACGTTTTGGTATCAAACAATCATACATATCCCTACGACAATTGTTTTATAAAACTAGCAAAATCGGTTTAATACTGACCGCGATATAGGCGAAACCCCAAAACAACCCATTTTTTTGGCACAAAATCTATGCATGTATCCCTACTTATATCTTATAAAATACAGTGACTCTTGCCACGAATCTTGGCGTACCCTTGAAAATAGGGACCTTAATTAGGAGAATATTTTTTCGCGGACACTATAACAACAATCGGCTTAAAATATTTAACAGTGCCTACATAAGTAAAGCTATTTGGATAGAAGCAGAGGGTATGACATACAAGGTGGGCCAAAATAAGTCATCCGATGTTGTTTGACTCTAATTTTGTTTTTCCAAATGAAAAACTTTGATTCAGTTTTTGATTATATTTATTTAACATTTAGAATTTTATTGGTCAAGTCAAGAATATGAGAATATGAATATGGGTAGAACTTTGGGCAACAAATTCTCGCACTCGTACGGAACGTTGTCGCTGTGGGCTACCAATATCACTCGTTTTTTACGAAAACACGGGACTTAAAAAACCAATGCCTGGAACGGTTAAATCGGGCAATCTTGCTGGCCAATATAAACGAGAGATGAGGCGATCCGGGAATGCCGCCTTCAGTATATCATTTGTGGATCGCGCAGTGCGTGCCGTTGCTCCGTCCTGCTGGGACCACATGATCTCTAGTCCTGATTCGATCAAGTGTGGCAGAAGAAAATTCGGCTAACCTGGCCCTATAGTGCGCACCGTCCACTGTTATCGTTTTAACAGTGGCGTCCTCGAAAAGAAATGGCCAGATGACTCTTTCATCATGAACAGCGCCTTATGGAGTCACTTAAGCGATCGTGAGGGCTCCTCTTGCATCATAATTGGATTTTCGGTTCCCCAAAGGCGATAATTTTTCTTAATCACGTACCCGCTGATGTAGAAATGACCCTATCGCTCATTAAGATTTTGATTGAAAAATTGTCCACTTTGGCCTCGAGGTTGAGTACAGCTTGGGCGTAGGTTACATGAGTTTTGTGGTCGGCAGACTTTGTACGGAAAAATGCGCAGGTTTTTTACCAAAATTTTCCTTAGGGATGACCGGTTGATGGCTTATTGCGAGGCACGCCGTCTGGTCGATGTTTCTGGCTCTAGCTCGACATCCTGGCCAACAGCGGCGAGGTTCTCGGCAAAACGTTCACTCCGGGGCCAGCTACTCTTGGCATCGTCTCGTCTGATCCCATACTCTTCAAGATTGGTGGCCAAACGTCCCAGTGTTTGCGCAGTCGCTGCCATACGTCCGGGTAATCGGCGACGAAATTCGAACTGCCCCAACACCACAGACGAATAGTTTCGCAAAAAAATTGACACAACTACTCCACGTTCTTAAGAAGTGTATCGCTTCATGGCTTGTTTACTCGTACTTTTCATCTGCCTAGATTTGACATTAAGCGCCATTGGTAAAAATAGTATCATCTTCCAATAGGGTGATTTCTCTTGGCCCACCTTGTAACTATTATTATTTCTAGCTGAAGATACAATATTAACGATTTTATATGAGTAGAAATCTTGCAGTTTTAATTGGGAACACTCCTTAATTATAGTAAAGAGTTTAGCCTTTCAATGCTTTTAAAAAAGTTGTATCAAATTTCGTATAATAAATTGACAATTTTGTGGTAATCATTCAACTTCATAACAATAACATGAACAAATGGTTCTATACAAACACACACGTAATAAAATTAAGAGTTAAAGTTACAAACACATTCATACATAAATTAATGTTTTGTAAAGAAAACCCCTTTTTTTCAGATTTCAAACGATTTCAAAAAAGAGGGTTAAAACTAACATTTATGTTGTATTTTTAAGAGTTTTGAAAAATCTACCCTCATTTATATTGTCATTTAGTAGAAGTTTGATAGAAAAAAAAACAGAAAAGAAAAATATTTATTGTTGCAAGAAATTTTTGTTCATAAATTTAAACAAAAAAAATTTCCTGCTATTTTTTTCTTTTATTTTTTTTTATGAGAACTAAGTTTTTATTATTATTTTTGTGAATTTATGACTTTAGGAATTGTCAGGTTTTATGCTTGAGTAAATTTATTTAGAAAAAAATCTATAGAATTAAAAAGCAACAAAACATAAAGTATTTTCTATTGTAGTGGTAACACTATTATCCAATTTATGCAACACATTTGTTGTTATAAACTGAAATAAAAACTTTTCACACAAACACAATTTTTAGAGCCGGAACTGTGAAAAAGCCCTTTTTTATTCGTACGAAAACCCTTTTCTATGTTTTTATACTTTTTTTCATTCACTTCATTATATGTCACATAAAAATTGTTGCAAATGTTTGAGAAATTATGTCATCATTTAAGATAATATTTGCTTGATTCTTTTTGGAAAACAAATTTTTATTAAAGTTTCCACTCCCAAACATATTCCTAGAACATGCTTACCCCTTATCCCCAACGCCTAAGGGGGCTCCCATACAAAGTTTGGGAACACGTTCTAAGTCCTGTCCCCTACAGCTTCCAGGGTGCCCATGGATAGGTCAAATATAGGATTGACAACAAGCCATTTTTCCTTGCAAACATTTTCCTTGAAAATACTTACTCTCTATTTCCACCCTCCAAAAGGGTTGGAGTAAAAACCCCAACACGTTGTTAAGGGTATATAAGATTCGGCACAGCTGAATATAGCACTCTTACTTGTTTTATTTTGTATTTAATAATGCTACTGAAGCAAAGAATGCGGCATGCAAGGCAACACTGCAGTCAGTAGCAACGGGTCTTTCGAAGGAAAGGTATCAGAAGAAAAGGAGATAGGAAAAACGTTTATTCTGCAGAAAGAAGAGAGAAATGAAAAGGAGTGAGTATAAACGTATTGAGATGTTCAGGAGTCAGAAAGAAGTCCAAAAATTTTACCAAAGGGTATAACATCAAACTGAAGGCTTTGGAATAGGTACATTCTCCTGCAAAGGTGAAGAAGGTAATCTAGTGACTGCTACAGATAGGGTGCTGATGATATCGAAAACCCATTTTACATGCCTAAAAGAAGCGACGATGAAGATACAACAGAACCAATCCCAGAAGACGGTATTGAGTGTATACGCCTAGCGAGAATGAGGTCGAAATAGCAGTTACCCGGGTCGAGAATAACAAGGCAGCTGTAGCCGATGGGTTGCCAGCTGAACTATTTAACACCGAAGGCGTGTGCATCAGCTTGTTTAATAGTCTGGCTAGAGGACGCATACCCTTAGATTGGAATATCAGTGTTTTATGTCCTGTGCTAAAAAAAAGACAACAAGAAAGTATGTGCCGACTATGGACAAATAAGTCTCCCATTGGTTATAAAATTCTATCCAGCGTATTATATGAAAGATTGAAACTAAAAGTCGACGAGATAATTGGGCCATATCAATGCGGCCTTGGACCTGACAAATCCATCTTGTTAAAAAAAGAAAAGGCTATACAAGATGCAAATGTAAATATAACTGGCACACTATTCACAAAAAAGAACATGCCAATTGCTTACGCTGACGATATCGACATCATGGGGCAAACATTGCGGGCAGTAGCTTCTACCTTTGAAAAAGCCTAGAAACAACCAGCCAAAGTAGCTCTGGCATCAAACGAAGATAAAACCAAAGTGGTTGTATCAACGCACAAGACGTCCAGTAGACCTGGGCAGATATCGGAAGTTAAAAACTACAGCTTTGAATTAGTCAACGATTTTATCCACCTCAGCACCATCATTAGCAAAACAAACAACATCAGTATTCAGATTAAAAGCAGAAAAACATTGGCAAATAGATGCTACTTTGGACTAAGTAAGCAGTTTAACAGCAAATCCACCTCCCGACATACAAAATCACACTCTACAAGACACTGATACCACTCGTGCTTATTTATGGCTCTGAAGCGTGGGTACTTGTAAAATTAAATAAGTATATTCTAGGAGTTTTCGAGAGGTAGATTCTTTAGAAAATCTTTGAACTAATCTGCGTTGACGGAGAATACCGGTGTCATATGAACTGTGAGCTGTATGAGCTGTTTGTTGACATTGGCTTAGTTACGCGTATCAAAATTCACTTTAACGTTAAATAGATCATGTTTTGAGACCCATTAAGGTGCGCTTGCAAGGACGTCATTTGGATGCGAACCTTATAATGGATCGCACAGAAGAGGAAGACTGAAACTCCGATGGAAAAATCAAGTAGAGGAAGACATCTCGAAACTGCATATCAATTCTAAATTCGGCTAATGGAACAAACGTTCCGTAATAGCCATCTAAGTAAGAAAGTATTCACAAATACAAACAAATTAATAACCACGCAGGACTACACTCGTAACTTAAATGTTACAATTATTAAAACTTTGAAATACAGGGTACCCGCCAGCAAGGAATACTACTTTGTTTTGTAATTTTTGTTTAAACGAAAGAAAATGGATGTAATATTCATAAACGTTTTCTTAAATGGGTCTCGCAGTAATTTCATCGTAATCCCGGCTGTATGCGATGTGGTACCGTATTGTTGGTCCACATGTTAACCAAGCCCAAAGCATATAGTTATGGCTGTAAAAGGTTTTAATTTATATCACAATATCGCTCCCCATTGACAGAAAAAAGTGAAGTTCAGTGATCCCTCATGGCCAAGCTGCACACCTAGTGATGGGACAAGGGTAAATACCCAAATGGTAAATTGGGTATTTAAATGTAAATACCCAGGTATTTACGCAAGCGCCTGGGTATTTACCCAAAATGTGGGTATAAATCAGAATAAAGAAAGCTTAAAATAAATTAAAAGAATTTAATTTTTTATTATGAATTAGATTTTTCGAAAGTTTTGTTTCGAAACTTTAATCTTTCTAGTTGCTTCAGCATTGTTGTTGTCATCGCTCCCACTCATTACATTGAAATGCCATAAGCACGCTGATTAGCGGTTCTTATTAAAAATTGTTGTTGTGTTTGATGCAGCCAAAACTGCCTTATCTGAGCAAAAAGCATTAGGAAATGTAAAAACAAAATGCACTTAAACAAAATATGTTCAAAATAAATTCGAAAATGCGTAAAATATGTTACTACGAGTATTTGTTATTCAAATGAGTATTTACCCGAAATTAGATAAATACCCGGGTATGAAAATGGGTATAAATGGATAAATACCCAGCGTAGGGTAAATACCCAGGTCTAAACCCATCTCTAAGCACACCTGACTGTTACTTTTAATGGATGCAAAGGTTACTGATGAATAACTTAAGGGGCTTACATTGCCCAAAACCTATTATTCTGCTTATTCGTATATCCATCAAAGTAAAATATTCTTTGTCCCTTATTATGATTTTTTCATAAAAAACGTGGTCGTCATGGCCGAGCTGTAACATCCTATTTACATAAGTCAGGCGGTGTAAATGGTCGTCTGCAAGCAGCTCTTGTGCAAACTAAACCTTAAATTGAAACAACTGCAAATACTGGCCAACGTTGTTCTTTGAATACAAAGCTCCTGAGCACGGCATCGAATTGAGGCTGATGGGTTGTTTTAAACACTTTCTTGAGCAGCAGTAATGTTTTCAGCCGATATTGCAGTACATTGTGCTCCATGCTTGGGCCTATCAGCTTTAGTCCCTTTATTTCGAAATCATTCACTACACGAAAAATAAGGCGTCTTGTTGGCACGTTGTTTTTCCCAAAAATTTTACGTAACTTTCTCATCGTCACAGTAATCGATGATTGTTGAATTTGACTAAATGTTTTAACGATTAAAACACGTTGGTTTACCGAATATTTTTAATAACAAATTTGCCACGTAAACATAAACTGTCAAGACTAATGTTTACCAAAATGGAGGCAAAACAATATAGTACTCCTTGCCGGCGGACACCCTGTAAATAGCTAATTCAGTCTCGCACATACTTAGTTTTTGAGTTAAAGTCAGGTTTAAGCTTGAATAATTTTAAAGTCGCCAATTTTTTTTATTTAATATTTCAAACGAATTTTTTGCAAAATAATTTTTTTTCAAGAATTAATCAAGAAACATGGAAAATAAGATTTTTAAAACCATATAGTTCAATTAAATTAATTTTTATTGAATTTAACTTCTATGATAAATTTTATAAAAAATTCACAGAATTTTAAGACAAATATTAAGACAATACATCTTCATCCATTTGTTCAAATCTATTTGAATAAAAGAGAATTATTTTAAACTACCTCTGCCAAAAAAAAAAACCTTTTTGAATTTTCTCAAAAAAAAAAAAAAAAAAAAAAAAAAACAAAAAAGAAACAGGATAATGAATTATCTTGAATATGTAAATTGCAAAAGTTGTTTATTTTTTAAAGATCAAAATCTTTACTTAATAAGAAAAAGGACCAAAACTGGACCTTATTAAAACAAATTCACAGAAATAACTCAAGCGAAGTTGAATAATTTATGGGTGTTTTTTTTAAGAGATTTGTTTTTGTGTGAAAATCTGTGAATTTGTAACCAAAAACCAGCTCATTATGTATAAATTATTACTTCATATATATAGATGTGGATTAGCAAGAGTGTCCTTTTTTTCAGTTTCATTATCATAAGTGTAGTCTTGCTCGGTTGTATGCCTAAACAAATATTCACATGAAATATGTTAATTAATGGTCAGTTAAGTTGGCAACAATGGTGGTGAGTTTTTGGTTATATTTTGCATATAAATTGTCTTATTGTTTCATTTTTGTTTATTCGAAAAATATGTTTAACAAATGTTTTTACTAAACGACAACACATGTTAGAACATTAATTGCTTTTAAAAATATGCCTGGTTTTCTTCAAATTTTTCTTTTGTTTATTTTTTCTAAATATTTTCTTACCTTAAAAGTAGTTTTGTTGCTGTTACGCTTATTAATTTACTGTGAAAAATTTAAGCTGTAATTTTGTGCATTAGATGTAAAACTGTTTTGTATTTCTTTATTCACTGTAATCTTTAATCGTTTGAATTATAATTAATTGTTATCAAGCGTGTTAAATGGGTAAAATAGTGCTTTCATTTATTTTAATATTTTTATTTATGAGATCATAATTTAGAATTATGAAAATGTAATGTTTCCGGTTTTGTTTTTGGAAAATCCGAAAGTTGAGTGTGTTTGTGTATAGATTTTAGTATTTTGTTACTTTAACCTTTTTTTATTTTAAAGAAAAGAAACATAGTCAGTACACAAATAAATAAAAGACATGATGGAAATTGTTCTTCAAATTATTAAATGATTATTTATTACAATAGACTCTCAAAAGTTATAAATTTTTTGTACACTTTTTAGAAAGGATCTTTAAAAAATTTTTGGATTAATTTTTTCCGTTGTTATGATTTTTGTAATATTATAATAAACCCCTACCAGTGGAGTCAACAATTTAGCTCTCGGCAAAAAAAAAAAATGAAAATAATTATAAAGTGACTACACACAAAAAATTATCTAAGAAAACTTTACCTTAATCTAGCCATAGCGGTGTCAAAGGTACGGTGAGTACGGTTTTTCTTAAATCAAGTACGAAATGTCTTACTCCAAGTAAAATTTTTCAAGTACGAATTTCTTACTTTTAGCCACAATTAAGCCAAAAAAGGATTAATTTAAGTTCGGAACCGTACTTGATGTAAGCGTGAAAAAGATTGATTTAAGCCGTAAACTGGATTAATTCGAAAGTGAAATGTCATTTTTTTGACTTAAGGAGCTTTATTAAAGAAGAAGAATTATATATTTTATTTTAATTTTATAGACACTTAAAATTTACGATTTAATTTAAAAATTTCATTTTTTGTACTTATCGAAGCTGAGATTCGAACCAGGGACTCTCTGCACTGCAGCCAAGCGCGTTACCACCAGGCCACAGAGACACTTTGTTTTTAAATGTAAAATAATATTTTAAAACAACAAGCTTTTTTCTGCTTAATTTGTTGAATCAATCCGAATAGGCTTGATTTGAGAAAATTTAAGTAAGGATCGTACTTAAAAAGATTTTGGGTAAATTCAAAAATAAAATTCTTGTTGTTGAAAACGAAGAAACTGAACAGTTCTACTAGCAGGTGCCCTACCAATCCTGGAGTGTTTGTCCTAACCCAGAGTACCAGTTAGAGAGATAATATCTATTGATACCAAATCTTAATAATGTATAAGAGGTTAATTACTTTTTTACTTTACTATTACTTTAGACTTAGCCAACTTCGTATTATAGATACCCGCCCTTTAGGGAGTATGAAAAATAAACTTGGTAGGGACTTGGCAATTACAGCCAAAAAACTGTAGGCAGTTGATTTGATAAGCTCTAAGGATTTTTTGTGAAAAATACCAAACCAAAACGAAAAATTTCCACTATCATTATTCAACAATTAGCTAGTTAGTAAAATGACAAGAATCCTTTGGGCTTACCGAATAAGGGCAGAAACAAAGAAGTTTTAAACCTATATAAACCTGAATTTGTAAACCCATCACATTCAGCAAAACCTATAGGGACTTTCACAATGTATGGGGGCTGCAAAGAACAGTGGTAACAGGACATGCAGAGGTAGCATCGATGGAGTTTTCCTTGTGAACCGCCCGGTTTTTGCACCATGCCAGACTCTGCTGCTGTACGTTCAATTCGTACATATTACCGAGTTTCTGTTAACCTCTCCTCTCCAATTTTTTTTCAATTGTCAAAAACGACTCAAGACTTGAGACCTTTTTATATCTTCTTCTTTTAAACTTACCTGGCCTACTCTGGCAAAATGCTATTTTATTTACTTCATACGCTTGATCGTTTCTAAGCAAAAAAAGTAAGCAAGGTTTAGTCGGTCAATCCCGGCTATATTGGCGTACGGAATACCACATTTTTATGGCGCTCTTTGAAAAAAAAAGGCTGATAGTACAGGGTGTCTGGTGGCAGATTAAGATTTTCATACTTCAATAAAAAACGTAATAATTGACATAAAGTCCTATCTAGAGCACTAAAAGATAGAATAAAATGTGGATTTTATTTTCTAAAGAGCATGTCATCCAGATATTTTCTGTCAAGTTAAACACAATGTTCAAAGCGGAGCCTTGTAGTTGTTGCCATCCGCTACAGTTCAATTGAGCTGATTTTTCTAAGAACATTTTCCTTTAGAGCCACAAGAGATTAGGGATTGCCATTATAAAGCCTCTTTCTGAGGAAGCCCCAAAAAAAATCCATGGGAGTTAGATCGGGGGACTTTGGTGGTCGTGGGATATCCCCAAAGCGACTGATCAGTTTTTTAGGGAATTTTTTCTCGAAGCAAATTCATAGAAGCTTTGGCTGCGTATGCAGTCGTTCCATTTTGTTGAAACCACGTGCGTGAAGAGTACTGTGGAAGAGCTCGTAGTTTTAGCAAAAGGAATTCCGAAATAATTCGTCGATAATTTTTACCGTTGACATTCATCGACTGGCTTGGATAATTTTTGAAAAAAAAATGTTCCAACTATTTCATTCGGGGTTAGGGCACACTAAAAAGTTACCCTGGGGCAATGCAAATGTTTTTGATGTTTTAATCGAGAGCTGGTGTTTCTTGGAGTCCAATAACGGCATTTTTGCTTGTTGACGTGACCGGTTTATTAAAAATGAGCCTCGTCTATCCAAAAAAAAGGGATTTACTGTGCGGAAACGATCCAACATTGTTACACAAAAATTTTTGCGTAAATCAAAGTCACTTTCTTTCAGTTCTTAAACGATTTAAATTTTAAAAGGATGGAACTTCATATTCTTTTCTAAAATTATAAAAAACCGCTCTTAAAAGTTCCAGTGAGGCTGTTCTCTTTCATATTGAAAGTCGCGGATTTTCACGTGAAGTGCTTTCAGTTCAATGTTTTCGGAAGTCCTTAAAGATCGACTAAGCCCTTGCAATTGGGACTTTCGTAGCCATAACAGTTGCGCGAAATCTCTGCACCCACAAACGAATTAAATTTACACTCGGTCTTTCACGTATTGGCCGAATACTGAGCTTTTATTAAAATTTTCGACGAGCAATTGCGTAAGAATCATTACTCTTGAAAAATGTCTCCACAGCGAACGCGCGGCGTTCATTTGACCACTGCATCAGCGTGACTGACAAATCCGCGCAATCAATAATTCCAATAGTGGTTTGTGCCAGAAAACTTTTCTATACCAGATTTCATCAAAACATCTTCAAAATTGCTACCTGTACTTTCATTACAAAAATGCGTAGATACCCAGCCGGATGGATGGACGGACAGAAAGACATGCTTATATCGGCTCAGGAAGTGAGTCTGAGGCAATCATTATACTTAGAAGTGGATCTCAGACCATTATTT
Organism: Melanophora roralis; assembly: GCA_963583895.1. Taxonomy (NCBI): domain Eukaryota; kingdom Metazoa; phylum Arthropoda; class Insecta; order Diptera; family Rhinophoridae; genus Melanophora; species Melanophora roralis. Next base: position 18,210,232 of record OY757188.1, read on the forward strand.
TTGGGAGTTGCAAACATTAGCAGAGACATATAATATCCCTACCATGTATGTGTTGTGGGTATAAAAACGTCAAAGAAATTATGAAATTTCCCAAGAATAAGTTGACAGCAAGAAGTAAAAAAAAAAATGGTTGATGAACTGGAGCAGTAAATAAAAACGGCCTATTAGAAAAATTATCGAAGTGAACCGTAAGATCAAAAATACTTTACGCTTATTTTTTTCCATGAAACATTTTCAACTTAATCTAAATTAATTACTTAGAAACTTAATGAATGTAGAACAGGAGAGTTGAATGCCAACATAAACTTATCACCATGATGGCGGTTGTGATAATAAAAATGTTGTTCAAGATGTTTTCCATAGTAATGATGCTGCGAATGATGGCAAGTGAGACGTGTCATAATATGACATGCTTTTGGTTTGTGAAGAGACCGCTTCGTTATTATTTTTTCTAGTTCCCATAATTGTTGTTCAAAAAAAAAAAAAAAAAAAAAAAAACTAAACAGACAATTAAATTCATTAAGATTGAGGATGAGAGCAGGCAAAGTGACGTCAAGTATAATAATGTTATGTGACAGTTAAGGTAAAGGTTTGGTTTTCTTGTTGCCTTAATAAATTTTCGTAGAAAATTTTCTTCTTCAATCGTGTGCAAGATTCTAAGGAAGTTTACGCTCCTCTGACATTTTTAAGTGTTTATGACATTGAAGTCTATACAATGTCTTAAGTAATGACACAGAAAATTACTTTAACATGTTTAAATGATTTCATTTTCACTTTTTGAACATAAACAAAATGTGTTCAATGTGGCGGTGTGTGCTTGTTGCCCTAACTGTCTCGCTGACAATAATGACGTCAAGGATGATTATGATGTTGGCTGATGATGAGGGGTTTTTTTTTGGGAACAACTCACGCTTTTCTTTTTGTCTGTAGAAGCGCCCACTTGGAGTTTAACTTAGGTTGGGCTTGTATTTTTTTTTGGTTCATCTTTTCGTGGTATAAGATTGGTTTGATTTTCTATCAACATTTCGGTTTTGAGTTCATTCTTCTTTTTATGCTAGCGTCGAGTAGAAAGGATTGAATATATATGTACGAGGACTGTTGGCCTGTCACAAAAATGGAAAGAAAATAATAATTTTATTGATGTTATTGAAAATACAGGGCAGTTCCACTCAAAACAAAATGGAAAAAATGATTTTCTTATTTTTAAAAAAATCGCTGAATTCACATTTTAAAGAGAATAAATATGTTCGAAATTTAAATATATTGGTTCATATTTTTATTTTACTAATTGGCAAGAGTTTTAAATATTCACGTGCTGAATAATCTAATTTCCTTTTTTTTACGTTTAAATGAAAATGTCACACCCGTTCACAAAGAGTCAGATACTGAAAAAAAATTTTAAACTATTAGGGTAATAAAAAAATTAATTCGGTTCTCAGGAATATTTTGCACAGCATGATCCTCAAGACAAAATTATGCTAAAGGTAAATTTTCAAGGTCATACCCGTCACAGCTATCTTGTAGCCATAATGAGCAGAAATCCTATTCCTTCTGTGTTTACTTAATAAAAGGTCCGCCAAATAACTTTTTTTTTTTGAAAATGCCAAATAACTTTTTTTCATTTGAGATTACAATCCTTCCGGTTAATGGAAAATAATTTGATTCAAATGGCTGCCTCGGCTGGTAATGCAGTAGCTTCGCTTAGTGGACCTGCAATCAACTTACAGAGGATGCCGATTGTGGCAAAAAAATCATCATTTTAGATGAAGCTCATTTTGATCTCGGCGGTTATGTAAACAAGCAAAATGGCCACATTTGGGGACAGAAAACCCGCACGCATAGACAAGCCAGAGACAATTGACCCTTTAAGGGACAATATTCTTGCAGTCATTGGTGAAATACAGCTGCACACAATCGATAATGTGCTTAAAAATTGGACCAATTCTGTACGCTACTGCATGGCTAGCTGAGGCAGCCATTTGAATGAAATAATTTTCCATTATTAACCGGAAGGATTGTACTTTCAAATAAAAGAAGAAATTTGAGAAAATATTCAGCAGGTTTTTTTTTTGTCTAGCATTTAAAAAAAAAAGTTATTTGGCGGACCTTTTATTAATCGCTTAAAAACCTACCATCCTTAAAAATCATGGCGTTTTTAAAAATTGCAATTTTAAATTGTTTGAGTTAAAATCAAAACTGTAAGTAAAATGATTACACCCGTCACAATGGAATTGCTCTATATTTAGCTGACTGACAGACTGCCTCATCGTCGTACAGACAAAATGCATAAGTCTGGAGACTTGAAATGTATACTGAGGGTACCTTTTTTGGTGTATAGATCCACTCACAAGGTATTTTGGTAAATTGAGACCCTAAAGAGCAAAAATTTGTTAACTGATTTCTCCCTAACTGCACACGAAAAAAAAAATCAAAAGTATCTTGGCTTGCTCTTAAAACAAACTATCCCGTGACTGGAACTTTTTTAAAATTTTGGACATTTAGGGGTAAAAACTATATTTTGGTACTTTTGATGTACTTTTGCTAATTTTAAACTAGTTAAGAGAAAAACATAATTAAAATTTTTTTTAACAGGACCGAAAAAAATTTTTTCTTAAATCTTAGGCCCTTAGGGAAGAAAGAACACTAACAGTTATATGTTGGTACTTTTTGGGTAGATTTTAAGCTTCTTAACTGAAAAAGATTAAAAACATAATGCAAAAGCGTACGACAGCAACACCACCCAATTGAGGTTTAAAATAGTTTATGTAGGCAAAGAGAACATTTTAGAGTTTTTACAAATCTATCTATTATATAAAGAAGGGTTGTATGTATCTTTTTATTTTATAGCTGGCCACACCAGTGGATCGAATTTTTTTAAATTTTTACAGGGAGTTACTTTAAGTCCGGAAGGAGCAATAGGCTACTTCTGCTTGAAAATTATTGTTGCCACGCCCACACTACGCTTATTTTGTGGGAAGGTCAGGTTATGAATTGCCTAATAAAATTAACCATAGCCATACTGAAAAAACGCATAGCGCTAAATACATGAAATTTATAACATCTGTTATTTAAATACAGAAAAATTTTAAAAAACTCGGCCCGTAGAGGGACAAAAAGGGAGAAAAAAGGGAAAAATCTGTTACCTAGTATCTTCTGAAGTATAGAAGATAGAAACAAAATTTAAAAAGTTTTTCGTTTCCCTTAAGAAATTAACTACCTGTCTGGTTTTATTTTTAATTTTGGACCGAAAGGGGGGAAAAAAGGGTTAAAATTATATTTTGGTACTTTTTGTTACTTTTAAACTAATAAAAGGTAGAAACATTATTCAAATTGCGTTCGATAGGCTTAAGATATATGATTATGTTTTTGGTACTTTTTTCAAATTTGGATTCAAAAGGGAAAAAAGGGTTAAAAATATATTTTGATTGTTTTAGGCGTTTTATTTTTTTTTGTAACTTTAAGGCCAATAAAAATGGGAACGAAATTTCAATTGGGTGCGACAGGCCTTAAAAAATATGAGTACGTTTTTGGGTCCTTTTTTAATCATTGGACCCTAAGGGGAAAAAAGGGTTAAAATTATGTTTTAGAAGTTTTTGTAACTTTAAAACCAATTTAGATAGAAACATAATTTAAACTGCATTCGTCAGGTTACCAAAATATGTTGATATTTTTATTTTTAATTTTGATTTTTTAGAAGTTTGTAAAGTAATTTTTGCTATATCTCCAAAACTATAAATCTGGTAAAATTCCATTTTCTATATGTTAAGTAAATAGTAAGGCCGACTTATAATTAATTGCAACTTATGTGGGGCAACCAATAAACTCAAAAACATATAAATGCTTTTGCTAACATATTTTGGTTATTTTACTACAGTTGGGGTACACTAACTTAATGGACCAATGGTGCTTTTTTACATATTTGGCTCTTTTTTTAATTTTTGGTAATAATCGGTCTACATATATGAAAATAAGGACTATAGGCGTAAAGTCAAAAGCCAACTAGTTAAATAAAAATATCTTTTTGGGGGTTTTGGTCCCTATTTTACTTGATGAGTCTACAAATTCTAATTTATGGTCTTTTTATTCAATTTAGACCTATTCACTGCTATATATATATTTAGTAATTTGTTTCAATTTATTTTTAAGTATTCTTTAGCGGGGTAGTGGGTTAATTACAAGTTTATTTATTTTTGAACTTTTGATATTTTTCAAAATTTCTTATACCTTCCTCGCAAAAAAAATTATGAAGTGCATTTGTAGTACATGTAGACACCGTGTTATTCTTGTTGTTGCAATCAAAACGTGACTGATTTTTCAGTTATCCATGCCAACAACAACAAACTATTATATATATTGAGGTGAAAGAAAATAAACAAAAACAAGTTAGAAAATTATAGTCGGTTAAGCCCGACCATATTATACCCTACACTACATTTGTATGGCGGCTTTATTAAAAAATAGAAAATTTTGTGGCATAAAAATTACCATATATGAAAAATATTGAGAAGGTGAAGCAATATTCGAGTCAGTCATAATCCAAAATGCTTATTCCAAAAGGACATTTTATGGGGGATATGTCAAGAAATAGACCGATCCTCACCACCAGCAATAGGCCTTGCGCCAGTACCAAAAAATTTTTTTTGTGCAACACTTTTCTAAATATCTTGAAAATGGTGACCTGTACTTTGGTTACAAGACTACTTGGACACCCAGCCGAACGAATGCACATGTTTAAATAGATTTAGGAAGTAATTCTGAGGCGATCGGTATACTTAAAGGTAGGTCTCAGACCATTGAATTTGGGCGTTACAAACATCTGCATAAACGCATAACACCCCTACCACGTAAGTGGTGTGGGTATAAAAAGGTAAATAAAGGAACCAAACAAACAACCCAAATACCCGCTATCATCATAATTTTCTAAATTTTGTTCAAGCAAAGAAAAAAAACAAACACAAATATGTATGTATGTATGTAAACAAGAAAAGACGTCTTCGACGACGATGACGATGACAACAAGAACTTAAACACTTGATGTCGACGACAGGTTTAATATATTCATTACATTGTCGCAGTGGTTTTATGTTAATGGATATGAATTTAATTGGTGAGGAGGATCTTAACAAACACATTTACACATAACTTATACCCTCCATGTAGTTGTTAATACATACTTTGCTGACTTAAGTGGTGGTATTTGTATTTTAGTAAATAAAAATCATTTAATTTGTCAAGAACTTTGTTTTTATAATTGTGTGGGGAGAATACAATAATTTGCTTTCGAAGTAAATTTGTTTCTTACATTTTCATATTTTGTTGAAAAAACTTTTTTCGATGTTGAAAGAATTGAGTGAATGGTGGGAATTGGGAGCTCCCACTTGTAGCGAAGGCGTAAGTACTAAGAACTTTTCAAGTATTTTTATTTAAGCATGTTTATAACAATAATTTTATTATGTTTATAAATTGAATGTTTAATTAGCGAAAAATGGATTTTAGTGATTTTTTGTTGCTTTTGCTTGCGTTTTTTGAGTATTTTCAGTGAATAGAGGTTTAGCAGAGTACTTTTCTTTTAATGCCTTTTAGGTTTAATAAAGTAATAGTTGATTGCTGTATGAGAGTTAACTTATCTCGAAGTTAACTAAAGTCTTTCCTTTTTTGTTTTTAAATTAAAAGAGTCACTTTTCTTTTTAATTTAATATTTAAACAATTTTATTAAGACTTTACTTTAATTTAAATAAGATACAATTCTTATTATATTTAAACTTTGTTAAAATTTATTACAATAAATTTTAACTTAAAAAGGTCTCTTTGCAGCGCGGCAGATCGAGAACCAAAAAATTAAGAAGTTATTGCAGCTAGGCAGTTAAAGAACAACTCATAATTATTTGCAAATATTTCAATAACAAGAGCCAAAATTCCTAACAGTACTGAAATATTTTAACTATGTACATATGTGTGTATATACAATGTTTATTTGTTGCTTTAATACGTGCAATAAATAAACCAGTATTTTGTTGTTGTATGAATTAATGCAGCAAGCATAAAGAGAATTAAAGAACTACATAAACATACATATGTACATATATATGTAGCAATTAAAGGGCTACAAAACAAATATGTAAATAAAAGCGTAAGTTTCTAAATGGTATGTTCACACTAGCCATTGAATTTAAAAAACATATGAATAATTAAGAACGATAAAAGATATTATAAATTAAGATAAACAGAAAGAATTATAAATGGTTTCAATTAGATTTATTCTCCAACATTCTCCCCCACTAAGGACGACAGTACTTAAACCTCGGAAGAATCATCATCATCATTAGGTTTGGAGTTTGAATCGGGATCTAGGGTATCCAAGCAATCATTTGTAGGTAGAAGGGCAATTTTTGACATTGGGCGTTTGAAGTTTTTCCCTTTTGAGAATAGAGTGACTACTCTTACACGGCCATCATTACCTGGATGAATATTTTGAATGCGAGCCAGTGGCCATTCCCCAGGAGCACTTCGCTCATCAAATACGATCACCAAGTCGCCAATGTTAGGGTTTTGCTGTGTTTTGAGCCATTTAGGTCTAGCCTGAAGTCGACACATCCATTCATTTGACCAACGCTGCCAAAAATGCTGCTTTAGCTTTTCAGTAGTTTTCCATCTATTTAAGCGATCAATATTGACATCGAGCAAATCTTCTTCCGGCACGCACATAGTAGGTTCCCCAATCAGAAAATGAGCTGGAGTAAGAGCATTATTGTCAGAAGGGTCTGAATTAAGCGGACACAGAGGCCTAGAATTTAAGCAGCTCTCAATCTGAGCTAAAAGTGTGGCAAGCTCCTCAAATGTCAAAATACGATTTTGCATGATACGTTTCAGGTGATATTTAGTAGACTTGACGCCGGCCTCCCAAAGACCACCAAAGTTTGGAGAGGCTGGAGGTATAAAGTGCCACGTAGTACCACTTGCAGCCAGTCGGTCGGATAATTCATCGGGAACTGAAGATTTGCTTCGGTTATATAGAATTTGCAGTTCCTTATTAGCTCCAACAAAATTAGAGCCACAGTCTGAGTACAAGTCAGTACAAGAACCACGACGGGATACAAAGCGTCTAAATGCGGCTAAAAATGCATCAGTTGACAAACTTGTTGCTGCTTCCAAATGAAGAGCTTTCGTAACCATACAAACAAACAAACAAATATACCCTTTTGTTGTTATTGCATTTCGTGCAGTTGACTGTTTAATGGTTATTGGACCTGCATAGTCGACACCACTGTGTTTAAATGGACGTGCTGGCTTGAGACGAACACTGGGGAGGTTTCCCATCATCTGCTGGGCTGCTTTTGCGTTATATTTGAAGCATGTTACACATTTTCGCAAAATTCGTTTTGCGACACACCTGCTTGATATTATCCAATATTCTCGTGAAATATAAGCTTGCATTTGAACCAAACCACCATGCAAAGTTTTTATGTGTGCATCTAGAAATAATAAATTAGTCAAAGGGTTGTGTTTTTTAAGTAAAATTGGATGTTTTGAACAATAATTCAGGCCAGAATTTTGTATTCTACCACCAACTCTTAGTATTTTAGAGGAATCAAAAAATGGGCATAATTGCGCAACCGCGTTGTTTTTTATAATTTGACCTCTTTTTTTGAATTTCATCAAGTTCTTGAGCGAAATCTATCTCTTGCGAAAGCTTTATTAGCTTTAAACGAGCAAACTTGAGTTCTTTGGTTGATAGAAACCCTGTCATCTTACCGTTACCTTCAGTTTGTGATTTTTTACTATTTTGAGCGTTGTATTTAAATCGAAGTATGTATGCAGTAACGCGAACCAGCTTGCCGAGTGAAGAAAATCGTGTAAGCAATTCAGGATAGGCGCTTACGTCTGTTACAACCGAGTGAAGATTTAAAGTTGGGCTTGTATAAATTTCATCAATTTCATCCAGATTTAGCTTAGGTTGTTTGGGCCAAGATTCGGAAGGTCCAGTGAGCCACTTAGGACCATGCCACCAGAGTTCATGTTCAACTAGTTCATTCGATGATATACCACGCGAAGCGCAGTCAGCAGGGTTTTCACGTGTAGATATATATCGCCATTGAGAAGTACGAGATCTGCGTTGAATTTTTGCAACTCTGTTTCCAACGTAAATGGGCCACCTAGATGACTGACCTCGAATCCACGAAAGTACAGTCGTGCTATCAGTCCAATAGTATACATTAGAAATCTCTTGATCAAGAGATGAGATTATTCTATCTACCAATTTAGCCAATAAAGTTGCACCACATAGTTCCATTCGAGGAATTGTTAGGCGTTTTATAGGGCCAACTTTTGTTTTTGCTTGTATTAAATAAACTTTTGGACCTAAATCTGAAATAGTCTTAGCGTACACTACAGCTGCATACGCGAACTTAGACGAGTCAGAGAAACCATGAATTTCAACTTTTAGGCCGCTGCTAGTTCCAATCCAACGAGGGATTTTTATATTTTCAAGATATTTGAGGTTATTACGATACTTTAACCACCTTTTTTCAATGTCGTCAGGCAGACGATCATTCCAGTCAATTCCAAGGAGCCACAAGTTTTGGAATTCAATTTTAGCGAGAATTAGAGTAGGGCAAAGCCAACCCAACGGGTCATAAAGTTTTGCTGAATCCGAGAGCAAACTTCTTTTAGTCACCTCTGACGTATTTTCAAAATTAATTTTAAATGAAAAGCAATCATTTACAGTGTTCCACTCAATACCAAGAGCCTTAACTGTGTTAGGTTGATTAAGTTCGAATGTTTGCAACTTTTCCCTAAGCTCCACAGGGATCATATCTAAGAATTCATTCGAGTTTGTTGTCCACTTACGCAAATTAAAGTTTCCTTCGCTAAGGAGATTACATAATTGAGTGTGTAATTGGTAAGCCTCTGATACACTATCAGCCCCAGAAATAACGTCATCGACGTAAGTATCTGAATTTAGTACGCTACAAGCTAACGGATATTTGTCCTTTTCATCTGACGCTAGTTGTTGTAAAACCCTTATCGAGAGAAAAGGAGCCGGGGTTGTACCATAAGTAACCGTAGAAAGTTTGTAAACCGAAATATCTTCAGAGCTACTATTTCTCCACAAAATTTGTTGAAATTTATGCTGTTCTTGAACCACAAGAATTTGCCTAAACATTTTCTCTAAATCTGCTCGAAAACCAATTTTAAAACGCCTCCACCGATTTATAATTGTAGGCAAGTCATTTTGCAATGCAGGACCCGCTGCCAGTTCCTCGTTCAACGAAGACTGACCAGACCGCTTACAGCTACCGTCGAAAACAACCCTTAATTTAGTAGTAGAACTACTTTCTCTTAAAACACCATGATGGGGCAAGAAAAATCCATTTTTATCCAAATCGCGTGGATAAGTGCCAACTTTGATCATATGTCCAAGATTTTCATACTCCTTCATAAAATCTGTGTAAAGTTTACCAAAGTTTTTATTTATTTTACATTTCGATTCAACATTTTTCAAGCGAGAAAGAGCTGCATAATCTGTATGAGCGAATATTGGAAGTGGAAGAACTTTGAGAAGCGATTTAAATGGCAGTGAAACGGTATAACGACCAGACGAATCACGAGAAGTCGTATTTTTAAAATGTTGTTCACATAGGATTTCTTCTTCAGTAAAAACCCTCTTTTCTAAAAGTTCTTCTTGTTCCCAAAACAACTGCAACTGCTTGTCTAGGGAGCAAACATTTACCGTAATAGTATGCTGATAAGAGTCATCACGAGTAGGGCCAGAAACTATCCACCCAAAATGTGTTAGTTGCAAGAACAAACCATCATCAAATTTATGTTGCTGAGGTAGCACGATATCTCCATAAACATCTCCTCCTAATAAAAGGTCTATCTCACCAGGTTTTGAAAAATGTGGGTCAGCTAATGGGAATTTCTTTAAATTAGGTAAAAGTTTTTCATTTATACCCATAGGTTGATATCCCGTTATTTTTGGTAGAACCAGAGCCTCACAATCAATTTTAAAGTTAGTTTTAGTTCTTGAGAAAATAGAAAACTTAGCGCAATTATGTGAAACCGTAGGCTTATCTCCACCTACTCCACTTATTTCAACAAACGTCTTTTTGTAGGATAAGTTTAGGGTATCTACCGCCTTTTTAGTGATAAATGTGGCCTGAGCACATTGATCAAGAAGAGCTCGCAAAACAAACTCGCCCTGAGAGGTTTTTAGCACCACACGTATCGTAGCAAGAAGAACTTGAGGCCTTTTATTACTACTATATATTTTACTATTATCAACTACATGAGCATTTACGTTCTCAAGCACTTGAGAAGATGAGGAGGGTTGCGGTGGCATAACAGATTCAGGAGCTACAGTTTCAGATGAACGGTTAGTGAAATACTCATTATGAACAGTAGTATGGTGATTTTGTTGACAGACTTGACAACGAGAAGTTACATGGCATTTGTTACTAAAATGACCTGGGGTTAAACAATTTCTACATATGCGCTTTGAATTCAACAAATCTCTTTTTTCAGCAGATGCTAGAGCAGAAAATTTGAAACACTTTACAAGAAGGTGACGCTTATTGCAGCAAGGGCAGTTGGAGTCACTATTGGTAGACACAGCATTTGCGTAACGTCGAAAATTAGTTTTACTTTTATTTTGTTGTTGTGGGATCCTTGACTTCGGAAAGGACACACTAAGACTTGAACCAGGCTGGTCAGAAATAGTCTCTAAGGTACGAAAAGTCGCCTCCAAAAATCTAAACAAATCGTCAAGTGGAGGGATCTCAGTTGACGCTTTGAGCGACTGCTCCCATTCTTTACACGTCTGAACATCTAGCTTATTTACCGTCATATATATAAGCATAGCATGTTCACCTTCGGTATTTATCCCTAAAGTACGAAGTAGGGCAATACTAGTACGGTTTGTATCTAAAACCGTTTGAATGCTTTCTGAAGAGCCATCAGAAGCAGGAATTGAAAATAGTTTTTTAAAAATAGTATCAACAATTTTCCTTTTATTATGATATCTATTTTGAAGTGCGGTCCATGCTAAAGCATAGCTTGAATCCGTTGCTGGATATTCATTTACAATATCCAACGGGGTTCCTTTACAAGAACTTTTCAGAAAACAGAATTTTTGAACATCAGTAAGACCAGGGTTATTATGAACTAGTGAAACGAACATGTCCTGATACGACATCCAAGTTAAATAGTCACCAGTGAAAACTGGCAGATCAATTTTCGGTAAACGAGCCTGAACCGAAAAGGTTTCATTTCGAGAATTAGAGGGACCAGCAAACGTACTGGATTGAATTTCAGGAGAACGAGAACCAGAATTCATTAAATCAAGCAACTGGCTTTTTAGAGTAAAAAATTCATCTTGAAATTGAAAGTAAAGATCTTCTTCGAAATACGGAATATCTTCTACATTAAAAGTATTTTCACGGACTACGGAACACAATTCGGAATTTCCTTTTTTAAATTGCAAAAAATTTGATTCTATTTCATCTAGAACCGATTGTGCAAACCCACAAGTTTTGTTTTGCTTTAAATCATATAATCTTGCAGTTCGCTTGAAGTTTAGAAACAAATCTTTTTGTTGCTCAATAAGATGGTGAATTTCCGCCATTTTGTTCAAAACTTTTATTCAATTTCACACTTTTAATTTTTACAATAAAATTTTATGCATACATACAGTTTTCCAGAAAACCACAAATTCCAGTAACAGTAACGCAGAGTTCACAACCTTACTTATTTTGTTGCACAAAGTTTCGCTATCCTCAAAGAGCACACACAATTTATTTCCACAAGAAAACACTTCAAAGTAGTCCAGGAGCAATAGGTTCCAGTAAAACGATTCCAAGTTGATTGACTGATTCACAATTCACTGTTCCCTGTTCCCGGGTTTCGGCACCAAATAATGTATGAGAGTTAACTTATCTCGAAGTTAACTAAAGTCTTTCCTTTTTTGTTTTTAAATTAAAAGAGTCACTTTTCTTTTTAATTTAATATTTAAACAATTTTATTAAGACTTTACTTTAATTTAAATAAGATACAATTCTTATTATATTTAAACTTTGTTAAAATTTATTACAATAAATTTTAACTTAAAAAGGTCTCTTTGCAGCGCGGCAGATCGAGAACCAAAAAATTAAGAAGTTATTGCAGCTAGGCAGTTAAAGAACAACTCATAATTATTTGCAAATATTTCAATAACAAGAGCCAAAATTCCTAACAGTACTGAAATATTTTAACTATGTACATATGTGTGTATATACAATGTTTATTTGTTGCTTTAATACGTGCAATAAATAAACCAGTATTTTGTTGTTGTATGAATTAATGCAGCAAGCATAAAGAGAATTAAAGAACTACATAAACATACATATGTACATATATATGTAGCAATTAAAGGGCTACAAAACAAATATGTAAATAAAAGCGTAAGTTTCTAAATGGTATGTTCACACTAGCCATTGAATTTAAAAAACATATGAATAATTAAGAACGATAAAAGATATTATAAATTAAGATAAACAGAAAGAATTATAAATGGTTTCAATTAGATTTATTCTCCAACAATTGCTATTTGTCATGAAAAAAGCAATGGAGAGGATAAAGGCAATTATTATTTATAAGAACAAGATCCTAAAGATGTAAAAAATTTCGGTTTCTTATAGCCCGAAATTCTGGAAACAGATTTCTATGCAAAATAGAAAAAGTTTGTATACAACGTAGTTTAATCGTCGTCTGAGGAGATTAAGTGCCTCATTTTGTAAAAGGGGATGCAAAAAAACAATTGTTTGGAAAAATAAATTTTTTTTTAAATACTTACATACATACAAAGAAATGCAAAACATTTTGTTTTTGCTCACTGTGTTTAAGAAAATAAACCTAACCTCAGTTGTGTCTAGGGATTACCTACCGGTAAGGGCTTACGAACCTTAATTAATAATCCGTTTTTTTTTCTTTTTAAGGGGTAAACTGTAATACTGTTGAGATTTTTTCTAATTATTTTATATAAAAAATACAATTTCTATTTATCGCTGCCAGCAAACTTGGTTGCCGATACGGGCTTAAAAGAACTATTTATTTATGTAATGTAAGATCGATATAAGCAGTCTGGATTAAATTTGAAATGCTGGGTCAGGCAGATACTTTAAGATCGGAAGCCGAAGCTAACAACCAGACAGCAAAAGCTACAGTGAAGGAACAGACTGCCAAAGCCTTAGTAAAAGAACACTAAGAAGAAGCTGCAGTGGAAGAACAGACTGCCCAAGCCTGACCTGAAGTAGAGAAAAACACAGCCAAGCTTACAGTGGACGGACAACAATGGGGAGCCTCAGTAAAGGATCGGACAGACAAAGCCGCAGTAAGCAAGCACGTCGCCAAAACCGCAGTGGAAAAACAACCACTTAAAGCCGCAGTGAAGTAACAGAAAGGCAAGGCCGCAGTGTAGGATAACACAGCCAAATCCACAATGACCGAACAGTCATTTGAAGCCCCAGTGAAGAAATAGACAAGTGAAGCCATTGTAAACGAACAGACAGAAAGAGCCGCAGTGGTGAACAATTTAGGCAAATCCACAGTGAACAAACCGTTTATCAAGCCGCAGTGGAGGAAAAGAGGAAAGGAGCCGCACTGATAAGGCAGACTGCCGAGGCCACAAGGAACAAACATACAACTAAATCTAAAGTAAACGCACAACCTTTCAAAGCCACAGTTAGGGTAAATAAGGACAACACTATAGTGAACGAACATATGGCTGAAGTTGCAGTAGAGAAAAAGCCAAAAGAATCCGCAGAGAATAAACGGACAGCCGTAAATAAGCAGACAGCTAAAGTTGTAGTAGAGGAAACACTGTAAAATTCACAGTGAATGAACAGTCGTTTAAACCCACAGTGAAGGAACAAACAGGCAGCCGAAGACCCAGTGAAAAAAAGACAGCCAAAGCTGCTGTATATGCGCAGACAGCCGAAGCGGCAGGGAACGAACAGAAAGCCGAAAGCAAATCGGCTAAGTCTCATGGTGACCAGTTTGCTAGACCACCCAAGTAGCAGTTCTCCCTGCTAGCCATTAACAGGCCCCTTGCTAAGACGTTGTGCCATCTAAACCCACATTTCGTCTCCAGTCTTGCCATTTGCTAATCAAAACAAAGCCACGCCGAAACCTCCACACCCTTGTGAAACTGTTTACAACCTTAAGAGAAAACCATAATGATTTTATCGTGTCGAGCTCTCCACCAATGCGACATCCAGCTCATTTGGTAGAATATTTACATTCGGTCTCAATCATTCTTACATTTTATCAAAGCTTAAAAATTTCTCACCCTCAGTCAGGACCAAATCGCTTACATGCTTCAAAAGGCCAATACCCGCCATATAACTTTTTGCTTCTACTCTGACGGGGTCTTATTTCAGATCATAGGGTCCCCAACGGAAACCAGTTTCCCTATTCACTTAATACCAAGCATATTCACACCTCTTTAGCTTTTAGCCTACTCCATCACTCATGTGCTTGGGTATGAACCGGCGTAACATAGAGAATATTTTATAGAAAATCTGTAATTAAGATTCAAAAATTTTTTTGACTTATCATCACTGGCACAGTTAAAGGCACACCCCAAGCGGCATAATATGGCATTCTCCACATGGTCCCTATTGATTTTTTTTTGTTTTCATATATTTATTATTGAATGTTCGCCTTTGGCGAACTATCAATAACTTTTAAAATCTTAAAACTATTTAATTTTTATTAGACCAGCCAGTGCCAGACTAAAATTTAAGTTCTCATAATAAAATTAATTAATTTAGTAGTTTCATCTAAGTGCAAAAGTATCCCTTCTTTTCAGACGAGTGTGTCCACTATGCTGCAAAATGTTTCGAGCGAGTGGATTTGGATGTGTTTCCAGCTTGTTTAAATACTTGTTCACATAATTAAAAATTTCGCATTTAACTAGTGGAACTTGCTGATCTTTGTGGATGTTGCTGTTTTTAACATACCAAGGAGCACCAGTTTTCATTCTTAGGATTTTATTTTGACGACGTTGTATTTTTTCTATGTTGGAGGCGGAAGCAGTGCCCCATAGTTGTATACCGTAGCATCAAATTGGTTTTAAAATCGAGTTGTAGAGTAGAAGTTTACAATCCAGATGAAGCACAGAGTTTCTACCCATTAGCCAGTGGATTTGAGCAGCTTTAAGTTTCATTTGCGTCAGCTTAGCATCTATATGAGGCTTCCATGTAAGGCGGCGATCTAGGTGAATACCAAGATATTTTGTCTCAGATCGTTGAGGCACATTATGGTTGTTGATAGTGATTGGAGGGCACGTTTCTTTGCGTAAAGTAAAAGTTACGTGGGTACATTTTTGTTCATTTATTGGGTTACGTGTTATTGCAGCTGGTTCGAAGCCTCTTTAGGGTCTTTGTGAATACTAAGAAAAGCAGTGTCGTCAGCAAATGTCGACGTGTGTGTGAAACTATTGGTTGGCATATCTGCCGTGTAAATCAAGTACAAAATTGGACCTAGTATACTTCCTTGAGGAACACCAGGCCCAATTGGTTGAAAAGAACTTATTTGGTTTCCCTCTTTGACCATAAATTGTCGGCCGGTTATGTATTTTTCTAACAGGTTAAAAATATTAGATGGAAGGTTGAACTTTAATTTGTTTAACAGGCCTTTATGCCATACTTTGTCGAACGCTTAAGAGACATCTATGAAGAGCGCGGAGCAGTATTTCTTTTCCTCAAAGGCTTTTCTTATAATCTGTACCAATCTGTGAGTTTGTTCGATTGTACTATGTTGACTTCTAAAACCAAATTGGTGATCTGGAATGCAGTTGTTTTCATTCAGGATCGGAGTAAGCTTGTTTTTAAGCAGCTTTTCGAACAGTTTCACCAAAGTTGGTAACAAACTTATAGGCCTGTAAGACTCCACCTTCGAAGCATCTTTTCCCGGCTTAGGAATCATCTTTACCAAGGCAACTTTCCATACTGGCGGGAAATGTACGAGCCGTAATATGACGTTATTCTTTTTGCTGTGCAAAGCAGCTCTAAAAGCATTTTGTTGCTGATTTCATCAAAGCCAGGAGCTTTTTTAGCATTTAAATTATTAATAGCCTCTACGACATCTGACAACTGAAAACGTATTTCCATAGGACATCTAGCAACAACAGGCGGTAACTCACTCATGTCAGTGCATGTATTTGGAGTGAAGACATTTGTTAAATGACTTGCGAGCAGATCACATTTTTCTTCATCACATCTTGCACAGGATTCTCTCAGATTACGTAGTTGTGGTTTCGCGATAACGGGTCTTTTAAGATATTTCGCTGATCGCCATAGTAAATAATTAGTCTAAGGAGTCGTCTAGACCTTCGAGGTGTTCCTTAAGAGATGTCAATCGGTGAACCTCTAGCAGATTTTTTAATTGGTTTGTACATTCCTTCAACTTGGCTTTAAGTTGGGGTGATCTGTGCTTTTGTCATTCTCTTCGGGCTCTTCTTTTTTTCAGATAAAAGCTGTTGCACGTCGGCTGAAAAAATTTTGTTGTATTTTGTCCCTATTGATGACTAAATATTTGTGACTACATTAAAAAGCTAAGCTAGAGTAGAAGAGTCAGAATATGACAAGTTTTATGTACCCTCTAAAGTACGAAATATTTAAAATGAGTTTAAAATTTCTCCATATAGACAGAGGATCCGAAACATGGTAACAAAGGTCGGTCTTAAATCAAGTCAAGTCGGGCTTACTTTAAAAAAATCAATTAAATGTTTTTGAATATATTTTAACATTTAAGAAAACATCATGTATTGGTGGCTGAAGATCAAAGAAAATGAATATAAAATACTTAATTACCTTTAAGAATCTGTATCCTCTAGTTGTAAGAGTATAATAAACTGTTAACAATTGTAAAAGAAATAAAACCTCTTCCATAACTAACTAAAACTAAAGTAAATACCAAATGTTCATTCCTTTGTATTAAACAAACTCCAAAATATTTAAATACAACTAATTTACATACCTAAATTTGGCCACAAACAAAAGTTGTGTAAAGCCTTTAACAGGACCATATTTCATTAAATTCAACTTAATAAAATTGTTCTTTAGCTACCCTTAAACCCTAAGCCAAAAAGTTCAAATAAAAACCAAATAAATTATAACTTTATGATGGAAAATATGTAGTTTTTGCCATAAAATATTGTGGATTTCAGCAAATGGTGCCTACACTCTACTTAGAAGGCTTTATTTAATGCCACCAAATGAAATTATTTGCCAACACACATTTGCATTTATACACAGAAAATTGCTGTCTAAAAACAAAATTAGATTTATGTTATAGTTTTGTTAAGGTTGATAAAGTATCCAAAAAGTAGAATGTAAATGTGTGATTTTGTTGGTAGTGGGCATAGCTGTCTACACTTAGAAGAAGAAGAAAAGCTTAAGAAAATATAGTTTTTGCTGAAAGAATTATACTATTTAGAAGTAAGAGGCTTTTTTAGCAAACGTTAGGGCCATAAATTTTATTTAACTTAGAATTTTATATAACCTTTCTAAGCACACACAGAGTAGGCCGAGTCTATTAGTAAGACCTTTTGATAATTTAACTCTTTATTTGTGGCCACACCAACTGTGTGGGGGGCTTAAAGCGTTTTTTTCCTTCTTTTTTTTTACATTGAAATAAACTGAAAGTTATTAAATTGTGTAATAATATTTCCAGTTTACCAGCAACAGTATGCCTGTCTGTAAGGCTATGACTAAAGTCATAGTATGCCAATTCCACAAAATTTTACTTTAGTTTTGTGTCTCGCCAAAAAACGACAAACCAACAACAACAACAAGAGAAAAACATTTCATTTCTTCTATTCATGCCATTTATTTTGTATAAAATTGCTCCATAAATTTTCACATCGTATTGCCATTTAGTAATTTTTATGGTTTTGGTCTTAAGATATAAACATGATGACATTTTTAGTTGTTGCAAAGCATTTTGCCTGAATTTATCTACATTTTTTTATTATGGGGTGCATTATTTACAATTAGACACACATACACACACACTGACAACAGACGATAATGACATAACACTCTCACTATGCCGTTAAAAGAAATTTAGATTCAGATTGACAGAAAGAGGCATATATGGGGCATTCCATCTAAAGTTAGTCATAATCAAATTTATTATAAATGCGAAAAAAAACGATACGAGCAAAAATTTATCAGTCTTTGTGAACCATAATCAAAACACCGGGGGTAAACATTTTCTTTAAATTCTTTATGTTGCCGAAACCCTGCACTATCTACAATATTTTTTTTAGATCGCCATGTTGTTGTTGGCTTAATCCTCTTTTAAATTTCAGTAAACAGTATATCAGACGGCTGCAAAATACAATCTTTAGAACCTGGAAAGCTCTGTTAAGTGCGAGAACTATATCAAGGCGATAAAAGAAGGATTAAATGAAGAATATATCCATCCCGCTGTAAAATGGCAAATCCTTCAAGCACCCTTTGAAAACGTTGCCAGAGAACATCTTAAGTTTAGAACGGAAAAAAGGGCTAGATATCTGTTAGGCAAGAGACATGATGCTAGTAAGAGAGTTAAACCTTATGAAGTCAAAAAGCGATCTCAAAATATTAATACAGTGAAAGTATAAACGAAAATAGAAAACAAGTTCTAAAATCAAGATTTTTTTTTTGAAATTAATCCAAAATCGTACTTGAAAGTTTGAGGTTCGATACGTACTTAGATAATGTTAAATCAAGTTTTTGTGGATTGCTTTAAGCAATCAAACAGAAAAAACTCGTTGTTTTAAAAAATATTTTTACATTTAAAAACAAAGTTTCTGGGCAGCCGGGATGGTCGCCCAGTTGTTATAGTTCGGAGAGTCCCAGGTTCAAATCCCAGCTACGGCAGATACAAAAAAAATTTTTTAAACTAAAAATATTAAATAGTTTTAAAACAAAAAAGTGTGCAACTTTCTTTCTTCTTTAATAAAGCTTCGTTAATAAAAATGAGTTTCCATATTTGGATTATACATACTTACATCAAGTACACACAAAAAATTATCTAAGAAAACTTTACTTAAATCAAGCCATAGCGGTGTCAAAAGTACGGTGAGTACGGTTTTTCTTAAATCAAGTACGAAATTTCTTACTCCAAGTAAAATTTTTCAAGTACGAATTTCTTACTTTTAGCCACAATTAAGCCAAAAATGGATTGATTTAAGTTCGGAACCGTACTTGATGTAAGCGTGAAAAAGATTGATTTAAGCCGTAAACTGGATTAATTCGAAAGTGAAATGTAATTTTTTTGACTTATGGAGCTTTATTGAAGAAGAAGAATTTTATATTTTATTTTTATTTTATAATTAATTTATAATTTAAAAAATTTAATTTTTTGTATTTACCGAAGCTGAGATTCGAACCAGGGATTTCTGTATTGCAGCACAAGCGCGTTACCTCTAGGCCACTGAGACACTTTGTTTTGATATGTAAAATAATATATTAAAACAACAAGCTTTTTTCTGCTTGATTTGTTGAAGCAATCCAAGTAGGCTTGATTTAAGAAAATGTAAGTAAGGATCGTACTTAAAAATTTCAAGAAAGATTTTGGATAAATTCAAGAATAAAATTCTTGATTTTAGAAAGCGAGTTTTCTTTCTGTGTACGGTGTTGAACTTAAATCAATTCTTTTTTGGCTTTAATTTTGCTAAAAGTAAGAAACTCGTACTAGACTTAGCGTGCTCGGGTTAATAAATTTCTTACTTGGCTAAAGAAAATTCACACTAGTCGTACTTTAAGCAGCGCCGCGGCATTATTTTAGAAAGAATTATTTGGATTTTGTTTTGTATGTAGAGCTGTAACAATAATCAAGTGAAGCCAAACCCTGGAAATGTTAAAAGAAGACTTTAAACACAACTCTTATATAATGCACAAAAGCAAGGAAAACTCTAAGAAAAAACTAAGAAATTCAACACCACCAAACAACCAAAAAAGGAAAAAGAAATTGTAGAAACATACCAGCTTGAAATACATAGGCAATATTAATAAGAAATGTTATATCCAGCACACAAGGTATCCCAACAAAGATCTCTTACCTCAACGAAATGGGTAAGTAGAAAGTGGATTTCCTAGCACTCAATATTCTTAAAGCATACAGCATAGCACCATCGGATTTTCTTTTTCACTTATCAATAACTTCTAGGCTACTGAAATGTTTTACCGCCAGCTAAAAGAAGGCATAGCCAACCTCAACCCCAAGATAGAAGGCCTTAAGGAATACTGAAGTTTGAGGAAGGCCAGAAGATCAAGAGGGCACAAACAGCAAGCGCATGCCAGGCCAGCTGATGATGTCGAGTCTTCTGGTTATCTCTTTAGCTTCATTATGAATACTTAGAAATAAAGCGATGACGTGAAATACCAACAATTAAAAACCAATCTAGTATATGCTATGCTAAACCCAGTATGGGGCCAACGGCCCTAATTAACAATGAAGAAAAGCTGAACAAAGATTGGTGGCTGACAAGAAGTAGAATGCATTACCACAATGCCTGCGAAATTACCCAAGTATACGGGTGATATAGCTAAATCCATCATTGAGGGGACAACGCCAATTGCTTATATTATGGCATCAGATTTTATTGGAAACTGAACAAAGCGATTTAAACTGGAAGGATTTTAGATATAAATAAAACTGAATGAAATTAGTTCGTGGTTGCTTCTTGTTCATTCTAAAAAACCTTTAAACCTTTTTAACGCCATTATGATCAAAACCATTGAGTCAAGAAGCAAGATTGTAGCGCCCGATTCTTTTTTCATCCTGGATTCTTTAAAATTTGTGTTTCAGTTAGTAAACCAAAATTCAATACCGAAATTTATATTAAAGTAAGTCAAGATATATTATGAATTACTTTAAGTGGAAATACACACACACACGTACATAAATTTAGCCATATATTCCTTTGACAAAGTTTGGTATATACGTTATACGGGAGTTTTTATACTAAAAATTAAAAAAAAAAATACTTTTAATGGTGTGCACTCTTTCTTTATAAGATTAAAATATGATTATTTCTTTTTCAGAATTGCAGTTAAAAATATTATGTTTTGTTAATCCCTTTATGATGGAGTGAAAAATCAAGAAATTGAGCTTAAAGAATACCATTGCTTGTCTTCAAGTTGACTACATACTGTCCTTTAGTAGAGAGAAACTCTATAAGAGTAGTCGATGTCGTTGTTGGATCCTTGAGCTTACCACGACTGCTTTACGTATGACCCTGGTGGAATAACAACTAATTTGGTTAGATTGTCAATCTTCTAAGAAATGAGGAAGTCCCTAAAAGCAAAGCCAATGACTACTTGTCCGGGGCAACAGATATTTTAAATATTTTTCCCGTTGACGTGATAAGGATCGACATGGCTGGGTCTTTTAGCCATCCTGGTCGTATATCAGAAAAAATCGAAGCACAATCACAAGGTTTTGGTTTGATTCAACGCTATCTCAGCTCTCAATTAAGATTTATATTTAAAAAAATGTTTAATTTTAGTTTAACTCTACTTTTTGATTATCAAAATCACGTGATTCGCCAAATAGTTTGCTAGCGAATCTTATCAACGTTGTGCTTTATTATCTTGTCATCTCACTGGTACAGACCTTTAAGAAATGAGGTTCACAATGTCTGGTATGTGCTTTTACTGATATTAGCAGGTATAGATGAGTTTATTTCTCTCATAAAGATTCAACCATAATATCCTGCAATTTACCAGGGCCCTATCAAGTACCACTGAAATCAAAAAGACGTCGTTTTTTACGGCCTGTTTTAGGATGAGGGCTTCCTTGGGAGTGCACTTGGTGGGCGTGGCTACCCCAATCCAGGCAAGTGGGGACGAAAATATTATGCAGAGGCTTGCATTAAACAGGCCTCAGATTTTTTGGCTTAACCTTATGGCAAACGTCTTTAAACATTGATAGGGTTGCGGAAGAAGCAAGCTTTTAAAAGCCCAAAGGTGATGACTTAGTGCTCAGGAGTAAGCGCCTCGTTGTAGTAACTGCTCCGTTTTGGCAAATAATCAAAAGTGTTAGTACTGGCATGTTGAAAATATATGGATGTCTTAGTTTTTGGCCCAAGAAATCTAGTGATTGGTGATAAATGATGTAAATGATGTCAATTATAGTTTTGAGCGGTATTTGTATATTTAGAGTGGAAAGTACGCATGTGGAGTCAAATAAGGTTGTATATAAGGGACGCAAAAATTAATCACCCAACTTTATGGCCAGAAACAATAAAAGCGTGTTATGTGTATTAAAAAGTCTCTATCTGTTTGCCAAACCTGTATTTTGATTAAAACTTAAGGACGAAAAATTTATTAACAGACCTGAACTCGAAAGGCTGCAGAGCTTACTGCCAAGCTATTTTGTATAATAAAATTGGTACCTGGGTGATTTAACACACCATTCTGTAGCATTGGTGTAACGAGCTTTAGATTTTTAAGTGGTAAGACCACCGTGAGACAATTTTCCTCGATTAACTGCGTGCAGTGTGACTCTTCCTAAGAGTATCCTTGTGCGATCTATTTTTTAATTTATTGTGGCTTTAAGTCAAGATCATTAATACATATCTCCTTCGGGGGTTTTCTAGGAGTTTGAACTGATCAAGTTATATTTAACGGATTTTAATTGCTAAGCCAGGAAGTACCGCTATTGCCCATTGAAGTTTGTCCCAGGACAAGAGATTTAAAGGGTTTTTTTAAAAGACCCATCGCAGTGTCTTAATATTAAGTGTACAGTTAGTAACTTGTCTTCAGGTTTTTTAAGAAAACTTAAGTTCATAAACCTTGTTAAGTTATGTGAAAGTTCCGGTTGTCTTCTTTATTTGACAATTAACATCCTTTACTATTTTACAAATCTTGACTATGACGTTAAACAAACATTGAAATTTTAAATAAATATTGACGAGAGTCAATTGGAATCTTCTGGGCCTTAGATGCATTTATTTTAACCGTATTTGATGTCGGTTGGCATTCCCCACGATTCTTTGAGATATGTTTTCTAAACGCTAAGAAATTGGAAACCTACCTTTACACCTTTTGGAACAATATAGCTCGTCAGTTCAGCTCGAGAATCGAGTCGAATCGAATCAAATCGAATGTTTTTTGTAATCTGCAGGTAGTATGTGCAGCAAACAACGCATCTCCCCTTCTTGCTCAACAATAATTTGAAATGTGCTAATATCATCAATACAGGATCTATTGCCTTAAAAATTGACTAAGTCAGGACGCAGGTATTTGTCAACACGAGCGATTGTGATGATTTTCATGAAACCGTTTCATAACCTTAAATTTCGATAATGTTTTTGTAAACTAATAGGTAATAAGCGGGTTAAATTTTGGACTTTTAAAGAAATTATGTAGAAGTTTAAGCAATCACTACATGTCCTTTACTTAGTATCATTGGCGGAAAGCGTTTTAAGCATTTCTTTTAATCCCAAATCAGTAACATTTTTTTATTTTTAGAATCTTTAATTACAATTTCAAAAGATATAAAAAACTCTTTAAAGAATAAATTAAAACATTTTACACATGAAAAATTAAAAACACCTCCAAGGTAATAGTCATTAATTTATCCTTTGCACATTTATTGTTCAAAGAAAAATAAAGTTGTAACAACCTTTCAGAGCCGGTAAAAATATTGCGTCAAATTAACATATCCTTAAGAAAACAGACACACACCGACCGAGAGCACAAAAAAGGCTTCTTCGTTCTGTTTAACATTAAACACTCATTAATTATCACTCACGTTCTGTAAATAAATCTTAAGACGAATGAAAATAAATGTACTCAACCTGAATGCCTTAAAGACAAATAAAACGCACAAGTATTTAAACAAAAAAATAAAAAAATGCTTGAATGCACTTGGCTGGCTTGTATATGATGTGTCCGGAAAGTCAGAATGGGCGAAAGAGTCTAAAGACACAAACGAATGAATTAAAACAACCACTAAACGCTAAAGTAAATCCTAATGATTTAATACAAAATTTATGTGGCAATAAATAAAAATCCTTACAAACACAACAATAACAACAACAGCAAATAACATAAAAACAAATAAGCCGCCATCATTTAAAAACTGGTTGGTTGTCTGGTTGGTTGGCTCTTTT
The DNA here is from genome assembly GCA_963583895.1 of Melanophora roralis. Classification (NCBI taxonomy): domain Eukaryota; kingdom Metazoa; phylum Arthropoda; class Insecta; order Diptera; family Rhinophoridae; genus Melanophora; species Melanophora roralis. The sequence goes on from OY757188.1 coordinate 18,234,380, forward strand.
CAAAAGCTTCTGTCTGCAATTACTCTAAACGAAATTAAAAAAAAAACGACGATAAAAATAAAAGGCAAGAAATAAACTTAAGACACACATTAGTTTAAAAAGAACAGAAAATTATCAAGAGTAAAATATATGACCTCCTGTCAGACAGACATTCACACTTAATTTCCTTTACTTTAATGTCATTTTTCTATACGATAAGCGAAAGAGTATGATCAGTTACACAAAGCGTTGGAAGGGTTTGACGCTTGTAATGTAATGTAATGTAATGTAATGTAATGTAATGTAATGTAATGTAATGTAATATAATGTAATGTAATGTAATGTAATGTAATGTAATGTAATGTAATGTAATGTAATGTAATGTAATGTAATGTAATGTAATGTAATGTAATGTAATGTAATGTAATGTAATGTAATGTAATGTAATGTAATGTAATGTAATGTAATGTAATGTAATGTAATGTAATGTAATGTAATGTAATGTAATGTAATGTAATGTAATGTAATGTAATGTAATGTAATGTAATGTAATGTAATGTAATGTAATGTAATGTAATGTAATGTAATGTAATGTAATGTAATGTAATGTAATGTAATGTAATGTAATGTAATGTAATGTAATGTAATGTAATGTAATGTAATGTAATGTAATGTAATGTAATGTAATGTAATGTAATGTAATGTAATGTAATGTAATGTAATGTAATGTAATGTAATGTAATGTAATGTAATGTAATGTAATGTAATGTAATGTAATGTAATGTAATGTAATGTAATGTAATGTAATGTAATGTAATGTAATGTAATGTAATGTAATGTAATGTAATGTAATGTAATGTAATGTAATGTAATGTAATGTAATGTAATGTAATGTAATGTAATGTAATGTAATGTAATGTAATGTAATGTAATGTAATGTAATGTAATGTAATGTAATGTAATGTAATGTAATGTAATGTAATGTAATGTAATGTAATGTAATGTAATGTAATGTAATGTAATGTCATGTAATGTAATGTAATGTAATGTAATGTAATGTAATGTAATGTAATGTAATGTACTGTAATGTACTGTAATGTAATGTAATGTAATGTAATGTAATGTAATGTAATGTAATGTAATGTAATGTAATGTAATGTAATGTAATGTAATGTAATGTAATGTAATGTAATGTAATGTAATGTAATGTAATGTAATGTAATGTAATGTAATGTAATGTAATGTAATGTAATGTAATGTAATGTAATGTAATGTAATGTAATGTAATGTAATGTAATGTAATGTAATGTAATGTTATATAATGTAATGTAATGTAATGTAATGTAAGGTAATGTAATGTAATGTAATGTAATGTAATGTAATGTAATGTAATGTAATGTAATGTAATGTAATGTAATGTAATGTAATGTAATGTAATGTAATGTAATGTAATGTAATGTAATGTAATGTAATGTAATGTAATGTAATGTAATGTAATGTAATGTAATGTAATGTAATGTAATGTAATGTAATGTAATGTAATGTAATGTAATGTAATGTAATGTAATGTAATGTAATGTAATGTAATGTAATGTAATGTAATGTAATGTAATGTAATGTAATGTAATGTAATGTAATGTAATGTAATGTAATGTAATGTAATGTAATGTAATGTAATGTAATGTAATGTAATGTAATGTAATGTAATGTAATGTAATATAATGTAATGTAATGTAATGTAATGTAATGTAATGTAATGTAATGTAATGTAATGTAATGTAATGTAATGTAATGTAATGTAATGTAATGTAATGTAATGTAATGTAATGTAATGTAATGTAATGTAATGTAATGTAATGTAATGTAATGTAATGTAATGTAATGTAATGTAATGTAATGTAATGTAATGTAATGTAATGTAATGTAATGTAATGTAATGTAATGTAATGTAATGTAATGTAATGTAATGTAATGTAATGTAATGTAATGTAATGTAATGTAATGTAATGTAATGTAATGTAATGTAATGTAATGTAATGGTGGGTCGATCAAAGCTAATATGTAGAAGAAATAAATACTGACTATGGAAAGGAATTGATATAATAGAATATTAAGATGTTTTCAGTATTTATCTGTAAAATCACTTTTTTAGATTTTTATTAGCGCCATTCCGTAGTCGTTTATGACCCATCTCCAAATTTTTAAGCATTTGTCTTACTTGCGTTATTTTTAGTATGTAACTTATTCGGTTTCTTCAATCATCATTTATGTAGAGACAACATACAGCAGACAGCCAAGTAAACATGCATTCAATCGATTCATTTATACAATAAATATTTATAATATGAACGATGACGATAATTTGATGTGCTAATGTTATGCTGAATTAAATTGTTTGATTTAATTTTAGACTTTTTTCTTTTCTTACACTTTTTTGTATTTGCTTTGCGTGTTTATAGAGTGAATTGAAAAATGCGTGGGTTTCTTTTTGTTGTTTTTGTTTTAACATCCTTAATGTTAACATTGCAGCAGTTCCTATCAATGAGTTTTTGTGAGCTGCAGTTGGAGTTTATGAAGTTCTGTTTTTTGTTCATGTTTCTGGTAAATGCGATAAAAAATTAAATGATTGTTTGTTTGTGCTTACAAAACATATACTGTTTAAGTAAATGCATCATAATCATGTTTTTAAAAATATGCTTGACTGCATAAAAGAGCGGGTTAAAAAACGCATGCATTTTACTGCATTCCTTGTGAGTAAGTGTGCGTGTGTTCTTGCGTTAACACACCAAAGATATGAAGCGGCAAAAAATTCTTTATGCCTTTCAAGGATATAATTTAGTTTTTATTACAAACATTGTTTTTGTAGTTGTTTATATTACTTTTGTTCTTTTTAGAAGTTTTTTTTTAATTTTTTATAAAATTTCATGTTAGTATTTACTCATCAAAATGCTGAGCATTCTTTTATCTAAGGGATTTTTTATTACTTTTTATGCTGCTTAAGATCTGTTTATGAATATTTGCTTAAATACTTTTTACAGAGACGTAGTTAAAGTGGGATCTAAGGTAAAAAAAATTAAGAAAAACTAAATTACAAAAGAATATAAAGTTCCAAGACGGGTTAATATAATTAGGTATGTTTTTAGCCACAACAGCTGCCCTATTTGCATCCTTTTTTTAAAAAATATTTAAGCCTCCCTTTAAATAAAATTTCCTAAAAAAAAAGATTTGCTTATCTTGTCATTTTGTCGGCTTAAGTTGTATAACACAATCATTGCGATAAATTAATGTTACTTTTGTGAGTGACTGCTGGCGTAGGTGTCGGTTTGAAGCCCTTTGAAGTTGGCCATAAATCACTCAATTTTGAAGTGTTAAAAAATTTGTTTTTGTTTATTTTAACGCGCAAATAAATTCATCAATAATATCGACTCAGCACATTGTAGCTGCATACCAGCGTTAAACAAATATTTGTACAAAATGATATCGTTCTCAATTGTTAAAACTTGTAGAGTAATTGATAAGCGACTTCTTACTTAAGGTCAAAGTGTGTGGCATTATTGGGCGGTACGGTTTGAAGTTTTATGATTGCACTAATACTGAAACATTTCGTATATATCCAGCTTACTTAATTTATGCTAAGTTACTTTTTTTTAAAAAAAATATGTACTTCCATTCATCGTTTTGGCGAAAGTAAAGTGATGCCTCTAAATATTTCTAAGACATTTGACAGAGTCTGGCATTGTCAGTTTTTATCTTAACAAGCTTCCTTTGGCATTAGTGATCATTTTTTGCGATTTATATTAAGTTTTCTCAGAGATCGCAGATTTAGGTTTGGGTTGTTAAAGATTGATTCTATTCCAAGTTCAAGACTAGTTCAGGGGTACAGCAGGGCTCCACCCATGGTGGAATAAGAAGGTGGGAGCGTCCCTAAAACAACAACTTCCTGTAAAATTTCAGCATGTATTTTGTTGTTGCTAATTCCAGCTTGGTTGTCGAAAATGTAGCGAACACACATACCCACAGTATACATAACCATTGTACAACATAAGCAAGTGTCCAAGCTAAGCTAGATAACATATGGCGGAAATAGAAGTCACCTGATCAGTTGTCCCTACCTTGTTGAATATATACCTTGGCTCCACCTTTTCTCCTGCTTTATTTCTTATCTTTCTTAATTACCTTCCGTGACAGACACCGAATCCTATCTGTTCCTTTGCAGACGATAGTAGGAGATGCCATTCATACTTATCTGACTACAGACCTAGGTAAGGTTAGGTTACGAAGGGTAGTGACGGGTGCAGCTCGCCACTTATACCTAGAGGCCTCTATGCTAATTGTGAATCCCTTCAGAAAAGTCAAACAGAAAAATAGAAAAAAAGAGAATTTTATAGAAAAAGCGATACACAAATGGTCGCGAAACTTGACTGCAAGTCTTGCGCCACATAGTGTTTACGGACAGGGGGCCTAAGAAATGGTTCAAAAGGCTATATGAGGGGTCTGTAGTCTACACTGATGGACTGAAGATGGAGGCTGGTATTTATGTAACGAACACAAGAGTAGGGAGATCGTACAGACTTTCGGATGAGTGCTGCATTTTCCAGGCTGAGATTCTGGCGGTGACGAGATCCGCGGAATTAATAGAGGAGTACGCGGATTGCAGAGGGGACGTGACAAGCAACGTTGATAGTCAGGGCACGCTTAAGGCACTACAGGGACATTATGTCAGGTCTTGGCTTGTGCATGACAATAGACGTGCTCTAAGAGCAATCATGGCAAAACGCAGGTTTAGGCCCTGTTGCGTTCCGGGTCATTGTAACGTTGCCGGCAATGAAAACTCCGATGAATTGGTGAGAGGGGTTTGTTCCAAAATATTGAGTTTTGTTATGAGCCGGTGATGCCAACATTGGGTCTCTATTAAGGACTGGTAGGAGCTTGGGCAAGGTAGGCCAACATTTGAGGGACAGGATAGGCACCGACCTGCTGCTCAAGGAGAGAAAGGGGTTCTGAGGTGCATTATCAGGACAGGGCACTGCAATGTCAGATATATGATGAGTAAATGAGACAGGAACTTTACGGATTTTGGCAGGTTCTTCGGGGATAAGGAGACTGTGAAAGAGCTTGTCTGCCACTGTCCTAGGCTGCAAGTCCGTCGACACAAGTGATTGGTAGGTCGGTTCTCAGATGGACTTGGTAAGGGTTCTAGCTGTGGGCTAGAGAGCATCACAGGATTCATCAAATGGGCTGCATGGCTTTACTTTACTTAACAACTTAACCAAAAACTTCTTATCTTTTGTATTTTTCTTTGCGACTTTTCTTAAAGGATTCACAATGTGCTTAGGAGCCTCTGAATTGAGGTGGTGAATTGCAATCTTAACTATCCTTCATAACCTTAGCTAACCTAACGGATGCAAAATAGGGGTCCAATGTATTTGCGAAGTTCAGTAGTAAATAGTAAAACCACTTTTGTGACTTCCTCTTCAGTGCCTGTCGATTTTGTGTGGACGTATTCGTTAAAAGAGTCTCTTTAACAAACACCTGGCCAAAGTTTGATTCAAAATGTTCTGCGTGTCTGCTGTATCTTTACATATAAGTACTGAGAGGTAGTGTTGATTTGACAGGCACGCAAAGTAACTAAGCCTTGCCTTCAGCGAGTTCTGTATAAGCTTTTAGAATATAAAACAGTATACCCGGTACCTCTTGTGCTCCTGGCCAGCATTGGACGTTGTCTGAACTATGCCCTTTTAAATATCGGATGAAGCTAGTATTGTCCTCAGTCATTATCATTTATTAAAACCAGTGAAAGTGGTCTGCAATTTGAGGCAAGCATTTTTGACATAGAAATAAGCCAAAACTTTCCAATCCTTAAGTTTAAAGTTAAATTCTCTTTATTTCCTTACAGGTACCAAGAGACGACACGGGTAGCAGACCGAATTGGGCTGAATTTTAATTGTTATTTGGCTATCCCGTTCAAGGTTACGATAAATCAGCATTACCATATGTATATCTTATGAAAATGAAAACGTAAAATTAAGAAGGATTTATTTATTTTTAAAACTCTTTTAAAATGCTCTCTAGAAATTTTAAAAAATCTACTTGTTGTCCTGTTTTGTTTTAAATTTATAACCTTATCCCTACACTCTTATTAAGAACACTACAATAAATTAAGTATTTCCGGTGGACTAAATGTTGGTTTCAAAAAACATAACAACAACCACATTGTTACTTTTAACCCAAGATAAACAAAATGTGTTTCCCAAAAAAAAATAACACAAGAGAAAAGTAAAGAAAGAATTAATAAAAACATTACAGCTAACATGTGATACGATACGCATTTGATATGGATAAGATAAAATATATTGGATTTAAACAAACATACGCACACTTAGCACAAACTGTCAAGGGTCATCGAATAGAAACATTAAAGCAACACAATAAATATGTAACTTATAAATTACTTGGTAACAAATTGTTTTCAAGTGTCAATTTAACAAAAACATAATGTATGTCATGAACGGCAACAATCCAAATATGTAGTTTCAATACCACCACCACCACAATTTATTTATTCATTTTTTCTATCTTCTTTAGATAAATAATTTATTTATTTTGTTTAGATTTCTTTGTTGTTTTCTTAAGTTTTCCGTCTCGTCAATTCGTTCAAACATTTAGCCATCCTTTTGTCTGTCCGCCTGTCCGCTTGTCTGTGTTTTATAATAATAAACATGTCGATTTAGAAGCAGAATTTTTGGAAAGAGATTTAGAATGAAACATACCAAATGCTTGTTTTGTAATATGTGTGTCCATTTGGTAATACCATAGAGTCTGTAAGTGAAAAGGTTAAACATATTGGTTTGTAATATATTAATATGACAAAAACACATGCTTTGAAAGGAAAGTTATGTGTGTAGGTAGTTTGATCGAGGATACGCATGTAACTTTACATATGCACATGCTGACTTAAGGTGTTTTTATTAGTAATTTTAGATTTTCAAAGTTCCCTTAGCACTTAAGCAAAATAGAAGGTTATAGGCTGGCAAGCCCGACCATATTATATTCTACACCACATTCGTATGGGGACTTTGTGAAAAAATAGACTGATAGTATTGGTATTCGGTATAATAACTGATGGCATAAAAGAAATTTGGGAAGCCGAAATAATATTCTAGCCACTTATAGCCTAAACTGCTTATTTCAGGAGGAAATTTGTATGGGAGCTACACCAAAAAATGGACCAACCATACAGGGTGGCTGGTGGAAAATATATATTTTTAAAAAATATAATTTCAAAAAGGAACAAACGGTACGGAACACGATGTCGCAGTGGTCGAGCGAGCATCATACGTTCGCTGTGGAGACACTTTTAAAGAGTAATGATTCTTACGTAATTGCCCGTCGAAAATATTGTTCAAAGTTCAGTATTTGGCGAATACATAATGGACCGAGCGTAAATTTAATTCGTTCGTAGGTGCAGAGGTTTCGCGCAACTGCTTCGGCCATGAATGTCCCACGGAGAGGGCCCAGTCGATCTTCCAGAACTTCCGAAACATTGAACTGGTTGAAAAGAGTTTACGAAAAAATCCGCGACTTTCAATACGGAAAAGAGCAGCCTCAGTAGGACTTAAAAAAGGAACTGAAGTTTTTTTTAAGAAAGCATTTTTGTGAAACGATGCTGGAGCGTTTACGCACTGTAGATCCCATTTCCTATCTGGTACTACGGGAATCAGTTGGCCCCATGAGCTTACCAGTGCTAAACTGATTAATGGTGAGGTCTCCTTCCGGAGTTCACGCGGTGGATGTGGTTATCCCCAAGCTGGGCAACTGTAAAACGAAAGTTGATATGCTGGGGTCCGTCCTGTACGGGCCCTAGAGTGACCACGTAAGCGGTCTTATATGAACTTAAGGTTCACAGGAAAGAGTTTCTAGATATGGCGGGTCTACCCAGGCACATGAGCAACTGTTGAAGTAGGCTATTAGCTGAAAAGGTGTAAGTGTGTTTGGAAGTAGGTGAATAGGGAAACTTGCTACGGCTGGGGACTCTAGGATCTAAAATAAGATCCCGTCAAAGTAGTAGTAAATAATGAGAAGGCCGACATTGGCATGTTGAATCATGTGCGTGACTCGGTCCTGATTGGCGGTAAGGAGATTATGAAGCATTGATGATAGTGGAGGAATTGATTTGTCTGAATGAGAGAAGATCCTTCTAACAGAGCTAGGTGTCGCATTCGTTGGGTGCGACATGATAATCATAATCTTTCTTGCTTAAGGTTGGGTGCTGTTTCACAAGCGTGTGGAGATATCTTGTCAAAACAGATGATTATGAAGAAGCGAGATCAAAACTAAAACGCAATTTGGGTTTAGATAGCCCAACTCCCCACCAAGGGGTCTGTTGTGGCTACACAGAATCATGGCAGATAATTGGTACCTGGGTGGTTGGGTGAGCCATTCTGGGGGCGATGGTGGACGCTTTGTATCCACCAGTGTTGAGAGCACCGTGAGTTATTGCCAGGATGGCTGTTATCACGTAAACCCCTTAACGTCTGTAGATTCCATTTGGAGCTACGAGGTTTTTTAACGGCAACGTCAACAAGCAAAACTGCCGTTACATATCTTCAAGAACCCGCAACCTTCGATTGAAATATCACAAACCATTGCATTTCCACAAGCTAATTGTTTAGTGGGGTTTATCCACGCATGAGATAAGTGGACCATTTGTTTAGAAAATTCTCGAGCCAGGCAATGAATGTCAACGGTGAAAATTATAGACGCATGATTACGGAATTCTTTTTTAAAACATGCAAGCTCATGCCTCGTACTCCTCCTGCAAGAGGTTTCAAGAGGATGGTGAAAATGTACCCACAGCCAAAGCTAAATTTTTTTTTATAGGCAGCATCCTATTGATTCTAACATTCTTTATCAGAGGTAGCGAACAGGAACCATTTCTGAGTGACTTTTACCAACTTACTATCCTATTCTTTTAGTCTAAACTTCTTTCTCTCTCTTCTTTATATTTATTCCTTAAACTCTGTCACAGGTATCACAAGTGCAAGGCGTCTTACACTTCTTACATTTACGAAGCTGCCAGTTCTACATAGCCTACTTCATAGGTTGCATCATACATATTTTCTTAACCAAAATCAACTTAAGTTTCACTTTGAAAAACTTTAAAAATTAACAAACCCTCCACCATAATATTGCCTTGATGATAGAAAAAAACTCTGTTATGAGGTTTCATTTTGTGTTTAATATTCTTGAAAACACTCTTCAAAGATCTAACGTCATATGATACTTGCATAAGTGCTATCTTATGACATATATATTTTTAATATGTTTTATATCCATTTTTAAACGGTTATTAATGTCATCTTTATGTCACTATTCAAGAGTCTGAAAAAAAATAATTTGTTTTTAGAATTTCAAAAAATTATGAGTTCCTTAAGTGTTAAATTTATGTTTTGTATGATTTATGTAAAAAATATTATGCCTCATTTACTTTAACTTAAAACTACTTGAACCATTAAAATATCTAAATTTTCTTATGCACTTGAATACACAAATATTATTTAAAGATCTCTTTCAAATATTCCAAGAAGTCGGTTTTTCTCTACAGAAGTCTTGTTTTTAAGAAAAACAAAAAAACTGTTTAAAAAGAAATTATGTAAATACAAGTGGTTAAAACCAATTCGTAAATTTCATGCGAAAAGCAATTGAGTTTTTTAATTTGCTACAAAACTGATAACACAATATTGGAAACATAAAACATATGTTAGATACGGTTTTTGTTTCGAAAGAATCTAAAACCATATACTTATACATATATATATATGTTCTTATGTATTTATATGAATTACTTAATTGATTAACATAATTCAATAAACACAAAGCAGAAGAAGGGGAAGAAGAAGAATTTTTTTGGTATTTTTTCATTAATATTCGCTATTAAATGATTGTTTTAAATACATTAAGTAAGGCTTGTATTAAGCCCTACACTAATTGTTACCTAATTTTAATCTGTTTTTCTTTCTAACCACTAATAAACATGCATGAATAATCAAATACAAAATGATATATTTACCTAAAAATCATATATAATTAAGAGCTGCCGACAAAAAAGTGACAAGCGTAGAAAAATTATAGCAAATGCTTTTTGGCCATAATAAACAAGTTGCCAACTAAACAATTTACCACAACGAACAAAACAAATTTACAACATAAACTACAACACAAGAACAATAAAAAAAATTAATGTAATAATAAGTATATTTAGAATAATAAAACGATTAATTATATTTAGAACACAAGTTTAGTAAATGTGGAGTAAGAAAAAGAGAACAACAACAACCAGCAAATGAATAAATGACAAAACTGTCAAAAAATTTAATAAATTACTAAACAAAAAAAAGTTTTAAATGGGAAAAAACTATAACAATTACCTGGGGGAGTTGGTTTTGGTGAAGGCTATACACCAGAGACATTGTTGACTGAAGAATGGGTGTTGTTGTTGGGCTTTCTATGAAACAGTTGAATAGACAGTAACTTAAATAAATTAATTCATTTAAGGGGAATTAATATTTTTTCTCTTTTCTAAGTTAAACTTATTGAGAATTATTATAAAGAAACCAAAACATTCAACAAACAACTTTTCGTTATTCAACTTCTTAGAATTTTTTTCCCCTTATGCATCTGGGTAACCATTGGTTACCACAAACTTTATTAAAGGGCTACCAAAAACAAAACCTTTCTGTATTACAAAAGCTTTTTTTTTCTTACATTACTTTTTGGGTTTGTTGAAGGTGAAGTTTTTCTGATGCGTAAGGGGGGGTTGGGGTTTTTGAAAGAACTCTTGAGTGTTTTGGTTTATTTAAATTAATTCTCAATAGGTTTATTGAGAACTTTATATTAAGCCAGAAAATATTTATTAGGTTTTTCTAGAATTTGATTATGAATGCTTATCGGCAAACTTAATCTACAACAAACCATTTAAATAATTTCTGAAATATTTTTAATTTAAATTTCCTTAATTTCAAAATCTTATAAATTGCAGTTTTTAGATATTTTATCTTTATTGGTTCATTTTTATTCGGATAAGACTTATTGAAGAACAATTTTTGAAAAGGTTTAGTTTTCCGACACTAGTCATTGATGATTTCAAAATTGATGCAAAAGCGAGAAACTAGACGAATTTTAAATAGTTAGTTTGTAGCCGAAAATCACTGATATAAGCATATACATATATAGGACAGCTGATCATCATTGGTTGGGATTTTAAAACCATTACTTAGTGCAAATCTAAGCCGTTTTTCTAAATATTTAGAATACCTTTTTTACTTGTAAAGATTATAAGTCTTAACTATTTGGAACATCTTACTAACTTAATTAACGACTTGAAGTTTTTATACTTTACTTCTCTGCCTTTTGTTAACAAAACGGTAGCTTTATTTGTATTTTGTAAATACAATGACAAACAACATACGAAATGACTAAATAGAACTTTAACAACACAAAATTTGTTAACAAAAAGTATTCAAATAAAGAAAGCGAATAATAAATAGAGGTGGTCATTTCTCTGTGCATATTTTCAGGTTGGTAAGTTAAAAGCAAACAAGTTATTATTATTATTAAAATAACAATAAAATATTTTTTTTGTAAAGTCAACCAAACCAACTAGCTAGACAACAGCCATTATAAAACGCATGGTTGGTTAGTTGGCCTTTTATATGAAAGTTGTGAAAAAAGGGATCATAAATTATAACCCTGTACAAGAGTTAAATAGATGATGAGGAGGTAAAAAAAAAAACATTTAAAAAACAAAACATCATTATGACTACAATTTATGAATATGAATTGGTCTTTATTTCTCTGTATACACTTCTAATTTTAATCATAATAATGGCAGTCAAGTATATGTATATTTATTTAATGACTATAGGTAAGGTTAAGAGTTTTGAAGATATTAAACAGATACAAAAAACTACCTCTTAAACAAGCAAAAAAAACAATTGCAAAAATTACTTGCAAAGAGGTGGCCAACTTTTTAAGAACAGAAAATTTATTTCGAAATTAAGAAATTACTTAAACAAATTAATAATAATTTTAAATTTATTTTTAAGCAAATTTATTGATACTTTTATTTAAAAAAATTTTCTTTCTGTCCTCAACATAAACTTTTATCGATAAAGGAAAACGGTTAAATTTTAATAAAAAAATTTGTTCTATTCACAAGGTCTGTGTAAGGCTCTGTCGACTATTCAAATAGCCACCTGGTTAATTTACTTGTAAATTTAAAATGTTATTTTATCGAACTATTGTTGTATTTAAAATTTCAAAACTTTTAGTAGTTTTATAAAAAAAATTTACTCGCATATGAAATGCTTTTAAAATACCATTAGAATGCAACTTTAAGCGAAATTTTCATAGGAAGATCTTCATAAAAATTTAAAAAAAAAACTGAACAATTCCAGGTGTGGTCTCAATACAGTTTTTTGAAAACATATAAAATGATTTTGTATATTTAAAGCAGAATTTTACAATAAAATTACCAACAATTAGAATATTGCATTGTAATAGTAAAATAGAACAATAGTACGATTGACGGATTGAAGTTAATTTTTTCGAACTTTTGAAATACGACAACATTACTCCGGTACGACGGTAACTAAGACTTTTGGTTGCAGTTCTTTGTTAGCTGTATTTATATTTTTAAATAATATTTAGGAAAAAGGCATGTTTTTATTGATCTTAAAATCGTGATTTTCAAACTTGCATTTTTTATTGGATTTGTTTTTTTTTAATCCTTTTATTTTAAAATAATTCTGCAAGGCCTGCCACTGCTCTAAAATTGTATTTAAAATTTTTCGTAAAAGCCATGTTAAAAAAGCATATTTGAATATTAAGGAAACTACACGAAAAGAATAAGGTAGTTGGCCAAATGGTAAAATAAAACAATTTTGTTTGGCTATTATAAAATAAGTATGAGAGTATGAAATACTCCAGGGGAGTGACACGGTATTTTGCCTCATCTAATAGTATCAAACAAAGTACAATTGTATCAACTTTTTCATCACTGAAGTTTAATATATGTAAAAGATCTTATTACAAGAAATTAAATGATTGATTATTTAAAATACAATATAAAAAAGATAATCGAGTAACATTTTTAATTCAGATAAAACAAAAAGTACCAAGAAAATTCCATAATGCTACCATTTCTTTTTACCTCTTATGATCCAAAGTTTCCAAAAAGTATTAAACATATCTGGTATCTAAAAAGTACCTTAACATAGTTTTTTAACCTTTCTTAAGCCTCTTTGGGGTCAAAATTTTAAAAAAGCATCGGCTTAGAAGTTGCAGAAGTATAATGGAAATAGCTACTCGGAATCATAATTTCAAGCTTCTTGCTCTACGCGTTTGGGCTGTACGATGATTAATGGATAAGTCAGTCATTCACGATGTTTTCTTGTATATGAATTTAGATCTAGAGGAAAACACGTTTTCTGATTTTTTTTGGTACTAACACCTTAGGCACTTGTACAACGCCAAACACGTAGGCATACATAAACAAGTGCGAATGTGGATTCTGATTTTGCACATTCCACATACGTTTTCCACAACTATTTTACGCATAACTAAATTATTTAAAAAGTTTTTTTAAGTTAACAAAAAAAAATTAAGCTATACTCAGCCGTCGACCGGCGCCTGTTGACTGTTTATAAGAATTTTTTACGTAAGTAAAAAAATTTACCTTTATTTTAATTTTAAATTAATTTATGCTAAATTTTAATATTAAATAAATATACAATTTTTATTTACTCAACAGACTCTGCTGGATTTTAAAACTTGACCATTTCTGTAAAATTTTACAAACACCTATTACCCAGTTCATTTACACACACATGCTAAAGTTTAAGTTAATTGTTCTTAAGCTTTTGTTGTTTCTCACTTAAGCTCAATTGTTATGTCGTGTCGCATTTAATAAATTTTAAAGAGAAATGGAAAAATAATAAAACAACATTATTTGCCACACACACACACACACACACATACTAACAAACAAATAAAAGCCCTAATATTTTAAATTATTGCTATTGTGGTTGTTTCTGTTGTTATTTGTTTTCTGATTTAACTGCTGTTTAACATGCATTTAGCAAATTTATTACTCTTAGTTTTTTTAATTCCTATAAGCTCAGTGAAAATTATAGTTGTGGTTAAAATTAAAATTAAATTAAAAAATGTTAAATTATAGATTTAATGTTTTTTTTTTTTAGTTAATATGTATGTATGTACATGCTTATATAAATATCCTTGAATAGTTTATTTAAAGTTATATTTAATTTTAAGTTGTTGCTTTTTTATGCTCCTACATATAGCACATTACAATGCCTCGACTAAAAACTTGTTTTTTTTTTTGAGCGACCAAAAACTTTTTTCACACAGCGCCCAACATTAGTGAGCTCTTTCGTAAAGGTGGTGAACCTAATTATATTTTCGGATCCAGGACTACTTAAGGATATTTAATTCTCTTAGACACTTAAAGTGTCTTACTTATTAAACGAGGATCGTCATAGTACGCAATTATTTTCTGGTTTAAAAGACATATATTAATTCTGTGTGGGGTCACACTAAGTTTTTTAGGCAGAGTCCAGTTATGTGTAATCCTCGGAACGTCTTCCAATCTTTCACAAAGCTAATTCGGATTATTTCTTTTTAGGACTATAACCAAAAGAATAATCAAAAGCAGGATCTTCAAACACTTTTTTGACGTGCTCAGAAGCAGAGGGCCTAGTAGGGGCTCTAGGTTGTTGTGACCCTCTTTTGATTTTGGCCAGCTGTTTACCTACGATTAGGGAGATGCATAGAGGTTAAAGTCAATCCAAACAGATTACATACGAATAGGTTTGGATTTTCTTATTGCGACCGAAATTTGCTTTGCCTATTAAGAATGAAAATTTGCCAGTTTTAAATATTATAGCAGATGGTGAGGACTTTATACAGACATTGACTGCTAAAGAAGAACAGGAAATAGCTAGAAATAAGTTCACTAATATAGTTGATAACCATTTGAATAGACAATGTTTAACAAATAGAGATAAATTTTTATTGGATAAGATAAATGTTACTGAGAAGTATTTGAGAAGGAATAAAGATTTACTTATTTTAGAGGCAGATAAGGGAAATACCACGGTGGCAATGAATAGAATTGATTATGACTTAAGGATAATGGACATAGTGGGTGATAATACCACATACCAATTAACAGATAAGGACCCGACTAACAAATTACAGATTAAGAATAATAATTTAATAGAAGAACTTTTTAGAAAGAAGATTATTACAAATATTGAGAAGAACAGACTTAAAACGAACGTATCAACAGCACCTCGGTTATATGGAGTACCGAAAATACATAAGGAACATTTTCCTTTGAGACCAATATGCTCATTTGTTAATTCTCCATCATATGAACTTTGTAAATATATTACAAATATTCTTAAGAGAATCACTGAAGATTCTGAATATAATGTAAATGATTCCTTACAGTTTAAAAGAAAGATGGAGAATATAAGAGTAAAGGATAATGAGAGGTTAATCTCTCTTGATGTGGTATCTTTATTTCCAAGTATACCAATAGATGTGGCTCTGAATATTATTGAGGGTAAATGGGACATTATAGAAAAATATACGAATATTGAAAAGAATCTTTTTCTACGAATTGTAGAATTCTGCTTAATTGAAAATAGGTATTTTAAGTGTAATGACAAAATATATTTACAGCGAAAGGGACTGCCAATGGGATCTCCAGCATCACCTATAGTGGCAGATATTGTTATGGAAAATTTATTAGATAGTTGTATTAGAAAATTGGATTCAAAACCGAAAATCATTACCAAATATGTTGATGATTTATTTTGTATTATTCCGGATCATTTAATTGATAATATTTTGACGGTTTTTAATTCATTTCATGAGAACATAAAATTTACAATGGAGAAGGAATGTAACTCTAAAATTCCATATTTAGATACATTGGTAATTAGAAGAGGTGATAGGTTATTAATAGATTGGTACCAGAAACCAACATCATCTGGGAGAATAATTAATTATTATTCGAAACATCCAAAGGGGGTAATTATTAATACAGCAAAGAATTTAATTGAGAGGGTTTTAAAAATAAGTGATATAGAATTTCATGAGAATAATATAGAAAAGATTAAAGGTATTTTAATTAATAATGATTTTCCAATTAAACTAGTTTGTAAATTGATAGGCCAATATAGAAAACGAACTAATTTAAACGCAAGAACGATAACTGAACCTAAGGTTTATAAATCACTGACTTATGTACCTCATTTATCTGAAAGATTGAAAAACTCAAAAATTTACGACAATAAGAAATATACTATGGCACACAAAACATATAACACGTTAGGTAGATTATTTAGCAAGACAAAAGATAAAATAGATAAATTCGAAAAATCAAATTTAGTATATAAAATACCATGTAAAGGTAGTGAAAATGAGAGTTGTGATAAGGTTTATGTAGGTACAACAAAAAACAAGCTAAAAACCAGGATTGCTGGACACAAATCAGATCAAAAATATAAAAACACTACAACATCACAAAAAACAGCATTATCATTACATTGCACTAATTCAAATCATTATCCAGATTTCAAAAATACATCAATTTTGAATTTTGAAACAAACTATAAACGCAGGTATACATTAGAAATGTTACAAATTATAAAAGTTCCATCGACACAACGGATTAATTACAAAACAGACACAACTAATGTTGCACAGAATTATAGACTTCTAGTTAATAAGATTTGAATATTAAAATAGTTTAAATAATTTATTTAACATATTGTAATGTTTTGTTATACGTATGTATTTCATGTTTGTACAGTATTTTTTCAATTTATGTTTGTATGTATGTGTGTATTTCAAAAAATTTTCATTTCCTTTTCCTTATTTGTTAAATATTTTTTAAAAAAAATTTTTTCAAATAATTGTAAACAAATATATAAGCCCTGAAGAAGCTACACATTGAGGTAGCGAAATATTGGCCAAATAAAACAAAATATTAAAAACAAAAAGATCTAAAGCTTGACGAAAACAAGAAGAATATCAAAGAGAGATCGAAGAAACTAGGCACAAAGTTTAGTATTTCAAATTTATTATCAGAGAACACACTTTTACACTTAAGCCGCAAAATATTATTCTTTATAAAAAATTATTTTCTAAGTTAAGAAAAAAAATCTTGCTTATCTGGTAGTAGTAAAAATATCATAACTTTACATTTAGTTTGACATTTGTTTGACATTTGGCCTGGTGTATACATTATCTTATCTCACCCTATTAATTACTCCGATGACTATTTGATGGAATAAAATACTGCGAAATCCATCTAAAACTCTTTCTGCTTTGAATCCTTCAATTTATATAACATTTGCATGTACGTTTGCAATTTATGATTTATTAAAAACTTGTATTTCTTTTTGCTGCTGTTGGTTGACAGCTTAGCAACCAGACAAACTAAAATAACAAATGTCTGTTGTTTTCTATTGTTTAATAACAACAAAGATATATAATTTATGGTTGTATTTCCTTTTAATTTCGTTACTTGAATTTATTTCATATTTTATTTTAAATTCATATTTCAATTGATATGTTAATTTTGCTTAAGCCGTTAATGTTTTATGTTCTCCTGCTTTTCGTTGCTTTTTCATTATAATTTATTTTTTTCATTATTTTGTTAAAATTTGTTATTGTTGCTAAAGTTGTTGCAATTTGTTATGGGTACATTAATTGTAGGTATTTGTAATTTAGAATGTCATTGTAAATTAACGGATAGAAAACTACTTGTCTGAATTCATAATAAAAGTTCATATTCTT
Source organism: Melanophora roralis (assembly GCA_963583895.1). Taxonomy (NCBI): domain Eukaryota; kingdom Metazoa; phylum Arthropoda; class Insecta; order Diptera; family Rhinophoridae; genus Melanophora; species Melanophora roralis. The sequence goes on from OY757188.1 coordinate 18,252,248, forward strand.
TTATTTAAAGCTGAAGTCATATTGAAGTTAACTAATTTCAGCTGCTTCTATTGACCAGGTGTTTTGTTGTATTATTTTGACAGGATTTAGTTGCTAATCTGACATTAAGTTGATAAAAGGTAAGAAATGTATTTTTCAAAAGCTTTGGCATTAATTATTTAAAAAACAGTAAAAATACTTTTTTTGGTATTTGCTATCGAATACAAAAGAAGTTTGTTATTAGAATATGCCAAGCGCTTAAAACCCCTTTAATAGTGGGTAAAGCTGGTTTTTAGCACGTTGCATAGCGACTAGAAGTACAAAAGTATATTGTGCAACCTGATATAGCTTATACGTCGGAATCTACTTAAAGTTCAAGGCTTCAACTAACACAGGCTTTCAAGTATCAAATAGTTTATTGAAATTGCTTTGTAGCAAACGTAGTAAGCGTTATCTTTTAGTGGAGAGTACCTGGCACTTGAAGATCACATGCTTCGAAATCTCATCTTCTATGTTACAAGCCCAGCAAGTGTAAATATCCGTTTTGTAGGGATTGCACCAATATTACCTGAGACAAAAGGTACGTTATTTCATTTCTTTTACATGATAAGTGGCAAATTTTTGGGGTATTTATTGACCTCAATAATTTTATTATCTTATTTTACCACCTCAAGTTATCAGCTTATTTCATCTTTTTTTTTTATTTTATTCATTATCTTACACATCATGGCTGAGGGCTGAATGTGAACTCCAAGAACACAGACATGGTGTTTTTTACCAAGAAGACTAGGACTGGTCTACAGGCAACACTGAGATTGGGTAACAACAATCTGGTACTGAGGGAACCGACAAAGCATTTTTTAGTGATACTAAATAGTAATTTGTCGTGCAATTCAAATGTGAAGGAGAAACTCGAGAAGGCGAGCAATGCGCTATATGCATGCAAGAAATTACTACGCAAAATATGGTATCTTAAGCCAAATCTAATGCATTGGATCTACATTGTAGTGGCCAGAACTAACTTGCCTTACTCGACACTCGGGTTGCGAATTGTACTTGAAAATGAAGTTAATCGAACGCGCCTGGTAAGCGCCCAAAAAACTCGCAGGACTGTGTATAGCTGGTATCTAGCGCAGTACCTCTATAACAATGCTGAATGTAATCTTGGATCTGAAACCAATTATTCTGGTCGCAGAGGATGTTGCGATGAGATCTGCAGCTCCCATGGGGTCAATGGAATAATTAACTCAGGAGTCATGTGATCACGGCAGGATTATTAAAAGCATCACAAGTAGCAGTGATTACCTGATTCTAAAGCTAAGCTTCTCCTGAAAGCCGGGTGTAAATATTGAGGTACAGCTGATTATATTACCTTTGCCTAAATCTTAGAACCTGTATCTTCTTTACGAACGGGTCCAAGATGGAAAGGGGGAAAGGGCTTGGAGCTTCTTCTTCTGGGAAATGATGGTTGGGGAGTTCTTAAAAATTCCTGACCACTGTGGTATATTTCAGAAGATTCAAGCAGCCAAATTAGCCTCAGTACTTGCTTTGTCCTCTTAGACTGAGAATTCTGCTAAACATATCTATTGATAGTTTTTAGACAACAGGAACAAATAATCTCGCCTGCTACTTAATTGCTAAAGTAAGCCAAGAATACATCTTCTAGATTCGTCGACACAGGTGTATTGAGGTAAACGAGAAGGAATGCAATCTGGTCATTAGCCTATAGAAAAAGCAATGGATGTTCGTGCTCCTTCTCAGTTCTACAGTTAGGGTTGAGGGTTAAAACTACGGAAATCTGGGTGAATACCACTTTATTTAGGAAGCAAAATGAAGAAACGATTGTAAATTTATAGTGGGGATTAGAACAAACATTTGGGTATGCTTTACCCCATGGTAAAGAGCGGAGCCCATCTAAACCTCCTTTATACCAATAGGTCACGGCATCCGGTTGCAATGCAACTCCACATGAAGGATAAACCACTACCACCGAGTTACTCAGGGTCCAAACCGTAGTCAGGATAGAACTGGATTTCTAGGGGCTTTTGACATCCGTGGTACCAGAAGTAAGCCTGTGGTCGTCCCTCGTAGCCGAAAATACTATCATTGGAACCGCAGACTGTTTAGAGACTGCTCACCCCACATGGCCGAGACCACTTCCAGTTTCGACTGAATTCGGGACTGGTCACACGGAGCAGAATATGCCCCAAAAGAAGATTGACTGACCAGCGATTATTGTAGATTCTGTGGTGAACTGGAGCATAAGGGGAGTTTTAATCGCCATTCTGTGTCACCGAGCAGCAGTTTGCGCTCGTCGGAAAGCAGCCAAGGGTCTTTCTTAATCCAAAACCGAGAGATAACATCTTTTGTAGACTGAATCACCCTTGATTTTATTATATTAATTTAGTGAAACAAACTATGGTGTCTTTTTGTCTGGTAAGGTTCAATTCGGTCCATGTAAGGTCTTTGCAATCTGCCAGTTTAACCTTACTTAACTTACACACCATTTAATAATCGTCGATTAATTGTGGCCGTTACATAAACATGTTTTAAAAATACCAATTCGAAACCTTTCAATATTTAGTTTTATGATAGAAACTTATTTAATTAAACCTTTATGGAGCAAAGCCGGTGCCCATTTCTTGCTTCAAATTTCTTCCGAGCATTCAGAGTTGCTTTTCACATTCCTCTTTTTCTTTAATGACATCTTATGGCCAAGTGAAACGTCGTCAATACCAAAAGGCATTATTTTGTGAACTCTAAAGACCTAATTACTTAAAACGCAACGCATAATAACGCAAACAATTGTATGAAAAAAATTAAAATTTAAAAAACTTTTCGATACATTTGGTTTTAGGGCGTTGCGTTTTAGGAAATAAGGCGGTAAATATTGTATAAGACCACTCAAAGCCATTACTCTCAGGCGGTTACAATACAAGCTTCAGTATATACCTTTCATTCTCAGTTGCCCCTCTTTATTTCAATCAAAGCCTTTTACTTCCAATGGAAGTGTGTAATATAGGGACTGTTGGATTTTCCTGGCACCGGTTGGGACTTTGGTCAGCCCTAGACATAGCCCCGTTTTTTGCTGCCAATTTTCAATGAGGCTCTTACCAGGAATTGGCGACCTGAATACTTGAATTGCTATGTAAGTTAAATGTTAGGAAAGTATAGCACAATAACACAAAGTAATCTGCAAACCATGTGTTAAATCGCATTATTTTTAAAGTCCACTACAGACTGAGTTTGAATCTAAGCTCACAGCACGGCCACCTTAAGTTAGACATTTCTAACGTGTGATCCAGGAAGGTAGACAATTGAACCTTGCCCGCAATTGAAGTAATATCTAAGGATTCCTTTCTTCTTTAAAAGGTTATATGACTAAGTATCTGGTAGAATACGTAGATATTTTATTTTCTTTCAGATATCCTTTGGCCTCTGTTTAATGTTCAGAATATTTTTGGTTTACTCTGTCTCAAGGCTTTATTTTAGAAAGAGGCATACCTTATGTCTTAAAAATCACACATCTTCTTGCGAAATCGTTTTGGTATAGTCAATAGGCAACAAGACCCTATATTGGTGACACGGTTGGCACCTCAATAACTCCTATGTTCCTTATGGTTGAAAGTTAAAAAATGGTGTAATAAACAATACATAGAATGTTTAACATCATAAGGACCGTTAACACCGCTAGACTGTTTAAAGACAGAAATGCGTTTTAGTACAACCTTTCAACAAACAAGTTTGTAGTCATACAAGTAGAGGACGTGCATTTTGTCCTTAAATATCAACGGGTATTAAAAACGCCAGCATCAGTTTTAGAATGAGACTAATTAAATACGTTGATATATAAAATTAAGACCCTATCCGTAGATCTCCAAAACCCGTTGGTTGCAACGATTTCCCACCGCTCCATCGGTAAGATGTTAAACCAAACACTCATTTCCAAACGAAAGACTTCGACAGACGTAGAATTTGGTTATTTTTGCATTAGAACTAACTATTTCCTCTTTGATTCTGAGTTGAGTCTTTCTAAAGTCTTCGTCAAAAAATATCAATATTCACTTGCAAAGAAGCAAAACATTTGCTGAACTTTAAAAATGTACTTGATTTATGGTTTCTTCCCTTGGCATTACTTGAGACTGAAATCTAAAACGAAAAACTGCGTGAAAAAGAAATACTGGTACAACAGCTTTAACAGTGAGCCTGTAGAAAATTATTTATTTATTAAAGAATTGGTAGTCATCCTGGTTTTCTTAAAGAAAAGGCACCCTTAAAAAAATAAAACAATTGCAATCAACAAAACCTTTAAGACGGTTATTACCACCATAAATATGTAGCATTTAAAGTGCAATAAAAGAGAATTTATATGATGTCATAAATATTAAAATAACAATTAATTTAAATATATGTAAGAATGTATTTACGCTTTACCAAAGAAAACCCAACGAAAATAAATACAGAAACAGTAAATCGAGAACGTAAATGCAAAATAATGGCTGCGTGTGTTAATTTTGCAACCCTCAAGATATGAAAAACATTACGAAGAAACCGTAACTGCGAAACATAAAATAAAATTTGTATAAAATTTTTCGTTTTATTATATTTTGCAGAGTATGTAAAACAATATACAAATAAATAAAGGTACACTCGAAAATTCCACTACCATACTTGCGCCATAAATTATAATTAAGTATTATCTATGACAAGCATTGCTACCATAAAAAGGACGAATGTTTTACTTTTAAAGTGCTGCTAAAAAGGACATTAATCACTTTTGATCGTATATCATTGATAAAACGCAAACGATATTTAGATGTGAGATAAAAATTTACATGAAAAAGATCGTTACTGTTGAAATATGGCATAATCGTAAAACATAATTGTATTGTTGATAGAACAAAAAAAAAAAAAAAATTACTATATTTTAGGGAACAAAGGAAAACGTATGTTAATATATTTGATCTGGGATAAGCATAATGAAAAGAAAAGCAATTTTATGATTTCATTACAGAACAAATAAAAAAAGAAATCTGTTAAGCTTTTAAATGCAAAATATGATAAAAGAAAAGTATTGAAAATTAAAATCGGGGACAGAAAATAATAAATCTTTACGAGTTAAAAAAAAAAACAAAACAGGCACAAGGACACATTTGAGAGTCAAGCAAAGTACAACATCCTGATGGTATTAGGATAAATTTACTAAAATTCAAGTGCTTTTAACATTTCTAATCCTTTTTTTATAATTATTTTATTAATTTTTATTTATTTGTTTGTCTTTTTTTAAACAAGTACAGGGTGTCCGCAGGCAAGTTATACTACCTTGTTTTGCCGCCATTTTAGTAAACATTAGTCTTGACTGTTCATATTTGACAGCCGTGAAGTAGAGACGTGAAAAATTTATTATGAAAAAACATTCGGAAAACCATCGCGTTTTAATGATTAAGACATGACATTACCCATGGCAACCCATGAAAAATCATAATGAGTGACGAGGCACATTTTCATTTCAATGGATATGTGAATAAACAGAAAAGTCGGTTCTGGGCAATGGAAAGCTCTCAAATTATTTATCAGGCACCTCTGCATCCATTAAATGTGATAGTCTGGTGTGCAATTTGGTCAGGAGGAATAATTGGACTTTACTTAAACGGCGTAAGGGTAACTGCCAATAGGAAGCGATATCGTGATATGATTGAACACTTTTGAATGCCACAACTGCATGCTTTGGGCTTGGTTAACATGTGGTATTAACAAGACGGTGCACAGTGGGTTCGATGACACCGAAAGTGGCGATTAATTTATTTTTAAAATTTTTTTTTTTCAAATTGTAAAATATACATAAAAAAGCATATTCTGAAAAAAAGATACACGGAAATTTTTTTTTTACGATTTTATAGACATTTTTATTTTTCGGAAAATTATAGTTTGTTTCAGAAGTGATTTTTTTGAAAAATTGGAAGCCAACAAAAGCTTATATTGTCTTCTTTCTAAAAAATAAATATATTAATATATATTAATATGAATATAAGTTTAATGTTAATTCTGAATTTGGGTTTTGAAAGATTTCGTGAATTTTACAACTTTTTTAAAAAAGTAACAAAATAAATTTTTTATAATTATTTTTTGTTTTTTAATAATTATCATACACTTAAAAAGAAACCATACTATGTTCATCCTCACCTTCATCACCATAATGTTCGCTATCATCACATTCACTTTCATGTATTTCTTGAAAAATAATAGACGATAGCAAATGCTGTAGTTCGGAATTTGATAAATGTTGCTTTTCTTTTCGCTCATTTTGTTTATTTATACTAGATATGAATGTATCTGAACTGAGAAAAACTCTATTTAGAATATCTTCATTCGACTTTTCTCGGCTGCATTTACGAGCAAAGTGTTCCCTATAATTTTTAAAATCCTTGTTTCTGGCTTTCTGAGCTTCTTCTGAAAGTTCTCCAATCGGTAAAAGGGCATAGTTTTTTGATTTCGGGACCATGAATTAAAAATTTATATATTGTAGGAGTCATACAAATCCATTTTAACACTCTCGTGAATAAAGATGACTGAAACTTGTTCACGCACCTCTCTCTATAGTAAACATTGAACGAACGTTAGTGTTGTTAAATACATGACTTTAAAAAACACGACTTCAAACAGAGAAATGTTATAAGCAAAAAATGGAGCAACAAAACTGCAAATTTTCTTTTTTGTAGTATCAAGCTAAAATTTTTTGTAGTATCAAGCTAAGATTTCATTCTTTTAGAAAATATAAGACTCAAAAGCCAACCTTAACAAACTTAGAAGTTATGGTTCATGAAACATCAAAAATAGGCCAATTTCGGACCTTTTTAAAAAAAAACGTCAGAAATATTTTCACACATATTTTCAAAAACACTACATCATTTTTGTACACACTGATACCAGAAGTTGAAGGTTCCATTCTTAAAATAGCACTTTGTTTACGTTAAATTTGGAAACTACGGACTCGTTTAATGCAAAATTTTACTTTTTTCGCTTTTTAAAAAAATTGCAAAAAATTTTGTATTTTGACACGTCACTAAGGAGTCAGCTGACAAGATAGATGCTTGAAAATTTACATAGTGATGTAAAATTTTATCTAGTTTTATCCGATACCAAATACTTATACAAAAACCTAATTTTAAAAATTCAATTAAGCGTCAATTTTGAGCCATTTCAACCCAACGTGCGGTGGCACATCGAATGCAGCCAGGATTACAATTGAACTACTGCAAGACCTTTTTCCACAACAAGTTATTTTAAGAAATGGTGAAGTTGATTGGCCTTCATGGTTACCTAATTTGACTGCTCCGGACTTTCTTTTGTAGGGATATCTGAAGATGGTTTATGCAAACAAAACCTGAAATACTGGACCAACTCAAACAAAATATTCGTGATAAAATTAATGAAATTTTTGCGGGAAATGTGTGAGAATGTAATGAAAAATGTGCTTAAAAGGGCTCGCATTTGTGGGGATTAAAGAGGCGGGCACCTGTCTGATATTGTATTTTATACATAATTTCCGACATTTAGTAAAATATTTATTAATATATGATCCATTAACTTTCATTTAGTCAAAAATTATAAAAAAAAACAAAGTAGTATACCTTGTCGCCGGACACCTTGTATAAAGACCGAATTGTGTCAACGGGAATCGCATGATTTGTGAGCTCTAAGAAAGTGCTTTGTGTATAAAGGTTTTTGAAAAAACAATCCCGATGACATGGAAAAAAGGGTATAACCACAGTTGAGAAGCTCAGGGGGCAAATTACGGCATTCGATTCGAATCGAAATTAAAAAAATACTTATTACCCTACGGGGAAAAGGACTGGTCCAAGACTATTGACATGAACGGTTCCTTAGGGTAGGGACTGGTTCAAGTTCTTGCAATTTATATCAAGAGAACCTGTCACTTTTAGATTGCGTTGTCGTTGGAGGGGGCAATGGATTAAAAATAACACCTCAGAACAGGTTACAGGCCAATCCTATATAAGCAAATTTAGCATTTAATGTTTTAGATCCTGTTCCATCTACTTTGTTTGTATTTACGCGTGTGTATGTGTATATATAAACAGATGTATGTTTATGTGTAGGTACCAGTATTTTCATTTTTTCCCCTAACCTCTTTAATACCTTTTAACCAGTTACTTAATGTATGCCTTCTTAACCGATCACAAAAAATAACTTTCGTCCCATTCATGTTTTGTACCTGTACCAGGGCGAGTACGCCGACCAATTGACACCCATTTCGCGCAGGGTAGAGTTCCATTATTAAAAGCATTGAAAACTCGATCGATCGAGTAGAATTTCGATCCGAATCGAATGCCGTAATTTACCCCCAGGTCTAACAAAGTCTTGCAAACTTGAATATCTGAAATTAGATTAAAAGTGTTGTTTAGGCTTTATTTATCTTAAGCAGTCCTTTTTCAATTGCATATAACCACATTTGCTTTGTTTACCTCCTTATACTCTATAAAAAACTTACTTAAAGTCAGTCAAGCCCGATCATATTGTACCCTACACCTGATTTTAATGGTTGCTTACGAAAAAATAGCCCGATAGTATTTGCATTCAGTAGAATAATTGGTGGCATAGCGATTACAATGTGTGAAAAGTTTTGAGAAACTAAGGAAATATATTATTAAGTATGGAAAAAATACATACTTCGGGAGGTTATTTGAATGGGATATATTTTGTGAAAAAAGGTAGTACTTGAGTCAGGCAAGGAACAAAATTTTTAATTCATAGATACTATATCAAAAATTTGAACCAATCAACACCAAATCCCGCATTATATAAGCCAGTGGCAAAAAATTTATTGGTTTAAAATTTAATCAAAATGTCTTCAAAATTACGACCTGTAGCGTGTTCACAGGAATACATGGACAGCGTGTCAGATGGTCGGACATGCTTAAATCGTTTTAGCAAAGGATTCTGAGTCGATCGCTATACTAAAAGGTAGATGTCAGACGATTACTTTTGGGCGTTAAAAATATCTACATAAACGCATAGTACTCTTACCACGTACATATATGTGTGGTGTGGGTCTAAAAAGCATTCATTCAAGCCGAGTAGCGTTTTGTTGGAAGATAAATTAACACAACAAATTTGCATTTATTATTGTTTTTCTTTTAAAAATATTAGCAAACTAAAAAAACGGAAGACAAATAAGGAATCATATTGCATTTCTCTTTTTGTTTCTTTAAAATTTATTTTTTCTACAGCCATTTTAAAAATGACACCAACATTTGTGACAGCATGACAGTGACACTGACAGTTGTCAACTGCTGTTTTATATTCTGTCACATTTTATAAATTGTGATTTTATGTTCTTTTCTTTTAAACTTGTTTTCTTATTTATTTCACAATTTTCTTTTTCGTGTTGTTGTTGCTCGGGTAACTGTTTTTTGCAGTTTCCAACAAAACTATTGTTATTTTGCTGGTTGGCTATGAAAGTGACAATAATGTCCTTGTTGTCTGTTAAACGAATTTTGTTAAAAAAAGAATAACACAAAATATACATGTAATCTGTCAGAAAATAAGTAAGAGCGCTATATTCAGCTATGCCGAATCTTTTATACTCTTCACAACGTGTAGGAGTTTTACTCTATTTTTTTCCAATTTTGTATGTTAACACCCTTAGTGGGTGGTCATAGCGGGTAAGTTTGTTCTAGTAAATCTTTTGTAGTCAGTCCTATATTTTACCTATCCGTGGACACCTTGGAAGCTGTAGAGAGGGATTAATTACAATTTCCTAAGCTTTGTTTGTGAGTCACCTTAGGTGATGGAGTAAGTATATTCTAGGAATTTTTTTGGAAGGGGAAACTAATGGGAGTCGTTCATACACTTTACTACTCTAAGGCTGACTCTGGAGAAGTTATGGGGGTTTTTAGATAATTTTTGTAAATTTTGTATGGCAACCCCGTTGGGTAATAAAGATAGGGGGTAAGTATGCTCTAGGAATACGTGTGAAAAGGAAAACTATAGAAGAGTTGTAATATATTTTATTTCTCTAAGGGTGACTCGGAGAGAAATTTAAGGGGTTTTTACCGTTATATTTCAAGTTTTGTACACCAACCCTGTTAGGGTCTGGAGATACGGGGTAGGTATGTTCCTTAAAAATGTTTTCAAATAAAAATTAATAAGGGTCGGTCTTTCATTTGGCTTTTATAAGAGAACCCTGGAAGCTGTGAGAGCGATTTAAAAAACAAATAAACAAAAATTTAACTTTGTATGGCAAACCTGTTAGGGTGTGGAGATAAGGGTTAAGTGTGTTCCACAAAAATGTTCACTAAGAATTATTAATGGGTTTCGGTCTTACAATGTGTGTAGGGGCAACTCCGGGGAGCTGTAGAGGTTTTTATGAAAAAGTTTTTGGGAAATAAGTAGAGGTAGTCTTGTATTTTGGCTTATATCTCGGCCAGTTATGGGGCTATTTTCCAAGGTTTCAATAGCGATTCATTCTGCAGATATTTTTGATAGCCTTTGCAGGTTGAAACCTTTTGTTAAAAGTGGCTTGATTTCAACCATCATATGAACAGACGGGTAGACGGACAGACGAACATCGCTAAATCGTTTTCCCAATCTTTAAGGATCAAGAAAATATATACCTAATGGGGTCACAGATGGATATTAAAAAATTACAAATGTAATGAGACAAGCTTTTCACTAATGTGAAGGATATTAAAAACGGGGGCTAAAGGACACCGTGGCTGCTATTACCAGTCATCGTTCATTTACCGTCCCTATCAAAAAGTTTGGACTAAATTCAATGACTTTTGCACAAGCTGTCAAGGTGCGAAGACGGTGTATTGTATCCAAGCCTCTTATTCTTTTGTTTAAAGCTAACGGATTTTCTGCCTTGGCATTTTGGAGTAGCAAACATGAACAACCTGTGGAATGTGGTCAATAGGAGCATATCTAGACTTTCATTCTTTATCAGGGAAAGCGGCTAGTTCGAGAATAGATTCCACAATAGGGTGACTACATTTGGTCTGTTTCTATAATCTCTACTTTAAACTCTCCAGCTTTCTTATCTTTTCTCTATTTCTGTCTTCCACAGGTATCACCGAACTGTACCTTATTCTTCTATTACTTCTGAAGTGACTTGTTTTAGCAAAATTAGCCGAACTTATAGATGTTAACTAACAATAATTTGATAAGCAAAATCAGGGTATCTGAATCTCACTTGAATAAAAAAATTGCCGGAATAAATCATACGGTAAGTTATGACAAGTTATAATGGTGTTAGTTATCGGATCAGCCGTTGTCAATAACTTAACAATAGAAATACCACGGTAATCGGTGTAAGTTGCGCTTATTATTTAACAATATATTGGAAAATTAAATAAGCAATGCAATCCCAACAAATACTGGAAGCAAATGGGGTACTCAAGCGAAATTGGAGGATTTAACCTAGGTGGACGATAATTGTTCTTTTGCTTTTGAAAGCTACTATAATTTATCTTTAATGCAAGAATTTTGTTATGTTGCATCTGAGTGCAGGTCAGAGGTAAACTCTGGAAAAACAAAAGCTGGCGATGTCGAAATTTTGATAAATAGGCCCTTTACCCTGCATGACGACGAAATAGATAATAACTTCCTCCAGATATCTCAGAAAAGTAATATGTATTTAGCAATGACACTATCAGTGGCAATATTAAGTTTTTTTTTTTAAATCTCGCCATAATGTGGCAATCCTAAATTCTATTAAGGAATTGAAAAATAGTTTTAATGCCAACGAAAATCCCTTCCTTTTAATGCATGTTAAACGTAGAAACCTATCCACCCGCAAACTACTAAATGTGTTTCTTTTATATTTCTGCGAATATTCGGGGAAAATATCATCACAAATAATGGGTTGTGGAGGCACTCGTGATGAAAAAAGATTTATTTTATAAAAACACATGACAAATGATCATGGCTAGGGCCCACTCTATGGAAATCCTAAGATATTATAAACAGACAAAGGGTGCCCACTTACCCTAACGAAGGAACCAATGAATAAGTGTCATATTTGTGAAAACAAACAAGGTCCCGGCAAATTCTTATTTAGGAAAAATAATCTTTTATAATACCAGACCTATACTAAGCTTATGCAATAAAATTTTGCAAAAAATTACTTCAATGAATTTTTGTTTGTAGACAAATAGGCTAAAGAAGAGCCTTTTTTTCTTCATATTTTTTTCTTAAAACATGAAATTTTATGGAAGTAGTTTCATGAAAAATTTCATCTTGTAAGTTTGGCATAAGTTAAAAGTTCAGTATTAACTTGAAACTGCAAAAACTTAAAACTTTCTACCAGATATGATATAAATTTAAAGCTTTACTTACATATATACAAAGATTTTTAAATTAAAATTGATCCACTACAATTTGTATGTTTTTCACACTTTGCCAGTTAAACTTAAATTTAGGTCCGCCTTTAAATCAATTATTTTGTTTTTAATTTAACTCTAACACATAATTGATATTTATATTTTCATATGCAATAACATAAACTTCTATCAAATTTTCCCTGCACTTTTAACCCATTTAGTTATCGCCCTTAAATAAAACACCATAAAAGTCTAGTTCCTTTAGCATTCATAGACAACAAAGTTCATACCCAAACAACATGTTGAAGAAAAGAAATAAATTATTTCAAAGCAGCAACAACAGCAGAATCATTCTTTATCACTTTTCTAACTGCCAGCACCATAACAGAAGAGCACTGTCAGCCATTAACCATGTCATGTTATTATATTTTCCTCATTCCATACTGGACACTGCAACCTAACAACAACAAAAGGATCAAGTTAATACATAGAGTCAACTGTTAAACACAAAGGCTGAGATGAAGATGAGAAATAAAAGCAGTGAAAATGCAAGCATGCCAAAAACAAATGACGTAAATGTGGTTGTTAGAGATTGGAGCAACTAACAGCCATAGATTTTCTTCTGGCAGCAAAATAGAAAGAAAATGAGAAAAAATTGTGAAAAAAAGATATTGGAGTTATAAAGAAGAACTTAAAATAGACGATTCAGCAATAGCAGGCAACACAACATAAATCTTCCGAAAGAAAAGCGAAATGAAATTAAAGAGAAAAAAAAATCGAGAAAATCTAAAGAACATATTTTACAGCCATGAGCAGACAGCTAGACAGTGGGTACAAGTGATTGAATGTATCATTGAATAATGAATAGGGTAAGAAGGATAAACAAAACCCTTTGGAGGGCGACCAATAAGAATAAAATAAAGAAAGTCTAAGAATTAGGAAAATTCGAACTACTTAACTAAGGTGTTTAGTAATCAAGCGAAACACTCAATTCTAGCAGCGCATCTCCACCGGTTAGAGGATATAAAAAATAATAATTGAAGAGCTTTTCGAAATAATATAATGAAATTAATGCAATTTTTGTAATGTTACTGACCGGTACTACTACCTAAGGCAGCCAAATACTCCATTAATGCCATACACGTATGAAAAGCAATAAGGAAATATGTCACAAATATAGTCTATAAGAGCTGGTTTTTGTAGATATTTGCAATCAGTGTTCTTCGAAAAGATAAACGATTACCATATTGTATCTTATTTTGGTGATGTGGCTGCAAATTTCTGACAGACTGGTCTCCACACACTTGTGAAACAGCACCCAACCTTAGGCAAGAAAGATTATGATTCCCAGCCGCACCCAATACGGATGCGACCCCCAGCTCTGTTTATAGGAAACGCCATTTCATTAATTCCAACTTAGGATCATTTATTTCCGACATCATCAACACTCCATAATCTTCTCACCGCCAGTCAGGACCGAATCACGCACATGCTTTGAAGTGCCATGCCGGCCTTCTCATTTATTTGCTACTACTTGGGCGGGACCTTATTTCAGATCCCAGAGTCCCCAGCCTTGGCTGGTTTCCCTATTCACCTGCTTCCAAACACACTTACACCTTTTCAGCTAATAGCCTACTTCCACAGTTGCTCATGTGCCTGGGTAGATCCGTCAAATCCAGAAACTTTATCTTGTTGAACCTTTAGTTCATATAAGACCGCTTTTACACGGTCACTCTGGGGCCCGTACAGGACGGACCCCAGTATATCAACTTTCGTTCTACAGTTGCCCCGCTTGGGGATAACCACAGCCACCACGTGTACTCCCGGAGGAGACCTCACCATTAATCAGTTCATGCACTGGTAAGCACATGGGGCTAACTGATTCCCGTGGTACCAGATAGGACTCTGGTCAGCCTCGGAAATCCACTTCCACTTCAATTTTCATATTCACTTCCATATCATTCCTCCCAATATTTAAGTTCACGGTTAAGGTATTGGTACCCTTTTAAACCTTGTATTGTTGTACCACTTAATGATGATGCTCATGGCACAACGCCACAAGGACAACCTGCCTCGAACAAGACCAGTAAACTGATCCCTTTATAGCCCAAGACAGATTGTTTTAATTCCATTAGCCATGTCTGTTAGCCTTCCGACCACTCTGCCGGAAGTTATCCAGTTGATACCGCTTGGAGGTAGACTTAGGCACTTGTGTACTTGCACTTATCAACCGGTCCTTGGTAGACAGTACGTGCAAACCATAGAAGAACAAGTCTCCTTCCAATTGGTTGTATGAAAGATTAAAATTAAAGGTCGACGAGGAGGAGATGGGCCATACCAATGCGGCTTTAGACCTGGCAAATCTATCATAGAGCAGATATACACACAAGACCAAATCCTGGAAAAGACTTAGGAAAGATAGATTGAAACATACCATCTATTTGTTAAATATAAGGCCGCTTTTTACATCTCCATACGTTCAAAAGTATTTCCCTGCGAAACTTATACGACTCTGCAGGATGACCTTAACTAATATGCAGTCCCCAGTTAAAATAGGAAGGAATATTTTGAGCCTTATAGTACCAAACAAGGTTTCAGAGAAGGAAACAGCAATCTTTGTAATATTAGAAAAGGTTACACGAAACGCAAATGTGAATAGAACAGGCAAACTATTTCCAAAACAGCACATGTTACCCGCTTACGCCGACGATATCGACAACATGCAGCGAAAATTGCGAGCAGCAATTTCCACCTTTAAAAAAGTCGAGAAAGAATCAGTCAGAGTAGGTCTGGCAATAAATGCAGATAAAACTAAGTTGATGGTATCAACGCACAAGAAGTCCAGTAGCCTTGAGACTTTGGAAGTGAAAAACAACAATTCTGAAACAAAAAATTCCCAAGTTCGTTGTAGGACTCAAAATGCTTTAGGCTTTTTTAAATAATTAAAGCAGTAGTGCATAGTCAAAAAAAGTTACCCAGAATCTACTGTCAAATCCGAATGCTGAGGAGTGAACTTCAAAAAGCACACCCACAGTATTAACAGAAGATGACAAATACCAAATTCGAAACTTTTGACCGGCTTTCTAATTTTCTATCTCAATTTTCTTTAATCTCGACTCCTAAGCCGATATGTTTAAATAAGGATTTGATAATGCCCTATGGACTTTTGTAGCTGAAATCTAATCGTTTATTCAAATTAAATTCAAAACTCCATATATTTCTTTATCATATGAATGGAGAAATTTTTACAGGAAGCAGAAGCTAATCAAGCAGGTACGGTGAACCCTACTACTTACCTTTCTCATATGCGGTTGACATTAAAATTTTCTAAAACACAAAGAAAATGTAATTGGCGCTATTCTTAGGATGGACAAGTTGTCGACAAAGTCAAATCTGATGATGAACGAGGAAAACTAAAAACCAATAATTGCAGTAGGGAGAGAAACATTGCTGTTACTGAAAGGCAAAATTGTGGTGGTTGGCAACTGAAATTTTGAGGGAGTCGATTAGTCATTTACCTTAGTTCTACCAATAAGGTGAAAAACCATTCTGGCAGTTTTACTGTATTTTGGGCTTGGCAGAAAGTGAAGAACCCGGGCCCTTTCTCAAAGGTCTAAATACCATTTTACAACACCCTTTTATTATCTGTACTTCTTAACGGTGCTGAAACATGGGTTCTTGCAAAAGTTGGTGAAGCGTTGCTGGGTGTTATTACCTGATATGAACGAGACCGTCAAATACACCGAGAGACTTTTGAGCCATAACTCAACATCAAAATACTTAAGGATATTAAATATAGCTAGCTGGCCCAAATCAGTTAAATAGATACAAATATTCCACCAAGAATAACAACAAGCAAAAGAAGCGCAGAAGACCATGTCTCTGGTGGATCGACCAAAGACAAGAAAACCTGCGAGTCCATAGCTAATCAAACTGTAGAGAATACGCACAAGAACAAAGTGATTGGAAGACAATCATCATGCAGGCCAAGACCAGCAACAGATCGTAAAGCCAACTAAAGTAAATATATAACATAACAGGACTGTCAAAAACCTTAGAAAACCTTTTGGATTTGTCGTAAATGTTATAACAAAATGTTTTTTTTTTTTAAATCGATATATGCTAACCCTGTTAAATGCCAAAATACTGGGATATTTTGGGGACTAAAACTAAAAACACACTCGATATATCAGAATGAAACGGTAATGTCGTATGACCGTTATTATCTTTTCGACTTACCCAATAAAATTCTAAATATTCAAATAAAAAAAATTGAGAAACCAGAATCAAAGTTTTTTATTTGGAAAAAAATGAAAGCCGAACAACATCAGATGACTTCTTTTGGTCCACTTTGTATATCCTACCATTTTTATCCTTCTTTAATGAAGAGCAAAATCGACTTTAAACCACTTTAAAGCTTTCAGAATTTATAAAACTTCGCAGTGACATATTTCTCTAAGGACATGAAATATTAAAATCCAGCTCCAAAACTTTTCTTCTGTGACCACTGTTCACCATTCATTTTGTTTATTTCCTCCAGCTTTTATATTCTTGTTATTAATTTTAAAGAAAAATAGTACCCATTCTTTGTGCAACTACTTATGTACTTTCTTTCCAACAACACCACATAGACTTGTGCTGATAAGTTAGACTAGTTGGAATACGTACTCTTATAGAACATTCAATTTTCTAGATGACATTGGCTGATGTTGTTGCTCTTAGCTGCTGCTATTTCTATTACCATAAATTGTGTTGTTATTGTTGGCCTGATATGGCTTTAGTGGCATGTTTCAATGTCGATTTTAAAGATTCTGTGAACATGAAGAATAAGCGCTCGCGTTAACTTGGCGCGCCGGAAGACATAGTGGTAGTGTAATTTGAAATGAAAATTAATGACATGCAATCAATTTTGTGAGACGATGTTATTTGTTATTTTGATGGCTTCGCTTGTCTCGTGTGCGCTTACAAACAAATACACATACAAAGAAGATTTAAAGTGACATGGACACTAATTTATATATACAAAAGTGTATACAATACATACTAACAACAGAGTTAAGTAAATAGACAGGCAAACAACTTTTATTCCTTCTTTTGCTAGATCTCACTTTAATGCAATTTATTATTTTTATTTATTTATTTCTGTTTTTTCAACACATACAGCTGAAAAATTCATTCATCCTTTCGTTTCCTTATGCCATCTAACTTACACTAACACTTACATACTTGTTTATGCTTCTGATTTCAATACTTGAGCAGCTTTTTCTTTGCAAATTTAAAATTGTGTTTGTGCGGGCATTTTGTATTTCTTTAGTTTATCCATACAAATGATTTTAATACAATGAATTTCTTTTCTTTGCCCTGGTTCAGAACACTTGATCATTTGTCAAATGCAATGCAATTGGGAGTTCTACAACACTGTGAAATATATTTTTAAACAGACAAACTAACACAGATACACACAAATTTTTATATCCTTAACAATTTATTTTTAAATCTAGTTTACATTGTTTGTTTGTTATTGTTAGTGATAAAAAAAGTCTTGAAAAATTACAACAAGTTCTAGAGAAATATGTACCCTTGAGTAGGTGTGAGAAGCTGTTAAAGAGGAAAAAATAATGGCAAATGGTAAATGGTGTAAAATAATATTTTCTTGGCAAACATTTGCCAACGTTTAAGCAATATGTTCTTTGCTAGAGAATTTATTACCGATTATGACTTTTATATTAACTATAGGAAAACTATGATGCAGATATATAAAATATTAAGATAATTTATAAAGTTAAAAGCGTAAATTATGAATGAAAGACCACAGTTGTACAAGCTTAAGGGAGAACATAATTTGTTTGTTTGTTTGTGACTGGCTTGAACATTTTGTTCATTTCTTTCCCTAAAAATGAAAAAGTTTAATATGTTGGTTTGGAAAAAGGCTATGATTTCCAACCATAGTACCTTTTTAAGCGATTAATATTAAGAAGACCCTGAAAGAACATCATTTCTACTCACCAGGATGACTTGGAGACTGTGACGGGTGTGGCGTTACAAATTTGTATTTTAAACAATTTCTGTTTAAAGATCGAGTTGGGTACAAAATTTTTTAAAATGGGTTTAATGATTTTATTTTTACTAGAGCTTAAAGTCAAAGTCTTTGAAATCATATTTAAACTATTATTTATATAAAAAACTATTTTTAATAAAGAAAAAATCGATTTTCCCTATTTTGGCTGTTTTACGTGAAAATTAGCATTTTTGTTATTACTAAGGCAAACTTGCGAGAACTGGTTATGCGCAGGATGGGGCCTCAGACCAGAAAAGGCACGCTGGGTTGACAAGAGCGTAATAATACACTAACCTTTCCTTTGATGGCATGTGGGACAACTATGGACAGAAAGTGCAACATTCCGATCCTCTAAAAGCTTCAACGTATATGTTGTCTCGAGATAAGTAGGTTAATTAGGAATACTCCGACAGAAACTTTGGAAACGACTTTGAGTGTTCAGCCTATTGAAACCTGCGTATGCTGTGAAGCGGCACTAGTGGCGAAACGAATTTGGATGACGGGATTATGGGGGGCTTTGAATGTAGCCACCCTCTAGTATATGGCCATAATGGGATTGTCCGATCGTATACCAATAGTAAAGGCTAAGGTTAACTGCACTCCGCTTATACCAGGTTGACAGTCCTGATTCGACCGAACTCCGTAGAAGAAGTCTCAAGAGACGTGTTGGCTTTGGGAATCCTTGTTTTGAACTCGGAGCGCCTAATTTTTTCCCTCTCTTACCACAATACTATCCTACAAGCAAAAAGTAACCCATTACGGAACTTCTGTCTGGGCTCAGAAAACACTCAGATCAAACAAACGTGAATATCTGACAGATGACCAAGCATCCATTAGAGCAATTGTGTCTGCAAACTACTGGATCTTAGATGGCCTTCAGTGCAAGAGGCTGATAGATAGCCTTGCCTTCAGAATAGGTCAGAAATAAACAGCCCAATGATTTCGTGATTAGGGATAAGGATTAGCAAAAAGTTAACCTCATGAACCGGAAGCCATTTTTAGTAACAAAGCCCGAGTTGAAAGGATGGATTGAAAATATCCAAAAAAATTTAAAAAGACAACGATACGGTTCGGAGATGGACGAAAAAACTACTGGAGTAAAAAGAATGAGGCCAGAACTAGGGGAACTCTGCAATTTAGGAATCGGATTAGGGTTTTGCAGAGTAGGGCGAGTGCTAAGCATGTAAGGAGGAAATCGAAAAATCGGGAATTACCTGTATCACTGCCCGGCCTTTACATAGGCCAGAGCCGAATGTTTGTTGTCTAATATTTTGCCATATGTGGCTCACTTAGAAGGGGCATGATTGGAGGTGTTGACAAAATTGGTTCGCACAACAAGCCAATCACTGAGAAAAGTGTTGCGTCAGTTGATGGCTTAAATCGTCTGTGCAATGTTTGACTTTGGCCGATTGTATATTTATTTTACAAATCTGTGATGTGAGATGGCCTAATTTACACCCTTTTTTCCTTGTTATTTATTTAGGCATTGAATATAAATGAAGGTCAGTATAAACCCAAGTCTTTGCGAAGGCAAATACATTTTGCTTGGAAAATGTACTAAGCGCCTTATTGCTGAAGCTGGCGAAATTTGCTAGTGAACTTACGATTTTGTCCAGCACACTTTTTCAATTAATTTGTCATACCTTAGGAATTTAGCATTCGTCCTTTACGCCTAGGTGTGGGGATAATTTTCCTCAGCTTATGTAGGCTCTTGCTTCTGCTAGTAAGGACACAGAAAGAGTTGGTAAGTTCTTCGCATAATCCAGGTCCTCTTACCTGTCTTTTTATCCATCTTTAAGGCAGATACTAGGGTTGCATTATTTATTAATTTTTTTATGCTTTACATACGTTCTGACTATTTTTGGTAAAGCATGTAACAGTTTGGAACCTCTCCTGCCTTATTTAACCCAAAATCGAAACCATAAACTATATTCGCACATTCATTTGTTATTAACCGCATCGATAACCTTTTGAAAACTAAAATTTCTGTTCAAACACTATCAACTTTATAGCTTCAAATTTTTCCACACTATGCTTTTATTATTTTAATAATAAATTTAGCATCAACTTGTTTTAACTTACAAAATCAATTTCATACCCATCAACAGTTTAACAATGTAACAAATTATTACTACATGCATAAAGCATGACGTTATATTTAACCTCAAAGATTTTATAACAGAATAACTTTGTAAGTTTCTGTTAAGTGAAAACCTGTCAATCGTTAAAACTTGTCAACATTCTCGTTTGCTATGCAGACTTATTCAAACGGAAGGAAATACTTGCGGTTACGTCACCTTAATCGACACTCGATTTACTTGTTGGCTGGCAGTTTGATTTCCACGTTCACACAAATTAGTTTTTCAAAGTCTTAACCCATATTATCCCAGCGCCCCATTTAAGGTGCAGTCACATTTTATTTTAAAGTTCCGTCTTTGCTAATATTTTTTGATAATTGATATAGTCCGGCAAAAATAGATATAATATTATATTATATACCAAGTTTCATTGTGATTTACGTGCTGGAATTGATTTATTGAGTATTGTGCAACTTAGTGAATTCTAGCCATCATGAGCTCCAGAAGACGGTAAGTAATTACATAAGTATAGTTTTATTAAAAATTATATTGTTATTATTTTTTTATAGTTTTATATCTTTAGTTTTTTGTAACCCCTTGAAAAAAGTTATAATTTATTTTTTTATGTAGTAAAATTATGTTTTTACATAACGCCCCTTTTAAGGTGCGCTGGGAATAAAAGGCACCATAAAGTTTGTTTTCAAGGGGCTAGATAAAATACTTTTGCGTTAGATTCAAAAAGTCTTAACAGACGTTTTTGGCTTTTTTATATAGGCTGAACGTTCACCAAATCATATCGGCCCTTGAAGATGACAGTTCAATTATTTCAGCAGATATATTTATTACACCCCCAGGTAATGGCAATTTAAGTGATGAAGACAGCGGTGACGAGGAATCTGGAGATATTTCCAACCTGGCTCGTGGGCAACTATTAGCTGAAGCAGAAGTGCGATGTCAGGTGCCATCAACTGAAGGTACTTTGGAGACAGTGGATGAAATTCCGTTTAAAGTGGATGAGCAGAAAAACCACCAACCATCGTCTTCGACAGTGGAGCCACCTGCTAAAAAAGTCAGAACTGCCGTTAATAGAAAGTGGAGACAAACGGACATACGACGAAAGCCCGAGAGAGAGTCAGCTGTGCCAGATTTTGTGTTGGATAAAGATAATCCTGTGGAGTTCTTCGAAATGTTCTTTGACAATGAAGTTTATGAGCTATTGCGCTCTAGTACAGAGAATAATGCCATATCAAAAGGAAAAATAAATTTTCGAGTTACTACTGAGGAAATAAGGAATTTTATTGGCATTTTACTGGTAACTGGCTATTACAGCGCCACTCGCTATAGACTATACTGGGACCAAAGTATTGATTCGCATCACCCAGGAGTAGCATCATGTATGACTCGCAATCGATTTGAGGAACTTCTTCGTTATTTTCATGCTTGTGACAATAGCAACCTCTCTTCGGATGACAAATTTGCTAAAGTTAGACCCCTGTGGGACATGATGAATGAAAGGTGGCTAAAGTATTTTCCTGGGGATAAGAATCTGTCTATCGACGAGTCGATGGTACCGTATTTTGGGAAGCATGGAACTAAACAACATATCCATGGAAAACCAATCCGCTTTGGGTATAAGATATGGTCACTTTGTACTCGATTGGGTTATCTTATCTATGGAGAGCCATATCAAGGGGCTAAAACTGGCAACACAAACCCAGAATTAGGCGTAGGTGGTTCAGTGGTTACCTATTTGATTTCCAAACTACCTGATGGAGAAAATTATAGCTTTTTTACGGATAATTTTTTTACATCTTTACGATTGCTTGATGAAGTAAAGCGCATGGGACACGACGCCACCGGAACTCTTCGAGCGAACAGGCTTGAGGGAGCACCACTAAAGGATATAAAAGAGATGAAAAAAACTGCAAGAGGTTTTTACCATCAAGTTACGGATGTAAATGCTAATATAACTCTAGTCCGTTACAATGATAACAACATTGTAACAATTGCCTCCACTGAAAGTGGCGTTCAGCCACTTGGTAAAGTAAAACGGTGGTGTAGTAATAAGCAAGTGGAGTTAGATCAACCATATTGTTATCAATTGTATAACAGGTTCGTGGGTGGTGTAGACAGACTAGATCAAAACGTTGGAAAATATCGAATCACTATAAGGCTGAAGAGATGGTATTGGCAAATGATGATGTTTCCCATAAATGCGTGCATTAATAATGCATACCAATTGTATCGTCTTTCCCCCGCGGGACAAGCTAAGGACGCTCACGATTTCTTATCTTTTACTAGATACATTGCACAAACCTATCTTATGCTTGGTATGGCTTCTTCTTCCATTCCGAAAAGAAGTGAAGCTAAACTGTCAATGAATTTAAAAAAAAAACTTCCGGATTCTATACGACTAGACGAAAAGGGGCACTATATTTTAAAAAATGAAACGCAAATTAGATGCCGACTGTGCCACAAAAATACAAAATTCAGATGCAGCAAATGTGCAGTTGGATTGCACCAACACTGCTCTCAGATTTTTCATACTTCCAAATAATTATTTTCCATTCTCAATACTTTTGTTCCAAATGAATTCTACTTAATTTTTTATTTGTTTTTTTTGCCTTTTTATTGACTTTTGAAGAATAAAACATTTTTACACAAAAAACATGTTTGTTACTTTTACATATCAAACCCGTAGGCATATTATCCCAGCGCCCCATTTAGGGTGCGGTCCTAAAATACAGTTATCAAATAAAATAAAAAAATAAAAAAAATATTTTTACCTGTTTTAAAAGATGCTTATTACAAATATATAAAAATATTATTTAATTTCTGCGATTTTAATACCGTGGGATAATATGGGTTAATACCAACTAAAAGCAAACAGAAAAACTAAAAGTTATTTGTAATGCATGTACTTACTTTTAGAAATTTGCCAGGATATTTAAATAAGGTTTGATTGGGTTTAATGATTGGGTAGAGGGAAAAGTAATTTTCGGAAGTCTTAAAGAGGAAAAAGTATTTAAAGAACAATTTAAAAACGAGACAATTATTAAAATATGTAATTTTTTTAAAACTTAGCTTAAGTTTAAAAATAAAAATTTTATGAAGAAACATCTTCTACCCTTACCCAAGAAAACAGTTTGTGTCTGCAATATTTGCCTTACAATAGAAAAACCTCTTTCAAAATGTGGTTCTTGAGTAAAGCATGGTCACCTTCATAATGATTGAATAAGTTAGTTTTTCAATAACTTTCATCAACACTCCTTCCTCCTTAGGTCACCCTTCTTTGCTTATTTACATTCCAATTTGACAGACATAGACAATGAATAAAGTTATCATTGGCTTTAACATTATTATACATACTAACATCCATCCAGCTTTAGCTCCTTAACGTTTTATTACTTTCTAAGAAAAATTTAATGTTAAAGTTAAAAGACATGGATGTGTGAGTTGGTAAACGTTAATGAGTATGAATAATTTTCAATTAAATGTTAAGTCATGATGGTTAATAAATTATTTTTAGTTTTCATTATAGATTCCATAGGCGGTAATGATTATGGTTTTAAAAGCTGTCAAGTTTTATTTTCATGACCAGAAAAGCAACAAAAAAAAGCAGAATGACAAAATTAGTAAAACTTCTTTACTTAATTAGCTTAATAGATTGAAAGCCTTTACTTAAAGCTGCAATTACCAGTAACAGAAAAGCTCTGTTCACACTGTAGTCAGATATTGAATTTTGTAAAAAAAATTTTATAAAAAAAAAAAACTAAAAATCGTTGGAACTAATAAATTTTCTCTGACCACATTGGCAAAATATCATTATCCGATCATTGTAAGATGACCAACTTACAACAATATTTTAAGCTATCTTACCACTCTTTGATGCCATATCCTGACTATTTTAGAAAATTGCACCTCCACTTTTTTGTCAGATGTACTTACTTTACGAGCATTCCAGGTGCAGATTTGCAAATCAAAGTCCTCAGAACGTTAGTGGGGGTCGTCAACATTTAGGGGTACCGTTTCCACAAGAGTGGGCTTCTAACCCGACACCTCAACCAAATTTTACCGTTCTTATGGATGAACTTAAGCTTTCAATGCTTCAACTTTGTGGCTGCTACAAAAAACATTTTAGTCATTACGGTCTTAGGTTGAAAATTGTTGATTATATTAAGACGTTCTAGATAAGTCTGAATCAGCTTAAAAACAATTGCACTTATAACTATCTTATTGAGATATTCAGGAGTCATAAAGAAGTCCAAAAGTTTTACCAAAGAGCAAAAGGCTTTGGCAGGGGCATATTATCCTGCAAATATCGTGAAAGTGATCTAGTGACTGATACAGATGAGGTGATGAGAATATGGAAAAACAATTTTTCACGTCTGCTGGTATTTGAAAGCAGCGACGATGAATGTACCACATAAAAAATCTAGCAGGACGGTACTAAGCACATACCGCCTAGCCAGAATCAGGTCAAATTGGCGGTTACTCGGCTTAAGGATAAAAAGAATAAGGAGCCGATGGGCTGCCAGTTAAACTATTTAAGACCAAAGGCGACACGCTGATAAGGCATATGCATCAGTCTGTTTGACAGTCTGACCAGAGAAACGCATACCCGAAGATTGAAACCTCAGTGTTTTATGTCCTGTGCACAAAAAAAGAGACAATACAGCATGTGTCAACTACAGAGGAATAAGTCTCCTTACCACTGGTTACAAAACTCTATCCAGCCAATTGTGTAAATCACGATCCACAATCCATGAGAAACATATTTAAAAATCAAGAGGATCTTCAAAAACTGACAATACAGCAAACCTCGATCATAAATTCTACAGTAAATGTTCTGAAAAAGACTACTGGAGAAGTGAATAATAATTTTAGCAAAATGTACCGGCAGCTAAAGCTTTTTTATGATGAGATGCAGAATAATACCCAAGTGGAACGTCTAATAATCTTATTTCAAGTAATGACTACTCAACTGCATCTAATGATAGATGAATGTCATGAAGTTCAGATGTCTATTGCAAATCTATTAATTGATGTTAACCATGGCCATATTAATCCAGATCTTTTGACAGCAGCACAATTGCAAGAAGAGCTTTCCAATATTGAGAAAATGTTGCCAGCTAATCTTAAGCTGCCGGGGAAAAATACTGGTACTGAATTGAAGGAAGTATACAACTCCATGGTAGCCAAAGGTGTCATTGTGGATAATCGTCTGGTAATACAAGCAGGAATACCGTTATATAATATCCATAGCTCAGAGGTGTACAGAATAATTCGACTGCCCGTCGGGGGGAATGATACTGCAATGGAGCCTATCATCGAAGGTGATTACATCGTATACAACTTTGCAACCAATTTGTATTTTTTGATGTGGCAGGCCCAGCTTAATGCTTGCACAAAAAATCTGCAGGAAGAGTATATATGTAAAGATGAAATTTCATGGAAACCAGCGGTGGAACGGTCATGTGAAGTCTCGGCGTTAAAACAATCTAGACATGCTGAATGCCATTTCCAAGAAGTCCCTAAGAAGTGTGTTTGGAAAAAATTATCAACAGACAACCAATGGATTTTTGCGGTTTTCGATACATTTTCGATGACTGTTGATTGTGGGTTTGGCACACGGGATTGGCTAACGTTACCGCCAAAGGGAATAATAAGTTTACCAGCCGGATGCTCTGCAGTATACGAAGGAGTTACTCTACCATCATCTCAACAGTTCACAACAAAGAAGACATCATCGATTCAAATGTCATCATGGGGCCTAGGATATGAGCAGGTAAAAGCCAAGCTAGTAAAACCGTTTGATGTGGCAGTTGTTAACAATGCCCAGGATATTGCGAGAATTCAAGAAGATATAGAGGTCATGAAGGACAGCAAAACTGAGCTAATGAAACTGAATTTTCATCATGTGACGGGACACGTGTCATTAATGTTAGTTGTTATTATTTTAATAATTGTAACTTCAATTTATATTAAGTATAAATGCTGCAGCCATAAAGAAACCGTAGTTAAAATAGATTTTACCCCTCCTGTGCCCCTTAATGCTCGGCAGAATGTTCAAATATGAACATGATAACGAACCATTTGCCAATTCTTTAAATATTTGCTTTGTAAATGGGTTTATTTATTTAGGGAGTTTAGTTTTACGAAACAAAAGTAAGCAAAAAAACTAATAGATAAGGAAATGGTTCGTTATATTTATTTTATAATTAGTTAGGTGATAAACATTTAAATAGTCCTTTGTTTATAGAAAATTATTTTAAATGTGTTATTTTAAGGACTAAAGATAAGGATGTAAGGGTGATAAATACTTATCAATAAGTAAAAAGTAAATAAACCTAAAATTGTATTCTTTTCTTATCGCCCTTACTTAGCCGTAGTGTTAAGTCATAAAACTTGGGTGTTCCTTTATCTGCAGGAATGCTCACTCAAATTTGGTATATAAGTAGAAAATATTTAGAAATTAAATTAATATTAAAAAGATATTCAACGGAAGAGATTAATGTTTAGTTTTAAATCTTCATTTGGTCCTTCGAAACTTTAAAAAACTAGTGACAAATCAGTTTACAAATTTATTATAAAGCGTTAATCTCGGCTAAAACAGAGATTTAGTTAGTAACTGGTGAAAAATAGTGCAAAAATTAAATATCAAAAAGCGTTAATCTCGGCTAAACAGAGGTTAAAACTAATAAATAATTAAGCGTAAGTCTCGGCTATAACAGAGATTTAATTAAACAACAAATAACAATCCATACAATATGGCAAATAGAGCGAAGCTTTTTGAAAGGCAAAAGGAGATTGGTAACGAAGTAGTTTGCATCCAAAACAAACTAACCCACCGGCCAACTCGCCAAATAAAGATTTTAGAAATCAAAAAACGTCTTGAAAAAATCCAAGAAGAATTTGAGGCAAACCATAAAGCATTGCTGAGCTACGGAATAACATCTGAAGATTACTTCAAAAATGAATATTTCATGTGTATAAAAAATATAATTCAAGAAGTTAGAAATTTCATCAGCGAAGAAGAGGAGAAAGATCAGCTAGCAATGGAAGAAAGTGGCCAAACGTCAAAAGGAAATAACAAAGTAGAAGAATTTGTTAGAAAAACTCCTTTGATGGAAGATTTCTATAAATTAAAAAACTTTTTTGAACAATGGTGTTCAAATTTAGAAGTTAATATCAACAATGTGTCCATCAGCGTACTTCCAATTAAAAAGCAATTTTTGGAAGACAAGTATGGGCAATTGAAGAAAAAATATGAAGAACTACAAAGTTCAGAAGATCGCAAAGAGGCAGATGAACAAATGCTCGAAGCCGAAACCAGCTATTATGATATGGCAGAGTTAATTGCTGAAAGTATGGAGAAGTCTTCCCAACGACAAAATCAATTAAGCCATAAAGAAGCAGAATATAGCAGCTCTGCCCATTTAGGAAAAATAAAGATTCCTGAATTTGACGGAGATATAAATGAATGGGCGTCATTCCATGACTTATTTAAAAATCTCATACATGATTGTCCAACTCTTTCAAATGTAGAAAAGATGTACAGGTTAATAACGTCCCTTAAAGGTGAAGCAAAAAAACTAGTGCAGCACCTGAACATAACGGACAACAACTACCTGGCAGCGTTGGAAATCCTTAAGCAAAGGTATGAAAATCGTAGGCTACTATTTACAAACCAAGTGGACATACTACTTGATCAACCCGTGGTAAATAGTGAATCGTCATCAAGTTTAAAACAGCTGTTAGATAAAACAAACAGTTGCATTTATGTGCTAAAAAGCATGAATTTAAACCTAACGGATGCTGAACCATTTATTGCTCGCATAATAATAAGAAAGTTAGACAAAGAAGGGCTGCGATATTATGAGCAAACCGTTAAGAAAGCTAAAGAAATCCAAAATCTTAAAGACGTTTTGACGTTCTTGGAGCAACAAGTTCAAGCTCTGGAAGCTGTATCAAAAGAGCAATCGAAAAAAGGTTATAAAAAGTCCAATGATACAAGCAAAACAAACAACATGTTCAATTCGGTGCAAAAATCATGCCTGTACTGTAAAGTTAATAGCCATACAACAGTAGCATGCAGAAAATTTTTGGCCCTATCAACTACTGAGCGACGCAAACTCGTCTATAACAACAAATGGTGTTGGGCATGCATTGAACACAACAGCAATAAATGGTGCACAAGTAAAGTTAAGTGCATTCATTGTGGGAAAAGGCACCATAACTTGCTACACATAGATGAAAAGGAAAATGAGATGACAAAGCCAAATAGTTCCAAGTCAATGATTACGAAGAAGCAGTCAACAACCGTACTTCTAGCAACAGCACGAGTAAGCGTCTGTGCGGCTAATGGTGAGTTTGTCACACTTAGGGCGCTTATTGATCAAGGTTCGCAAATATCAGGACTTTCAGAAGAAGCATCACAAATACTAGCGCTCCCAAAAGTTAAATGTAAGACGAACATATTTGGCCTTGGAAACACCATCACAGCGACATCAAAAGCAAAAGTAAAGTTGTTCATCCGGCCTCGCTTTACCAGCAACGAAGTGGTGGAAGCGGAAGCTTTAGTTTTGCCTTCAATATCAGGTCCGCAGCCTGATCAGTCGTTTAAAAATGATCTTGGGCAATGGAACGGTTATGTTCTAGCTGACCCGATGTTCAACAGATCTGACAGAATCGATATTTTAATTGGCGGCGATATTTACAGCAGCATTATACAAGAAGGTGTTTGCAGAAGGGGCGACTTGTTGGCTCAAGCTACCAAACTGGGATGGATTGTGACTGGGCTTTATAAAAATACAAGTAATAATAAAAAACTATTGTCAGCAGTAACAAACTTGGAAAAATTTTGGGAGCTTGAAGAAGTGTCAATTGTGGAAGAGTGCAATGAAGATAAATTTTGCCTAAACGAATATGAGAAAACTACAAAAGTCAATGAAGAGGGTCAAATGGTAGTCAAGTTACCGCTTAAAACTGACACAGAATTGGGTAATTCCAGACAACAAGCACTGGCTCGGTTCCTGTCGCTAGAAAGAAAATTTGTTCGCGAACCAAAACTAAAAGAAGACTATGCAAAATTTATGGAAGAGTATTTGTATCTTGGTCATATGAAAAAGACAAAAAACGGAAGCGGCAAATACTATTTACCACATCAACCGGTAATAAGAGAAAAGAGTTTGACAACAAAGTTACGTGTGGTTTTTGATGCTTCTGCTAAAACAACAAATGGAAACAGCTTAAATGATATCATGTTTGTGGGTCCGAAGCTACAAAAAGATCTATTTGACATCATTTTAAAATGGAGGCTGTGGAGATTTGTTATGACTGCTGATGTGGAAAAAATGTACCGTCAAATAAAGATTGCAGACGATCACCAATCCTATCAACATATATTATGGAGAGAGAACAAACATCGGCCTATAGAAGAATATAAATTAACAACCGTAACGTACGGGACGGCATCTGCCCCGTTTTTAGCAGTAAGGTCACTGTTTTACATTGCGGATCACTGTTCAGATGAAGACGAGCTGATTAAGCAAACTATCAAAGATGACTTCTACATGGATGATCTGATGACTGGAGCAGACACCATTCAAGAATGCAAAATTATCAGACATAAAATTGAAAAGCAGCTAAAACAATTTGGGTTCCATTTACGAAAGTGGCTCTCAAATGACAAAGAAGTTATAGATGGCGTAAATAACAGAAGAGAGAATGCAATTATCCACATTGAAGACGACGAAACTGTAAAAACACTTGGTCTACAGTGGGATCCTGTAAGAGACGAATTTCAATTCAACGTAAATTTCTCACAGAATAAAACCATAACAAAAAGGCAAGCGCTCTCAGATGTGGCAAAAATTTTTGATCCTATGGGGTGGTTATCCCCAGTTACGATTAAAGCAAAACTATTTATTCAAAGTTTATGGTTGCGGGAATCGGCTTGGGACGAAATATTGCCAGATGAATTTCAACAGGAATGGTGTGAATTTAAGAAAGATGCTCTTAATTTTCCAAAAATTCGTATTCCAAGATGGGTGGAAACAATAAGCGAAAAAGAGTTGGAGATTAATGGCTTCGCAGATGCTTCTGAAAAAGCATATGCTGCAGTTGTATATATAAAACTAAATACATCCGTAAAGTTGCTGACAGCTAAAACTAAAGTGAATCCAATAAAAAACAAGAAGACACTCCCAAAACTGGAGCTAAGTGCAGCTCATCTGTTAACTAAGCTATTACTAAGAGTAGTAAACACATTGAATTGTAGGCACAGAATTTATGCTTGGAGTGATTCCACTATAACATTAGGTTGGATTCAAAATAACAAAAAGAAAGACAAGTTCGTAAGAAATAGAGCAAATGAGATCAATACACTTCTTCCTGAGGCAAGATGGCATCATGTTACCAGCAAAGATAATCCAGCAGACGTAGCTTCTAGGGGTATCAGTTCCGACAAACTAAAAGACCATTTACTATGGTGGTATGGCCCAGAATGGTTAAAAAAATCAGAAAAGTTTTGGCCACAGAATGAAGAAGCTGCTTCAGCACTAAAAGCAATGACTACTACAACATCAACAAATTGTAAAATTATTAACAATTTAATATGTAAATACTCTAGCTTAAACAAACTAAAGAGGGTTGTTGCCTACGTGCAGCGATTTATAAATAATTTAAAAAACAAAGAGAGGTATACCAAATACCTTACAGTAGCAGAACTGGAAGCAGCTGAAAAAATAATAATTTTGCAACATCAACAAGCAGAATTTCATGATGATATCGTAAGGCTGCAAAAAGGGTTAGCATTGAGTAACAAAAGTAAGATAGTCAATCTTTTTCCGTTTTTGGACAACGACGGTATTCTAAGAGTTGGTGGAAGATTACATAACGCAAGTTTAAATTATAATCACAAGCATCCAATGATTTTACAAAAATCCGAACTTTCAAACCTGATTATACATCAAACTCACATTTTAACACTTCATGGTGGTAATAGATTAATAGAGTCAACAATAAAACAAAAATATTGGATAATTAGCTTAAAGAATTCAATAAAGAAATGTATTAGAAGCTGTGCAACATGCATTCGTTATCAACAAAAGACGACTAAACAACTAATGGGGAGCTTACCAGAGTTCAGAGTAAATGTCTCATATCCCTTTTGTCATACTGGTGTGGACTATGCGGGACCAATACATCTAAAGTGTTCTAAGGGCAGAGGCCAAAAAAGTTACAAAGGTTATATTGCGATTTTTGTGTGCATGGCAACGAAAGCGATTCATTTAGAAGCTGTAAGTGATTTAACCACAGAGGCTTTTATGGCAGCCTTAAAGAGATTTTTTTCAAGAAGAGGTATAAGTTCACACATGTATTCCGATAATGGGACTAATTTTGTAGGCGCCAATAAAAAATTAGATGCAGATTTAAAGGCTGCAATTAAAAATAATACAACACTTATTCCAATTTTGGCTGAGCAGAAGATAGAGTGGCATTTTATTCCCCCGGCAGCCCCTCACTTTGGAGGGATTTGGGAGTCTGGAGTAAAATCAATGAAGTACCATCTAAAAAGAATAATTGGTGAAACAAAATTAACATTCGAAGAGATGAGTACACTGTTGACACAGATAGAAGCTGTATTGAATTCCAGGCCATTGACAGAAGTAGATGCTGATGGTATTGACTCCGTAAATGTACTATCGCCAGGTCATTTTCTGATTGGAAGGCCAGTGATTGAGCAAGCGGAGCATGTTGATGACTCAACCGTGACATCATTGAACAAATGGAAGCTTATCCAGCGACTGAAGAAAGATTTTTGGAATCGCTGGAAAAAAGAGTATCTTGTAACACTCCAGCAGCGGAAGAAGTGGCAGCATCCGTCAAAAAATTTGAAAGAAGGTGCGGTAGTGCTAGTTAAAGATGAAAACACTCACCCATCGAAGTGGCCTCTCGGCAGAGTAATAGAGGTTCACAAAGGAAAGGACGAGAAAGTACGAGTAGTAAGTGTAAAATATCAAAACAATATCCTAAAAAGACCAGTTCACAAGATAATTCAACTGCCGGGCTCAGAAGATGTAGATGAAGAAGAAAGTAAAAAAATAAGTAGTTTTCATGTCAAAAATAAAAAGTCCAGATATTCAAACCTGTGCAATATTGTTGGACTATGGATGATAATGTGGCTCCTTGCGGTGTCAGCAATAAATGCTGCTTCACTTAGGTCCACCGTTCGTGCTACAGTAAAAGAAATATCGTTAGATACCGCGATATATCTTGACAACGTTGGAGTTATAAACATTGTGAACTCCAGATGGAGCTTGATTATTTATTATGATTTAAATCTTTATTTCGAAGAAATAAGACGAATAAAAAAGTTAAAAGAAAAACTTGAGAATGAATGTTCCAGACTTGAGTCATACAAAGAAGCTTGTGAAATGATAGTATGGTCAGTCAATCGAAGATACAAGCTATTAGAGCAGAATAATAATCTTTTAATCACAACTGAAAGACATAAAAGGTCGCCATTTGAATTTGTTGGTTCAATTTACCATATGTTGTTTGGAATGATGGATGCCGAAGATCGAAAAACCATGGAAGAGAATATGAGAAACATATTTAAAAATCAAGAGGATCTTCAAAAACTGACAATACAGCAAACCTCGATCATAAATTCTACAGTAAATGTTCTGAAAAAGACTACTGGAGAAGTGAATAATAATTTTAGCAAAATGTACCGGCAGCTAAAGCTTTTTTATGATGAGATGCAGAATAATACCCAAGTGGAACGTCTAATAATCTTATTTCAAGTAATGACTACTCAACTGCATCTAATGATAGATGAATGTCATGAAGTTCAGATGTCTATTGCAAATCTATTAATTGATGTTAACCATGGCCATATTAATCCAGATCTTTTGACAGCAGCACAATTGCAAGAAGAGCTTTCCAATATTGAGAAAATGTTGCCAGCTAATCTTAAGCTGCCGGGGAAAAATACTGGTACTGAATTGAAGGAAGTATACAACTCCATGGTAGCCAAAGGTGTCATTGTGGATAATCGTCTGGTAATACAAGCAGGAATACCGTTATATAATATCCATAGCTCAGAGGTGTACAGAATAATTCGACTGCCCGTCGGGGGGAATGATACTGCAATGGAGCCTATCATCGAAGGTGATTACATCGTATACAACTTTGCAACCAATTTGTATTTTTTGATGTGGCAGGCCCAGCTTAATGCTTGCACAAAAAATCTGCAGGAAGAGTATATATGTAAAGATGAAATTTCATGGAAACCAGCGGTGGAACGGTCATGTGAAGTCTCGGCGTTAAAACAATCTAGACATGCTGAATGCCATTTCCAAGAAGTCCCTAAGAAGTGTGTTTGGAAAAAATTATCAACAGACAACCAATGGATTTTTGCGGTTTTCGATACATTTTCGATGACTGTTGATTGTGGGTTTGGCACACGGGATTGGCTAACGTTACCGCCAAAGGGAATAATAAGTTTACCAGCCGGATGCTCTGCAGTATACGAAGGAGTTACTCTACCATCATCTCAACAGTTCACAACAAAGAAGACATCATCGATTCAAATGTCATCATGGGGCCTAGGATATGAGCAGGTAAAAGCCAAGCTAGTAAAACCGTTTGATGTGGCAGTTGTTAACAATGCCCAGGATATTGCGAGAATTCAAGAAGATATAGAGGTCATGAAGGACAGCAAAACTGAGCTAATGAAACTGAATTTTCATCATGTGACGGGACACGTGTCATTAATGTTAGTTGTTATTATTTTAATAATTGTAACTTCAATTTATATTAAGTATAAATGCTGCAGCCATAAAGAAACCGTAGTTAAAATAGATTTTACCCCTCCTGTGCCCCTTAATGCTCGGCAGAATGTTCAAATATGAACATGATAACGAACCATTTGCCAATTCTTTAAATATTTGCTTTGTAAATGGGTTTATTTATTTAGGGAGTTTAGTTTTACGAAACAAAAGTAAGCAAAAAAACTAATAGATAAGGAAATGGTTCGTTATATTTATTTTATAATTAGTTAGGTGATAAACATTTAAATAGTCCTTTGTTTATAGAAAATTATTTTAAATGTGTTATTTTAAGGACTAAAGATAAGGATGTAAGGGTGATAAATACTTATCAATAAGTAAAAAGTAAATAAACCTAAAATTGTATTCTTTTCTTATCGCCCTTACTTAGCCGTAGTGTTAAGTCATAAAACTTGGGTGTTCCTTTATCTGCAGGAATGCTCACTCAAATTTGGTATATAAGTAGAAAATATTTAGAAATTAAATTAATATTAAAAAGATATTCAACGGAAGAGATTAATGTTTAGTTTTAATTCTTCAATCCACATGGCATACACACTACCCGAAGTCCTTGAAAACAGCCAAGAAAGAAAGGTCGACACATTACATCTATTTGCTGACTATATGGCCGCTTTCGACAGCCCTATACATTCAAAGGGATTGTATTACAAGACATTTCTGAGGTTGGTATCCCTGCGAAACTCATACGACTCTGAAGAATGACCTTAACTGATACGCGATCTTTAGTTAAGAAAGGCTGGAACATCTCTGAGCTTTTCAATACCAAACGAGGTTTCAGACAAAAAGACAGCTTTTAGTTTGATTTTTTTGAAATCCTCTTAGAAAAGGTAATACTAGACGCAAGTGTGAAAATAATTGGCACACTGTTTACAAAACAGCCCATCTTACCCGTTTACCTCGACGATATCAACATAGTGGGGTGAGCATTGTAAGCAGTAACTTCCACCTTTGAAAAAATCGAGAAGAATCATCCAAAAAGCGTCTGGCGGTAAATGCAGATAAAACTTAGTTGATGGTATAAACGCACAAGACGTCTAATAGATTTGGGCAGACAGTGGAAGTTGACGACTACAACATTGAAACAGTCAATAGTTTTCTACCTCGGCACCGAGATTAACAAAAATATCCACATGAGCTTTGAGATAAAAACCTGAACAATATTGGCCAAAAGATGCTACCTTGGACTAAGTAGGCAAAGTTTCCTCCCGACAAACAAAAATTACTCTCTACAAGTCACTGAGACTACCGGGTCTGAGATATGGGTACTTGCAAAAGCAGAGCAGTGCTTGGAGTTTTCGAGAGGAAGATTTTTCATTAATAGAGAATACCGGTGTTGAACGAACCGAGAGCAGTATTATCTGTTTACCGACATTGACATAGTTACGCGTATTAAAGTCCAACGTTTACGTTAACTAGGTCGCGTCGTGAGAATGAATGAGATGCTGCAGCTAGAAAGTCATTTGACTGCAAACCTAGTGATGGATCACACAGAAGGGGAAGACCAATACTTCGATTAAAGAATCAAGTGGAGGGAGACATCTCAAGACCTTGTATTAGAAATTCGAGAAGAAGCGCAGAAGATCGAAGCGCCTGGAAATCGATTCTCTTTTTGGCTTGTGGAACAAAGTTTTGTAATAGCCAATTAAGTAAGTAAGTGAGTACTCATGATTATAATTAGTTATTGATATATTGTATACATATTGTTTTAAGTAATTGACACGGAAATTATTATTTTTTCACTTTTAACAGCAGGCTGTTATTTTCTGATTTTAGATATTGATGTCAGTAGCAACCCCCCTTAAGGCTTTATAACGTGTGGGAAAATATTACGAATCCTTAAAACATTTTTAAATGGAGATCTTATAGTGAAAAATGGAAGATCTATTAATGACAAGAAAGAAAATATATCAACCCCCTACTGTATAGAGAAGGTATTGATTTTTCTTATTTAAAGTGTTAAACAGAAAAATTTCCTAAAAAATTTAGTTAAACCTTCCATCCGTATTTATAAGTGCATCTAAGCTTCTTTTTTATATTAAAATATTTTCCATTTAATTTAATATTTTTTATCACATTTAATTATTCACATTTTATTTTCTTCATAAAAATATGTATTATTAACACAGTATTATCAATATATTTTTACTTAAATATTGAATTTCCTTTTTTATTTGCATTTTATAACAATATTTATGTTTTATAAAAAACTTTACCAACAATCAGCTTTGAAGGCTGTCAACGCCGGATATTATTATTTGTTTCTGCTCTTCTTGCTTACAACAAGGAGTGTATGTGTATGTTGCCATTTTTACTTTATTCCATCACTCTTCTTCTTCAATAAACATGACATAAAATGATAATAATATTGTAAAAATAAAAACAATAACAACAACGAAGCAACATAAATATATTGGATAAAACATGTTAAAAAGAATGAATTACTTTTCTTAAGTAAATATATTCTGTAAAAGAATATTTTTATTTTTATGTTTTGCAAATGGAATCCTTATGATGGATTTACATACCATGTGGGCATAAAAAGAAACATCAATATTATATGCATCACTTCAAGATTGATTACATTCTATTTATATGGATTAAATATTGTAAAAATTTAACAACATCCTTTGAAAGAATAATGTAAACATAAAAAATCAATAGAAAAACAAAATTGGAAATAAGGGGTGCTTAAGGGATAACGATTTGTTGTTTACATTGGCAAAATGAAGGATGAATATTCGCACTGGAATATTTGCCCAAATCGTAAATGAAAATAATAAATATTTATAAATGGAATTATTTTTAAAAAAAATTTTTTACTGTCAATATTTTTTATTGCAACATAACGATATCTATGCAAACTTTATGTATGGTAAAGTGACCCCCGAGAAGGGAGTATCAGGACTACTTGACTTTGAAAAAGCAGTATAATGAGTGGATCATTACAAAGCATATCATGACAATCTGTGGCATTAGGCTTAGAACGTATACAAATTTTTTCCGCAAAGAGTAATATTTTAATAAATATAAAAATATAAAATAATATATAAATAAATATGTTTGGGAGAAGAAACTAATGGGGGTCGGTCGTACACTTTATTGCTCTAAGGCCAACTCTGAAGAAGTTGTGGGCATTTTCATATCGTTTTTGTAAATTTTGTATGGCAACCCACTTAGGGCGTGGATATAGGGGGTAAGTATGTTCTAGGAATATGTTTGGGAGAAGAAACTAATGGGGGTCTGTATTAGGGGCGACTCCGGGGTAGTTGTAGCGGTTTTTACCTTATTTTTTAAAATTTTGTATGGCAACCATGTTAGAGGCTGGAGATAGAAAGTAAGTATGTTTCACAAAAATGTTTGGATGGATAAAATAATTCGGATCGGTCTTACATTTTACCTTTGTAGGAGAACCCTGGAAGCCGTAGGAGCGATTTTAAAAATGTTTAAATTAGGTTTGTATGGCAACCCTGTTATATGTATGAACAATAATACTAATAATACTTTCCTGTTGGGTGTGTTTCAATAACATCAACATGACTGATTCTATTTTTTTCATTTTTTTTTTTTTTTTTTTGATTATTACATACATAGGTATGTTCTTTGTTGATGTTGTAGACTAAAAATAAGGAAGTAATCTTGGTTTTTTGCTTATATCTCGGTCATTTATCTGGCGATTTTGCTGAATTTCAAAATTAATTTTCACGCGACTATCTCTGACAGTTTGATACCACTAACGGGTCTATGCGACATCGGGGGGCTTCAGAAAGTTGATATCAATCATAACACGGACAGACGGACATCACAAAATCGGCTTCCCTATTTATAAGGATCCAGACTTTATGGGGTCCCAAATGGATAATAAAGAAATTACAAACGGAATGACAAACTTATATATACCTTTATCACTTATGTGAAGGGTATAATTAACGCAATTTCGTAAGCAAATATTGTCTTTATCTTCACTCGTTATTTTATTTAGCTTGACAGGTGCTTTTGAAATACTTTTCTTTGTTAATGTAGTTTCTTCAAGTATATTAGGTTGAAACACCGAAAATTTTGTATGGCTGCTTTGGTGGCTTCGGATGTAGTTTTTTCCATTTATAAAAAGACTTATTGGAATAAATATTTTTCTGGAGTGAACAACGTTCTTTTGTACTATCGCAGTCAACAGGCGCCAGGGATATATTGGCTTTGGAAGGTAAAGAGCTTGACTGCTCTCCAATAGATAGCATTTAGAACTGTATTAAGTATATGGTCCAAGCTCTGTCGTACACCTGTTTCCACTTTCAATTTTTTACATAAAAAATTAACATGTCTTATTCTGAAGTAGGGATTACTGTACTGGTCTTTCATTAAGCGTATGCATTTGACATCGATTCTTCTGCATCGCAATTAACTCAAAATTACATTGTGGTTAGACTTATCAAAGGTTAAACTTCACACTTCTCCCTTCTCAGAATATTTATAGTCGACTTCGCTATTCTTCACATCGCGTACGTTTATAGATCGCGCACAATCTGAATTGCCCATATAACGAATAGCTTAAAAGATAGTTTGCTTTGGCTTCCAAGGAAGGCTTAGTTTAGACAATACAGGCAGCTATGGAAATCTAAGAACGACTTAGGTCCGTCTACTTGGCCCTTTTGTGATACCTTGTGAAGAGAGAGACAGGAAAGGAAAAAGACATTAAATTAGATTAGCTTAGATTAAATAAAAATATATTGAAGTAGAGATTTATGTTATAGATTGGCAGTAGTCCCCCCAAAACAGTAAACGTCCTTGAACCAACCACTATCCTTTGAACCAGCCGCGGATAGCCAGGTAGACCAATATTGGCTACGTCTGACAGAATATCTTATTCGTCGGCTTCAAAAGACAGACGTTAAGGGTTTTACGTGAACACCTACCCGGAGGGCAATAACTCACGGTGCTCTCAACACTGAGTGGAAACAAAGCGCCCGCCAGTACCCCCAGTATGGCTTACCAAACCACCCAGGTTGCAATTCTCTGTCATGACTCTGTGCAAGCCATAGCATACCCCTTGCTGAGGAGTTGGGCTGTCTAAACCCAAATTGCGTCTCTAGTTTTGATCTCGTCGTTTCCAGTTAAAACAGATCCGCACCGCCAAGACACATCTCCACACGCTTGCTAAACAGTACCCAATCATAAGCAAGAAAGAATGCGACATCCAGCTCTGTTTGAAGGATCTTTTCTGATTTAGACAAATTAATTTCTCCACTTTCATTAACTCTTCATAATCTTCTCACCTTCAGTCAGGACCGAATTACGTACATGCTTCAACATGCCAATGCCGGCCATTTCGTTATTTGCTACTACTCTAACAGGATCTTATTTTAGATCCTAGGGTTCCAAGCCAAAGCCAGTTTCCCTATTCACCTACTTCAAAACACACTTACCCCTTTTCAGCTATTAGCCTACTTCATCAGTTGCTCATATAGACCCGCAAAAACTAGATACTCTATCTTGTGAAACTTAAGTTCATATAAGACCGCTTACGCGATCACTCTGGGGCCCGCACAAGACGGACTCCACATATGCACTTTCGTTCTCAGTTGCCCCGCTTGGGGATAACCACAGCCACCACGTAAGCTCCTAGAGAATACCTCACCGCTAATCAGTTCATGCACTGGTAAGCACATGGGGCCAACTGATTCCCGTGGTACCACATAGGACTCTGGTCAGCCTCGGAAATCTACTTCCGTATAATTCCTACTAATTTGTATTCAGCACCTTGTTTTGCTGTATCACTTATTGGTGATGTACATGCCACAGCGACAACAAGGATAACCTGCCTCAAGCCAGACCAATAAGTTAATAACCACTGATCCTTTTAAGCCCAAAACAAATTGTTTTCAATTTAGGCTTTAGAACTAGAAGCTGCCCGGTTGATACTACTGGGAGGTAGACTTTGGCACTTGTGCTGATGGAAGGTCGCCCGGGGGCCCTCCTGTTCCATCATATAACTTATCAACCAGCTTCAAAATTCAAGAAGTGTTGACTGTGAGTATTCTCCTTTGCGTCCTAATAGCTTTAACGAAAATCTTTAAAAGGCAATCTAAAACTACTGACACTGCAAAGTTAACAGTGGCCGGTAATACAGCCATGAGGTCCTTTATTCTTCTTTTATCTAGATCAAGAAGAGACTGTATACCCAATGTTTATTGCTATTTACTTTTAAAATTTTAAATAATCAACTTAATAAAAATATTTTTTAAATCAATCTATCTGAAATCACCCAATCAATAATAATTTTATTTCTTCCATTAAATCAGTAAATTTAAGAATAAAGGGTCGAACATTCCCATTAAAATAGCTCGCTTTTTCTATTTTATTTGCATTAAGCTGGCAACTTATATACTTCAATAAAAAAGAGTTGATCGTGCTAAATCATGAGGTCGTCGCTAAACAATATAAAACCTTAAACCTATTCAGTATTAAAATACGGCTTCCATCCTAATGAAAGCGCATATCTGTAGTTTAAAAGCCTTTCAATTGAGATATGAAAAAAACTAATAAGAGAGTCTCAATGACACTCTCCGTTTACTGTAAACCTTACCTAGTAGTCATCTTTGTATAAATTGCTTCCCAAGATTTACCTAATTAATGGATATTCAAAAACATTGAGCAGTAAGAATATAGAAGGCAATTGGAGAAACATAAATTTAAATAAGATTGAACTTTGCATCCACTTTATTAAATAAGATAAATCTTAACAAAACCAATTAATACAATTTCCTTTTTAAAAAGACAGTATGAAACCAGAAAAAAAGAGCAAAATTAAATATCATTTTCAAAAATATGAATCAAATAAGATTTTTTGTTTTGAAAAACACAAACAATAACAATAATTTTCTTTCTATATAAACCAAAACAAATTATGCCCTCTATGCGCTTCTCAAAAATTCAAGGGTCTATAGGATAAGAGTTGCGAACAAAGAACTCTGACCTAAAATAAAACTCAAAATTCTCCGTCTAGAAAACAGCTAAATTTTATACATAAAGCTAAAGATTTATACATAAAGCCAAGCAATATCGACATGTCAAATATGTTGGCCGCTAGAACTTGGTAATGGCTTATCAGTACTTTTGTCCCACATTATTTAATTTGCCCCTTTTTCTTGGCAAAGAGTCCTTTCTTAAAAATATAATAATAAAGTAATGGTTATTGCTTCTTTAAAAAAAAAAAGAAAAAAAAGAAGACGTCAGACCAAATTACTCAGTACCTGAATTCTGCCTAAGCAAGATGTAGGTCGATTAGCGGATTGCCAAAGTTGTAATACATTTGCTACAAATTGAATATTGCATTTTTGTGTTTAGTTTAGAACTAATTTCAAAAAATGTTTAAAGCACTTTCAAAATTAACAAAAATTTTGTAGAGAAAAGAGATAACAAAAGAATATAACAGAGAATTATACATTTCATTTGAGCAGTTTTTTGCGAAAATATATTTGATTTTTTAATATAATTTAAGATATAATTTAATTTCTATAAATCATTTTACAAACAATTTTTTAAATTTTTTGTCCTATTTGGCCATTTTGAAACAATTAAAAACACAAAAAGTGAACGGCTGTGTATTTACTTAAAAATTTTAATGCACCAATTTTGTATAGAGTGCCCCTTTAAAAAATATCTGGAACAGCGCCACTCGTGACATGCAAAAGCATTCGTAGGCCAAGAGTCACGTCTAAATTTATGCTCTAGAAAAG
This sequence comes from Melanophora roralis, assembly GCA_963583895.1. Taxonomy (NCBI): domain Eukaryota; kingdom Metazoa; phylum Arthropoda; class Insecta; order Diptera; family Rhinophoridae; genus Melanophora; species Melanophora roralis. The sequence continues at coordinate 18,294,293 of OY757188.1, forward strand.
AACAGAACAAAAATTATTAGAATAAAATAAAGAGGCCCAAAAGCGATAACTGGCCACATCCTTAAAACTCGCCCTAGCGACATCACTAGAACTAACATGAACTACAAACCGTAAAGAAACAGCAAAAGGGGATGTCTGGCACACACACGGAAAAGACATAAGAACTTAGCACTTTTATAGAGATATGCTTAGAAATGTCGCTGAGATCCTATGATTTCCGTAAAAAAAATCTTTTTACTTTTATTTCACTGACACGACAACTGACAAACTAATCCATTTACTAAATATACACGCCTTGATTTTGACAATAACACTAGGCAACAGCCATTTTGTTATTTGTTTCTAGCATACTTTTTCTCATGGATTTGGACCTACTGAACACGAAAATGAATTTTAAAAATTTTTCTGTCGATTGGTTTGCGAGATACAAATTTTTTAATTTTTTTTTTTTAATTTTTGGAGGTACACTTACTATTTTGAGCATATCTTTAGTCTTCTTTGACCTATTTTATCCTACTACTACTCAAATTAAAGACAATTGAGCCGTCTACAACTTATTCTCAGAAAATTTTCAAATCGGGTTAGTAGTTTTGATGTTGGCGGCTTAAAAAGGTTAAAAAACTGGGTTTTTTTAGTAAAAATGTGGCTGAAAAATTCATATAAAAATTCATATAAAATATAAAACGCGATGTTAACAGCGATTTTAATTTTTTTACGTATAGCTGACACTTTTCCAAAGAAAATAAGCCCTTACTTAACAAAATCTGATGACAAATGGCCGACTTATTATTTTTTTGGTAAACGACCGAAATTCCGCTATTTTACGATTTTTTGATTTTCATTATTTGCACAGCTTACCTACCCAACGCAAACGAATAAATACATTTGAACTTAATTTAAAATAAACAAATTAGTCTTCGTATATTATTTTTTAATTTATTTACAGCACTACATGCTCATACATATTTAAACATAAGGAGACACGGTTATCAATTGCATTTCAAAACTGTCTGTGAAAGTGTAAAGAAGTTAATATTTAGAAAACGCAAGGAAGACAATGAGTAAAAGACTACGTGTGTTCGAGTGTTTGAACGATCCAGACAATTTCTGCAATGTTTGTGGCCAGTTTATAAAAAAAAATCACGCACACAAGTTTACTCCAGCAGTACAATTGCACTATTTGAATTATTTTGGTATTTCACCAAATATCACAGAACCATGGACACCTAAGTCGCTGTGTGATCTTTGCTATATAATCTTAACCAACTGGGCAGCTGGCGGAAGGTAAGAATTTTTATTTAAACACATTATACATAGCGAATATAGTAATTTATTTTAATTTTAGCCGCCATATGAAATTCGATACACCAATGATGTGGAAAAAGCCGCTATGCCATTCCACAGACTGTTATTTTTGCCTCACCACAAACAGTGGGGTAGGAAGATTTTTTAAATGGAACTACGCTCAAGTGGGATCGTTTGCGCTTCCAGTACCACATTCGCATGATGTGCCATATCCAGTGTGCCCTGGTGCATCTCTTCAAAAAGCAGAATCGTCAGAAGAAGAGTCCGAGTCAAATGCAAGCGAATTTGAGCCGGGTGCAAAGCGAAAATTACTGTCACAGGCCGAACTAAACGATTGGGTGCGCGATTTTGGTCTCACTAAGGAGAAAGCCGAACTTTTTGCGTCTCGGATGATACAGTGTGGATTTGTGGCTTCAGAAGTGAAAGTAACAGCGTACAGAAACCGTCACAAGGAGTATGCAAAATTTTATACAAAGAAAGACCAAATATGTTTTTGCAGCGACATTTCAGGCTTGTTCCAAGAGCTTCACCAAATTCACAACCCCAACGAATGGAGGTTGTTTATTGACAGCAACAAAGAGAGCTTGAAGGCAGTTCTCTTACATAATGGGAATGAAAAGCCATCTGTTCCTATTGCTCATGCGGTTCATTCAAAGGAGAACTATGAAACTATGGACATTTTGCTGAAATGCATAGAGTATAGGAAATACAATTGGAAAATATGCGCCGACCTTAAAGTTGTGGCCATTCTGTGTGGACTCCAAGGAGGCTATACGCGACATTGCTGTTTTCTGTGCCTTTGGAATAGCCGCGCTGATGATCAGCATTATATAAAAAAAAAATGGCCGGTACGAACGAAACCTGTAGTTGGAGAAGCGAATGTTCAGCGCAAACCACTAATAGAGAACCGTGAAAATATAATACTTCCGCCGCTGCACATAAAATTGGGTTTGATTAAAAATTTTACCAAAAAATTAGACAAAGAAGGTGAAGCTTTTGCCTATTTACGGTCAATTTTCCCTTACCTTTCGCTGGCAAAAATTAAAGAAGGAGTCTTCGCAGGACCCGAGATAAAAAAAATTTTGAAAGATGAAAAATTCCCAAAGCTGTTATCACCCATCGAAGCCGCATCATGGAATTCCTTCAGGCTTGTTGTGGAAAACTTTTTAGGAAACAACAAAAGCCCGAATTATAAGGACATAGTTGAGGATCTGGTAAAGAACTATGAAGCCATGGGAGTGCACATGTCACTTAAAATACACTTTCTGCATTCTCATTTGGATTTTTTCCCTGAGAATTTAGGAGACGTGAGCGACGAACACGGCGAGCGCTTTCATCAGGAATTGAAGGCTATGGAACGACGCTATCAGGGCATCTATGACACGGCTATGATGGGTGACTATATTTGGACCCTAATACGTGAGACCGATTGCAGCGAATACAAAAAACAAAGAAGAAGTCAGCAGTTTTTCCACATGGCATAAAATGTACACTTATATCTTTGTTTTTACTCAAATAAATTAAAAAATAATATACGAAGACTAATTTGTTTATTTTAAATTAAGTTCAAATGTATTTATTCGTTTGCGTTGGGTAGGTAAGCTGTGCAAATAATGAAAATCAAAAAATCGTAAAATAGCGGAATTTCGGTCGTTTACCAAAAAAATAATAAGTCGGCCATTTGTCATCAGATTTTGTTAAGTAAGGGCTTATTTTCTTTGGAAAAGTGTCAGCTATACGTAAAAAAATTAAAATCGCTGTTAACATCGCGTTTTATATTTTATATGAATTTTTATATGAATTTTTCAGCCACATTTTTACTAAAAAAACCCAGTTTTTTAACCTTTTTAAGCCGCCAACATCAAAACTACTAACCCGATTTGAAAATTTTCTGAGAATAAGTTGTAGACGGCTCAATTGTCTTTAATTTGAGTAGTAGTAGGATAAAATAGGTCAAAGAAGACTAAAGATATGCTCAAAATAGTAAGTGTACCTCCAAAAATTAAAAAAAAAAAATTAAAAAATTTGTATCTCGCAAACCAATCGACAGAAAAATTTTTAAAATTCATTTTCGTGTTCAGTAGGTCCAAATCCATGAGAAAAAGTATGCTAGAAACAAATAACAGACAAAAGTTTGTTATTTGTGACCTAGTGTAACCGACCGAGTTGCTTACTGGATTGAAACGTGTGTGGGATGTATTATATATATGTATAAACAGATACTTGGTCCATCTAAAAATTACGTTTTCGGTATTTTGCTTAAAATTAAGCATTTTTAGTTTATTTTAATCCTAATTAATTTAATTTAGACTTATCTGGCTCCGTTTAAGGGCAGAAAAATTTTAAGAAATTTCTGAACTTAAAATAAAAAAAAAATTTTAGCAAAATGTAAAACGTTATTTTTGTATTTTTTTTTTGAATGGATCTTTATCACTTCGCCTCTTAATATAAAACACTCTTTAATAATGAAATAAAAAAAAACTGCCCCTAATGTGGTGGTTTTTGTGTTTTTCACACAAAATATTTAAGAATTTGTTTTGGATTTAGTTTTTAGCTTCGAATTTTCTTGATTGCTATAAAAGGTTCTAAAAATGCATTCTCATGTATAAAAACATGTTCATGTACAAAGATATGTTCTAAGCCTTATCGCCTTAATAACTTTTTTTAGTTTGGCATAATGACAGCATGACAGGATAAATTACTGCCAAATGAATTTGAAAGGAAATGTATATAAGAAACCTACAAAATTATGGCTGAATCACTACCACCTTTTAAAATCATTAACAGGATTATCGTTATAACGCTTTAACTAAGTTAGACCACCGCCAACTCCCCCAACCATTGGGATGAATTACATTTTTCAAACTGCATTTAAAGTTGTTTTATTCTTAGTTTTTCTTTTGTTTCAAACAGTCATTTGTTACCCTGTATTTAAGTCTATGTTTATGTGTGTATTTGTAAAAAACAACATTATATCCCTCTGTCAATTTTAGATGTACACATGTGTGTGTGTATGTCTCTATGTGCGTCTTTCTAAATTAATGGGCATAATAATTTTCTGACAGCCCAAGGATACTTAAGGCATATGGGAGTGTCAGTTACAGCCCTTAAAAAAATCAACTAAAATTAAATGATTGAGTATTTTGTCTTTACGTGTCTACCCAGCATACCATTACCGGAGCGCTCATATATATGAGCTCATATATGAGCGATTTTATGAGCTTCTGTGAGTGTTTCCTGCGTGCATATTTCTGAGCTCATAAACGATCGACTTTATGTGCTTTTTATGAGTAATTTCTGCACTCTGACAGATAACGGCAAATTCCAGCTAAGCAGAAGATTCATTAGTGAATATTTTTGGAAGCGTAAAGACAAAATTGTGAGCTATCTTATAATAAAAACAAAAATAATACATAATTGAAATAATGAAAAGAGCAAACTAAAAAAAAAAGCAAAGTAATAATACGTGAACTTCGTTTAAACAAATTAAGAAAAGAAAATCCAGCATGTAGTATTAAAAATAATAGTGTTGTTGAAGAAAATAGTGACAGTGAACGTATTTTAGAAGGAGAGAGTGTAAACGAAAACTGGAATAAGAGCTCAAAATGCGTTTTAAAAAAAGAGTCATAAAATACTCTTTTATGCATAAGATTTAGAGCTCTTTCATGAGTGACCAGTTTAGTGGAAAAAGCCGCTCAAAAGTGAGCGTTTTGTGAATGTTTATGATTATTTTATGAACTCTTTATGAGCGTCAGCGTTCCGACAAAAGAGTCTTTATGAGCTCATTTAGAGCGCATATGGTATGCTGGGTATCTTTTTGTATGTTTGCCTGTGTGTATGTGTGTTTCCTTGTCTGTGTTTATATGTCAGCATGATTGAATGCCTGCCTGCCTGAGTTGTGTCAGTCAGTTTTATAAAAATCGAAATCTTAGAAGTTGTAAGTATGTGGTGTTATTAACAACAGCAAAGTATATGTTTGTGAAAATGTAATTTAATTTTTGCTGTTGCTGTTGTTGTTGTGTTGTTTTTTATACATCATTGACAGACAGGTTGATGATAAATGATTTTGTCAACAGTTGGCAATGATGATTTAGTTTTTTTTTTGTTGTTTTTTTGCTGATTGACTGCTAAAGCAAATGTAAAATTTTTCCTTTTCATATGTCTGAATAACTTTGAGAAGTGTTAAGTACCATTACATTTTGATGTTAAGACCTGATCAAAAATTTATTGTTTCAGTTAATTGGTTTTGTGAAGTTAAAAATTTGGAACCATGAGATCTCAAGAAAAAATATAATAAAAAAGAAAAATAGTGTTTTAAAAAGATTTTTAGCCAAAAAAAAAGAGAAAAGGTTGATTCCGTAATTTTGGTTTTAAGATAGAAGCAAGAAAGGTTTGTTAAGTCCTAATTTGTATAAAGTGTTGGGGGTACCAGGCAACGGTTTGATCGGATCGATCGAAGTTCAACCTATTACCAATTGTATCTTTAATTTACCTCAAGTGTATGCATCCATTGAATTATTATACGAGTATCTGTTTGGAATACCCTTAGAAGTACATGGTCATTGTACAAGGCGGACCAAAAGAAGTCACCCGAGGTTGTTTGGCTCTCAATAATTTCTAAATGAAAAACTTCGATTCTGGTTTTTGATTATTTTTACTTGAACCTTTAGAATTTCATCGGTCAAGTCGAGAAAATGATTTCGGCCAAATGGGCGCTGTCACAATTGATTGCTATACGAGCTTGTATTTTGGCATTTTTATCCTTTCGGCGAAAACTTCGGACGACAGATTTTTGCGCTCGTGTCAAATGTTATCCTTGAGAGTTTTCAGGGTCTTAAACTTGTTCACGTAAACACGGAACTTCAAAAAGCCCCACAAAAAAAGTTTAGAAGGGCTTAATCGAACGATCTTGCGAGCCAATGTAAGACCCCAAAACGAAAGATGGGGCGATCCGGGAACGCCGCCTTCAGAATATCGGTTGCGGCTCGCGCAGTGTATGCCGTTGCTTTGTCCTTTTGTCCTTCAGTCCTAATTCGTTGAAATGCGGCAGAAAAAATCGGCTAACATGGCCCTATAGCACGCACCATCCAATGTTGTCGTTTGACCAGCGGCGTCCTCAAAAAAAAATGGCCCGATGCCTCTTCCCCTGTGAACAGTGGACCATTCAGACACTTTGACCGGGTGTATTGGCTCCTCGTGCATCATATGTGGATTTTCGATGCTCCAAAAGCGATAGTTTTGCTTGTTCCCGTAGCCGTTGAGGTGGAAATGAGCCTCATCGCTCGTTATGTTTGGTCGAAAAATCTACCACTTTGGCCTCGAGATTGAAGATGGCTTGGGCGTAGGTTACACGCACTTCGCGGCGACAGGCAGCAGCTGGTGCACGAGTTGGACTCTGTACGGGAACATGCGCAGGTTTTTGACCCAAAATTCGCCTTAGTGACGACCGGCTGATGGCTAACTGCAAGACACGGCGTCTGGTCGATGTTTCTGGTGACAACTCGGCATCCTTGCTGACAGCGGCAATATTTTTGGCAGAACGGCCGCTCCGGGGCCGGCCAGTCTTGGCAGCGTCTTGTGTGGTGCCTTACTCTAACATATGGTACAGTTGTCTTCCAACAAGGCATAGAATTTAATAAAATGGAATCAAACTTATATTGTTGTTGTATATGGGCGATACTTGTTAGATGTGTGGATTATCCGTTGAGATATCATTGACTCGGAATACTTCCTTGTTGCATCCAAGAGGCAAATGCGAGGTTGAGGCTTAAAAAGCTGGACAAATTAATAATAAAAAAAAAATTAGAAGTAGCTTAGACGAACGTAAAATCTAAAAACTAAAATAATAATGAACATATGTAGCTATAAAGGGAGTAAGTTAGAAACACTTTTAAAATATTTTCACACCATCTAAAATTGACTTATCATTTTAAAACACAAAAATTTATGACAAGCGAACGTAGTTAAGATAAATGAAAACGTAATGACTTGTGCTTATCTTACAAAGATAAGCATGCACGCAGCTCTAAAAATTTTGATATATTTTCTCATAAAGCGAAAAAACAGGATAACATTAAATACTTACATGGTAAAGGAAACTTAATACACCTTGTTGTTAAGCTAAAAGTATTTTTTACAACTCAAGAAAAAACTGTGGACACCTCTACTCAGGTTGTCACTCTGTTACTGTAAAAAAAACATATTTTTCAAACTTAAAGCAGAAAAAATTGTATTGCCTTTTTATTTTGGAAGGCAGTGTAGTACGATATTATAATTCTCACAAACTCATCCTTTTACACATTTTTCTTTTAATAATAATCCCACTTTTAACACAAAAACTCACAACAACTTCAATCAGTCACTGTCATCAAGAGGAAACATTGACAAAAAAAATTTTCTTGTTATAATCCATTTCAATTATTAATTATTTAAGTTTATTTTAATGTTTTTGTTATCTTCAGCGTTTGCACTACCAGCAGGGTTATGGATGACAAAGCAGGAAAAAATATGAAATTGTAATTTTAAATATGATACATAATGAATGTCATCAATATAATAATCTATATTTTCTTTTAATTTTAATATATTTTTAGCTACAATTTTTGTGTTTAATGTTTATTTAAATTTTTTTAGGAAAATAAAAAAATATTTAGGGTATTCACAAGGTAGTCATAAAGTCATATGTTTAAAAAAAAAAAAACAAAAAAATACTACAGCTGTTAGCATCCGCTCATAATTAAGTGTGCTACTTTAAACTTAAATCAGCAACTGGAGAAAACAGAAAAATAAGTAATTTCAAAAATATTTTAAAATTGTTGACTGCGACTTGATAATTATATTAACGGCTTCACTAAAGAGTTTTGGCCGCCAGGCTCATACTTATACTGTTTATAACAAAACAATAACCACAGCTCAAAAAGTCTTATTATTATAGAACTATTTTCTACTAAGCACAACAGCAATTTTTTAAACTATTGTAAAATATTAAAACTTTAAGACAGTATGACTTGATAGCATCCGGTTTGAATACCCCAGTTGTTTACAAAGTTTACAAATACATTTTTTTAATTATGTCATTATGGATTTCTGATTAATGAAAGTAACTTTTAAATGCGTTTATGATTAATGTAAAACTTAAGTGGTGGTTAAGTGAAGAGGTATTAGTTAAATATTATTAAAACTCATTAATTAAGTCATATTGAGAAATTGAGGACTTAAAGCCTTAGTGGCACTTATAAGAGGATTAAAAAATTTAAGTTGAAAAAATTTAATTTCTTGAAGTTTAATATGTTAAAGGTAAAGTAAAAACAAAACATAATCAGTATTTTTATTAACTACTAAACCTTAATTTTGTTTCAAAACTGCAAAACAGTTTATATTTCATTGATTCAATTCCATGAATAAGGACTGTGTCTAACATTTTTATACACACGCCACATAAGTAGTTTGGCTACTATGCGCCTGGGCAGATGTTAGTACCCCTTAACAAGTAAGAGCGCCATATTCAGTTGTGCCCAATCTTATATACCCTTCCCAACGTGTAGGGGTTTTTGCTCTAACTTTTGTTTAATGTTGAATGGCAACCTCCTTGGGGGTGGTGATAGGGTAAGTATGTTCTAAAAAAATGTTTGCAAGGAAAAATCAGTTGGGGTCAGACCTACATTTGGCCTATCCACGGACACCCTAGAAGCTGTACGGGGGGACTTCTTACAATTTCCCAAACTTTGCTTGGGAGCCCCCTTAAACGATGGAGATAAGGAGGGTAAACTAATTTCTCTAATGCCGACTCTGGGGAAGTTATGGGCGTTTTTACATCATTTTTTTAAGTTTTGTGTGGAATCTCCCATTAGGCGATGGTATAATGGTGTAAATAATTATGTTCTAGAAATATGTTTGAGAGGGAAAACTAATAGGGCAAGTATGTTCCAAAAAAATGTTAAGGAGGAAATATTAGTTAAGGTGGGCTTACATTTTACCTCTTTAGAGGCCCCCTGGAAGCTGTGGGAGCGATTTAAAAGAAAATAAAAAACAAATTCTGTATAGCAACCTTGCTAGGGGTGGAGATATATTATAAGTTTGTTCCTCAAAAATGTTTGTGAGGAAAAATTAATGGGGGGCAACTTCGGGACAGTTGATTTTTACCATAACACGGACATACAGACAGACAGACAAACATCGCTTAATCGACTTTCCCATCTACATGGACCAAAAAAATATATACTTTATGGGGTTGTAGATGGATATTAATAAAATTACAAACGGAATGAATAACTTATATATGTGTTAATTACTTACGCGAAGGGTATAAAAATTGTATTAAGACACTCATTTATATTTATGTCCAATACGTACAACACGTTTCACCTTTCGTGTTCCATAAACAGCATATTAGTTATACCGACTAGGAGCACAAGACAGCAGCCCTAATTTAAAAATGATTTTTTTCTTAAAAAAGCCGCTTAATAATTAAATCCAGGTTCATTAATGTCTTTTACAATTGTTTAGGTTTTTTAATAGCAACAAAATTTACTAAAAATTATGTAAAAGACACGTTTCATAAACTCATTGACAAAACAATAAAATTAAAGAATTTGACCCTACAATAAAGCAAAAGTTTCTAATGCATACACAGAGAGAAAACTTGTAAAATGTATTGAAACGCAATTGAAGAGCAAGTTGTGGGATAATATTGCTATCGTGTGACCCTGGGGTGGTGAGGTTTTAACTTCTTTTGCGGAAAAGAGATTGCAGGTTCCTAGTGGGGATGATAACTAGCAATTTTTGAATAACAGCTCATGTAAAAAGAACAACCCACTGGGAAGCGATTATTGCAGATTGTATGGTGTAGCAGGGTACAAAAAGACTATTTTGCATATCCTTTGTCAGGCGTAGGCAAACAATACATTGACATTTGCAATGGTTTAGGGTGTCTGGTAGCAGATTTCAATAAAAAACGTTGATTGACCCAAAGTTTTATTAAAAACATTAAACGATAGAATGAAGATGGGGATTTGATTTTTAAAGAGTATGTCATCCAGATGTCTTCTGTCTAATTAAACACTCTGATCAAAACGAAGCCTTGTGCTTTGCACCATACGCCAAAGTAAACTTGGTTTCATTGAGCTGATTTGTTGACAAATATTTTACTTTAAAGCCAGCAGAGATTCAAGATCGTCATTATAAATCCCCTCTTTGAGGTAGCTTCATAACAAAAATCCATGGGAAATAGATCGGGTGACCTAGGTGGCCATGAAATATCCCCAAAGTGACTGATCAGTTTTTTGGGTAAATTTTCCCGAACAAAATTCATTGAAACTCTGGGTGTGTGTACAGTCACCCTATCATGTTGAAAGCACGTGTGTAAAGAGTACGTGGGATAAGCTCGTAGGTTGGGCAAAAAGAATTCCGCAATCATGTGTCAATCATTTCCATCGTTGACATTTGTCGCCTGACTTTAAGAATTTTATAAAAAATGGTCCAATTATCTCATGCGGGAACAAAACACATCAAAGACTTACCCTGAGGCAATGAAATGGTTTTTGATGCTTTTATCGAGGGTTGCGGGTTTTTAGAGACCAGTACCGGCAGTGTTGCTTGTTGACCTGGCCGTTTAAGTGAAAATGAGCAAAGTCGCTCCAAAAAATGGGATTAAAAGTTTGAAAACAGCTTAACATTGTTACACAAAAATTTTTGCGTAAGTCAAAGACACTTATAGTTCTTGAACGATTTAGATTTTAAAAGGATGGAAGCTTTAAAGTTAGTCTTAGAGCAATAAAGTGTACGACCGACCCCCATTAGTTTCTTCTCCCAAACATATTCCTAGAACATACTTACCCCCAATTTCCACGTCCTAAGGGGGTTGCCATACAAAATTTACAAAAATGATGTAAAAATGCCCCCAACTTCTTCAGAGTTGGCCTTAGAGCAATAAAGTGTACGACCGAACCTAATTAATTTCTTCTCCCAAACATATTCCTAAAACATACTTACCCCCTATCACCGCGCCCTAAAGGGGTTGCCATACAAAATTTACAAAAAAGATGTAAAAATTCCCACATTTTCTTCAAAGTTGGCCTTAGAGAAATAAAGTGTACGACAAACCCCCATTAGTTTCCCCTCCCAAACATATTCCTAGAATATACTTACCCCCTATCTCTACCCTCTAAAGGGGTTGCCATACAAAATTTGAAAAAATTAAGATAAAAACCTCTACAACTTCCCCGTTGTCATCCGTAGAGCTTTAAAAAATGACACCGACCCCTATTTAAAATATGAAATATTTCATGAGTAAAAAAATCGATAAAAAATAAAAAAAGTTTGGGATTTCGAAGGCCAATGTGAAGGTTATATAAGATTCGGCACAGCCGAATATAGCACTCTTACTTGTTTTTTTATATGAAGTTTGACGCATCATTGAAAAATAATTTAAATTTTAGTGTCAAACTCCATATAAAAATTGCGAAGAGTAAAAGAGTGACTCTCTTAATTTTTTTCTTGCGGCCACCTTGTATTGATATGCCTTGAGCGGTTGCATGATAAATTTTTTTCTGTATTAAATTTACTGGCTTCATCATCAAAACTTTTCTCTGTGTGTATGTCGTAGGAACTGCTGTTTATTCTTTTAGCTTTTGTTTTATTATTTTTGACAGAATTTTAAGGCTGCATATGTTAAATATATAAACAACCTATAAGTAACTAAAGGTTTTCTTTATTTAATGTTTGTTTTTTGAAGAAGAATTTACGATATTTTGCAGGTCATTTAAAACATAACGTGTAGGGATTGAAATGGGCTTAAGAAATGTTTAACATATCGGCTAAAGTCTTTGAAGTTTCCACACACATTTGCTATACATGTTTGTGTTTACAAAGTGGCAGTGGCGGCAGCAAAGTCGGCAACAATCTTTTGATTATGCGTTTTTTTTCCTTTTGATTTCCCAGTGTTTATTTGTTTTGTTTTTTTTTTTGTTTTAATTTCAAATTCAGTCAATGTTTGTTTTTTCTCTGCTCAGTCTGCCTTTATATGCATTTTGCTTTTATGTAGATGCATTTTTAATTAGGTTTCTAACAAATTTTTTGAAATAATCAGTAAATTTATTGCTTTTGTTATTTAAATTGTAAATTCTATAGTTAAATACTTTGGAAAAAAATTTATATAGAAAAATCTAAGAACTTAACGTATGCATTATTCATTAAGTCATATATAAATTCTTGGGCCAAGGTGTTAAAATAAAATTTTATCATTATAGTTTGTAAAATGGTCATAAACTACAGTTTAGCTATTTATATAAACATAAATTTGTTTTATCGAAAATTAAATATTTATATGAGTATTTTACCATTTAACCATTGTATTAAAAAAGGTAGGGGCTCATTTGACAATGGACTTATTTTAAATTAACGGAATTTAGTTTTTGGTGGGTAGATGTGTAAAGTAGCTGGTTGATTTAAGATTTAAGTTATTCAAGATCACACCATAAAATACGACATAAACCATTAATGGAGGCGTTATTTTAAGTGGCTCATATTTTATTTTTTATCGCATAGGTGGGATGCATTATTAATAAATAATTTTAAAAACGTAAAATAAATTCTTTTAAACGGTAATCAAAGCCTACAAAACTTTTCGAAAAACAAAGACCAGCAATACCAGCAAATTTAGCCCCTGAAGGGCACAATAAATAACAAAAAATTTTTAAAATAAAAGCCTAAAACTAAAGCGTAGAAAATGTTTGGAAAAGCAAAATCAATGGATTAAGTTATGACTGGCTCAACAGAAGCTCAAACTAAGAATCAAGATACTAAGTAAAACAACTAACCAACAAACCATTCCCATATATGGTACTGAACCACTAGTACTTGGAAAATCCGATGAGGCAGCACTTTTTTAGGAAGTAAGTATTCCTTGAATTTGTTCAGTTAAATAAAATTAAATAAAATAAAATAAAATAAAATAAAATAAAATAAAATAAAATAAAATAAAATAAAATAAAATAAAATAAAATAAAATAAAATAAAATAAAATAAAATTAAATAATTTCTTTCTTTCTTTCTTTATTAAAAAGTATGGGTTTCTAATACAACAAGACATAATATCTTATAAATTATAGTATTAGAATCAGATAAGTTATAAATAATGATTTTAGGTTAAATGATGTATTTTATATCAAATGAGCAAAACAGTTAATTGTAGTTATACAAATAAAAAGTTATGAAATAGAAAAATAAAAATAAAAAAAAAAATAAATAAATAATAATAATAATAAATTAAGTTATAGTACTAACAAATATCATAAGTAAAATAACAATATCACAAAAAACGTGTAACAATAGTATTAATATTATATCAATTATAACGTATAAATTCTCGATAAAACAGAGTCACAAAATTAACTATAAAATTGTATAAGTAAATTCTTAAATTCAGTTGCGTTGCTTTTATTTTGAAAATTTGGGGGGAGTTGGTTCCAGAGCCGGATTGTTAAAATGAAAAACTGTCTCTCAGAAGCTGTATCATTATGCCGAAGTTGTATAATGTTGTTTCCTCTCAAAGATCTAGCAAATTTTAAACGATCAAATAGATATCTAGGTTTTTTTTGTTATCACAATTTTGTGTAACAGAACAAGATTTTTAAACGATAAGTAGTTATCAAGTGTAATATTAAAAATGCGACTAGAAGACAGTAAACATAACGAATAATGTTATTAAAAGTCGTTTTGAGTTTCAACTTGTCTTTCGATTTACAGCCATAAAAAACCTCCGATGAATATAAGAGAGTTGGAAGAATGTAAGTTTTTGCAAGTAGTAGCCTTACTTTGAGCGGTGTAAAGAACTGTGTAGTCCACAAACTCCTTAACATACTATAAACTCTACCACATGACTGATTTATGTGATCGGTCCAAGTTAAAGTACTATTGAAAGTCACACCAAGATTTCTGACAGAACCTACAATATCAATTTTAGACCCTCCAAGAAAAATATCAATTTCAGATTCAATTTTTACAGTTTTCTTACAGATTATTAAACATTTAGACTTTTTTGGGTTAAGACGCAAACTATTAGCCGACGCCCAGAGAAATATTCTGTTAAATCAGTATTTAGATTATAAACGCTTGAGCCGATAGAATGCTTGGGACTACTGAGGTAAATTTGGATATCATCAGCATACATCTGTACATTGGAGTATTTGAGTTGTTGTGGCATATCATTGGCATTTAAAGAAAACAATAAAGGTCCAAGTATAGAACCCTGCGGAACACCCCTTGGTACACTTAAAGGATTTGAAACAAATCCTTCGGATGAGACGCATTGCAGTCTATCTGTTAGATATGAATGAATCAATCTGACAGCAAATACAGAAAAATTAAAATTTTTTAAATAAGTCTATTTTTTTAAGCTTTAGGTCTATTTTTATATTTATTTTTTGTACAAATTTTTCAATATTTCGCCACTCCGTTGTGTGGCATCATCAGGAGGTTATTTTAGTTAATTATTATATTTGTTATATATAAACTTCAAAATATTTGTTTTGAAGTTTATATAAAAAATTTGTTAATATTATAATCGTTATTCAAAAAGCCAAAAGCGAATTTAAAAACCAATATAACAAATATAATAATTAACTAAAATAACCTCCTGATGATGCCACACAACGGAGTGGCGAAATATTGAAAAATTTGTACAAAAAATAAATATAAAAATAGACCTAAAGCTTAAAAAAATAGACTTATTTATTAATATTAAAAAAGGTCAAAAAACAAGAAAAAATAGATAATTAAAATTTTTTGTTAATTTCAGGCACAGTATAGAGTGGTGAACCGTGTCAAAAGCTTTTGAGTGGTCAAGTAATACCAAAATTGAAATTTTTGCTGAATCTAAATTACTCCTTATCTCCTCAACTACATCAGTTAGGGCAGTGACACAGCTATGTTGGGGCCTAAACCCAGATTGACGACCAGTTAGTAAATTGTTGTCATTTACATACTTAAATATTTGTCTTTGTAAAAGATGTTCAAAGACCTTGGAGAGGTATGGGAGAATTGAAATTGGGCGATATTCACTGTCTGTTTTAGGTACTGGAATAACTTTGGCGGATTTCCATTCAGTTGGGAACGTGCTTGTAATTATACTTGTGTTGTATAAATGCGTAATGTAGCGAATTATCCATGGTAGTAATAATTTTATAAATTTAGGATTAATGTCATCCAGACCTACAGCATTGGATTTAACTTTATGAAATCCTTCTGCAACTTCTGCTACAGTAACACATTTGAAACTGAATTTCTCAACTGATGCATAAAGTGATGGAGTTAGAGCATAAAAATCAGGGTTTGCCGTTGGCATAGGAATATTAACAAAATGTTTATTAAGTTTATTGACATCAACCTCAATAGTACATTTTTTTGACTTACCAATGCCAATATCTCGTATTTGTTTCCATGTCTTATTTGCACCGACTGCAGTATTAAATTTATTTGAGTATTAAGTACATTTCTCATGTTTTATTTTTGAAGCAACGGTCTATATACGCACCCTAGTAACAACGTGCTACCGTTACAAGTCAGATCAACAAAAATATATTCAACATCATTGGCTTCATTATAACTGCAATTTAATTTGCCAGAAATGTTATTCCTTATATATATATTGCAACACCACCAGCATGCTTATGTCTGTCAGATCGAAAAATACGATATCCATTCAAACTATATAAGTTATCACATATTTCACTTTTAAACCAAGTTTCCGAAACATCCAATTTGTTACACAAACTTTGGGCATTTATATGGCAAATGCTAAGGCCTGGTTTTCGTTTAGATAAGATACGAATCATATTAAAGTTACCATCTCTGGAACCAAGTCCTTCACACATAATATCTGTCATATTGATAGCCTAACGCAACGCAATTTAATTAAAATTTAAACAATAAATTGAATATTATAGTGAAATGGATTAAAAATAATAAATATTTGATGTCATAATTAAAAATTAAGTAAATCAGTTTCAGGTTATCAGGTATATTTAAAATAAAATGGTGACTACTGCTGTTCATGAAAAAGATGTATAAGTTCCTCGAAAAATTCTATTAAGGTCGGTTCATCAGTTTCAAGCTTCTTAAAATAATATAAAAAATATAAATAAAATAAAAAAAATAAAAAACTGCCTACTGCATCTAAATTGCGTTTTCAAAAACGTCTTTTATGCTTTAACTTAATTGCTAAAGATTAACAATTACACAAAAAATAAAATAAATTACGTTTCTCCTTATATCTCTATAGATACATTGTAAACTTAGGCATTGACCCGTTAAACAAGAAATCAAATTGTGATGGGAAAGAAACCCCTCTTTTATTTCATCCTGCATAAATTTTCTCATAAATTAATTTTTAAAGGTTTTTTCTCACACTTAAATATCTATCACCGCACACACATATAATCAGTTTAAGTACTAGGACCTTCAAAAAATAAAAAAATACCTAAAACTAATACAATAGACCATAAAATTGTTGAAATGCCCAACCTTAAGTGTTCTATAATAAGGTTTCCTTTATATTGCATTAAAAAAAATTATAAATATTTCTTTTAAAAGAAACAATTCATGACATAATGGGACACTTCAGAAAACCAACCACGATTAATAATGAAAAATAATGGCAGACCAAACAAACAAACAAAATATATTTTAAACTCAACTATATAATTTGCAATCTTTTGCAACTAAACTTTTCTTTCTAAAACATAACAAAACACTTAAACGACAACAATTTCGTTTTCAAAAAGTAACTGAAACGTAAATTAATAATAAGAAAAAACGTAAAAAAATAAACAAATAATAAACAATAATACCAAATACATGCTTAAGAGAACGATACCATGATTACAAGCATAAACTACAGTGAAACCCAGATATAAGGAATCATGTGAGAGAAAATATTTAAAGCAGGCAGCTAACAAATTTCTATAAGGACTTACAAACGATTTGTTTCTTCTTGCTAGAATGAAAGACACCAGGAGGAGGTGGAAAATATTTTGCAAATTATAAAGAAAGGGAAAAACTATTGACTATACTTTGCTTAAGGCTAATCATGGATAAATTTACATTCAAATTATTAGGGGTTGATTGAATGCATCAATATTATTGCCAGTCTAAATGGTTTGCTAAGTAATTGAAGAATAAGATATGATAAATTTATTACTCCTCAGTTTTGGGATTTCCCAGTCTTCTTTTCATTTTGGTCATCCCAGAGGATTCTAGTCATTTTGCATCTGTCAACTATTTCATCGTTTTCTGCCAAGTGGGGGTTAAGTATCACAAATCATCTGGGTAGTCGCCCCTATTATTCTGCCGCAAACTATTTTATCACTTTCTGTCAAGCGGTGGTTATACATTATGTAATATGTGAAAGAGTTCTAATTCGCTTGGGAGTCTCAGTTGAATGCTATTAGACCCGAATTCAGCTTGCGGATAGTGGAAACCCTAGTAGATATGTTGGGCTATTGCGAACCAAATGAACAATAGCGGACAACTCAAAAGTCACAAAGGAAAGGTTTCGAGAGATCTCATTTAAAGTCCCTATAAACACGCGAATGACCAGTGATCCGTTAAACAACTGGCGAGTAATTGGTGCCGCTTAGAACACAATTTTAACATCCGTTTCAGAAAAAAGTATATCTGGAGGTTTAATAGGATTTCTGGCACCAAAATCTACTTAACACCGGTTAATCTTGAGTTACCTTCAATACAGAAATTGATCGCGGTCTCCCTATTTCCAATAAGAATTCCCAGCCTCGTTTTACTCTTCACGCTAGAGCCATATGTATAACAACACATCCCTTTAGGTACTTACCCCTTAATTCCGTTCAACAAATACAGTCCCCGTCTGCTTGAGGTATACCTTTGGACAGTTCGATTGGAATACACTTCAGTATCTTCAAAATACGTGTCAATAGATGACCCCCATGAGCCCTTTTCCCCGATGTCTCTAGGCCTTTCACCGCCTGTGCCGATTGTAGCAAACGCGGTTTAATTATATCTGCTTATTAAAAACTTGTCCAATAACCTCGTTAGAGTAGTTCTGATTTGCTCGCTTATCATGAAGAAAACTAATATTAGATCTTTGGACGCCCTGACTCGTACTTCCACTTGTAGGAAAGTATGTTCTTCTGGGAAGCGAAAATAAATCTCGGTCCCTGCTGTTTGCACAAAAATAGCCAGTGGGGTTTTTCCTTCCCCCCCCAACCTGTCGGCATTATATAGTGGCTCTTTGGGCATCAGAGCTAGAGTATTGTCCAACTAGGACCAAGCACATGATTGGAAAATTTCAATGTCTTCGGTGAGCTCTCTAGTGTCTTTGAAATGCAATGATGGTAAGATTTAAAGCTTTCATCAATCCATAGCCTCTTTTATGCGGGTACTTTGTCGAAAGTACCACGTTTAGGTGTACAGGGACTTCTACTTGCCGAATGTTCCAAATCGTCCAAAATTCAAAGGACGATTCTAAGACGTCCTCTAAGTCCTTAACCTTCTTAGACATCATAAATGCCTTTCCCAAGAAACGATTGACAAATCTCACTTTTGTCCTGGCTCACACTTAGGCCCTCAGGCCGAGATCAGTTATGTGCAATATTGAAGGCAACTCCTATCTTCAACTTATTAAGCAGAATGTTCGCTTAACGTAAGCTTCACTGTACAAGTAACTCTCGCAATATTATGAAAACATTTAAGAAATTTAATTGTTTTTACAGTTGGTCTGTCAACTTTTTGCATTTTCTATGTGGATGTGTATGCGTATGCAGGCAACAAAAAACAACATTAAAAGAAACCATTATTTGTTGTTGTTTTTATTTTTGCCCCTTATTTCTAAAGAGGATATCTTGTATATTTTTGCCACTTATGATAATGATGACGGGTAAATGAATATTGTTGTCGTCGTCATAGCCGTCAATGAAAACGATGGCAAATAAGCGAACAACTAAAGGAAATGAAAAGGATATTGCCTGAAACCTTTCCTTACCCGGCCATCGAAAGATAAATGAAGAAACGTATACAGCCACAAATAAATTAAAAAGTGTTTTGAAAGCAAACAATTTTCAAAGAAAATTAACATTAGGGTAGATGATTAGTAGGTAACGAGTAATGTTTATCCTTTTTTGTTACAAATTAATGAAGATATAATGGACTAGGCTTTAGAGGAGAAGAGATGTAATTTCAGTTTATTAGAAATATATTAACCCATGAAGGCTAACACAAAAATAAATATTGGATAAGTTCATGTCGAGTTAAATGAAATTTAATTCCCATTTTTAAAATCTTACAATTTTAGCATAACAATTAGTCTTATTCTGGATTTATGGTCTTCGCTAAATTTAACTATTAAATATAAATCTCTAAATTTCTTATATTAATTAAGTCAGAATTCTTTTCTATTAAAAAGTTTTTTAAATGACCTCTAACAAATAAGTTTCCAAAATATTCACAACCCCTAACCTTACCTTGTTTATGGTACCACAAATGCATAAAATTAATAAAACGCATCATTATTTCAAGTGGTACTTAGACGAATGACGGTTAAAAAAATGTTGTTGATTTCTATATAAAATTTTAATTTCGTTACCTTTTCTACCACTTTACATTGAGAAGTTTCAAAATAAGCAAATCAAATTGTAAGTTATTTTTAACAAGGACTCTTTGTGTGTGTGATTTTATGAAGTTACTGTTTTATTGCCAAAAGGAATAAGGATCTTTAAAATGCTATTGAAAAGGGAAACACTTAAGCAAAAAGGGTTGGAATGGTAACACTTAAACAATAACTTGATTTTTTAAATATTTTATTGTTTTCAAAAGGAAAAAGAATGAAACAATATCCAACTTATGAATACAATATTTTTTTTTTTTTTTGATTTAATGTAACCAACCATAAAAGGTTTCAGATTGCACAATACAAGAGGTTTTTAAAAAATTGTTTGCACGGTTCTAGCAACAAAATGATTTGCTTCTGATTTGGGTTACACGGTTTCCCGTTTTTTTTCTAAATGTTTTTAATTTGTATATGAATCTAGACGTTTTCTTTTTTTTTGATCGCGAGATGGGAAAGAGTACTATTTTTGGTAATGTAAAGATTTAGAGCTTAACAAAGACGGAAACGTAAATTATGTTATATTGCTTCAGATTAATAAATAAAAGTATTTAATGAGAAGCGTATCCTATTCTTAGCTTAAGAACAAAATTACTTTTGCGCTTTTACATAGAAGCAAGGGTCAAATACCCTGCAATGTGTTGCATCGACGAACAGGATAAGTTGTAGTTAAAGCTAATCGAAATGGCCGCTGTTTTTTTTTTTTTTGTCAAAGACAGCAAGATAGGCACGGGCAAGGATGAATGTTTTAAAGAAAGGTCTATATTGCCTATTTGACCTTAAAAATCACTGAATTTGTGTTAAAACAAAAACTTCAGTTATGAAAAAGTAGAAACATTACAAACTGTTTTAAGCAAGTTTTTATGAAAAATTATTTTTCAGAATATTCTGATAAGATTAAGACCAACATTTGCATACATAAGCCGGCGGCTGCAGATGCAATTGAAAAAATCAAATCTATGGTGTTGGCGTTGAATATACACCTCTACTAAGCAAGTAGTTAAAGCCAAAGAAGTCGCTGGAGTATCAAAGCAAAACCAGCCGCTAAAGTGCCAACACAATCTGGAAGGACGAAAGCTTACACAACAAATAAGGCTTCAAAGTGCTGTTCCGATATAGAAACACAATACACTTTGCTTCGTGGAATAAGTTGCTTTCTCTTTGCTCATAAAACGCTTTTAAAATACTTTGTTAAAAATAGCGGTAAATAAATCGATTAAAAAGAAAATCAGTTTAAAACCATGTGCGCGTATTGACTACAAACTAATGTAGTTTAGGTCTGAAGACCGGCATATCTTAAGTAGAGAGTGGTCTTCCTAAACCATTTACATTTCTAAAGGAGCAGTATTCATTTATATTCTAGGTGAAAAAAATCGAAAATAAAATGGTAACATATGCGGACACCATAAATTTCTAAAGCTTTATCTCCTACCGGGGTGGGGATGGTTTGGATATAATAGGGAGGAGGAAATAGGTATGTAAAGAAAAAGATAATGGTGCCAATAACAAGAGAAATACCTGTTTAAGTGACGAAAATTTTCTTAGTATTAAATGACTTAATACATCTAAAATATCGGGCACGTAATATCAAAGACGAAATTTAAGAATCGCAGTAAAGTTGCTTAAAATACTTACTTAAGACTACATAACTCAGAAGCTTCATTTAGAATTTCTATGCAGATAGCTAGACTTAAATAATTTTAAGGGGAAAAACCAATGACATTATTGGAATGCAAAAGAATGAAAAATTAATACTCAGAAGAGTTATAGGCACGCATCAAGTTAAATGTCTGAGTAAAACTCGGTAACGGGAAGTGAATGAGGCAATTTTCTAGCGATTGAAGTAAAAAAGCTCTTATAGGCGGATCTATGGAGCCCTTATGGTTTAAGAAATTTCCCACTTTTCTACCCATAGAAGAAGGCAAAAATTTAAGGGGCTGCCAAGATGAAGATAGAACAATGAAAATCTTGAAATTAAGAAAACCTTAACATAATCGTTTGATAGAGGGTACCAAGAACAGCGTTTGTAGGGCGTGTAGGAAGGACATCAAATCGATTAGCGATTTATTTTTCCCCTACCAAGATTTTGCAAAGGCCAGAGTCGGATGCTTGGTGTCTGATGCTATACTCTTTTAGAGACATCCAATGGGAGACGTGGACAAAAACGTTACCTTCCTCAAAAGTCTCCTTTATTTGTGACTTTGATATTCCAGTCTTTTAAAACTATTTAAATTTAAGATGTGTAATTTTATTTTCGTAAAGATGATAACAAGTAGCGCTTCTTACCCTTCTGTATTCGGAGACCAGCTGAACCCCTTAAACATTTCTTTAAAGAAAATTGGCATCAGGGTAAAAAAAAGATAAATTTAAAGAAATAAAACCAGTCAAAAATTGGCAAAGCTGCTCAAATACTCCTGTTTTCTCTCAATTCCAAAACGACTCCTTCTGTAATCATTTATTGACCTTAGATAATCAAAAAGTCTGTTGAACAGTTGTATTTTCTCTCTTATGGTATGAACATCTGTTTCAATGCTTCCGCCTCCAGATCCGTAAATAAAAACTGAACATATCTGATGCAAATTATCAGATTCCAACTTTAGAGACTTTTGTAGTTGGTGCTTTTCAAAATGAACCTCTGTGACTCTATAGTCTAATTTTGAGACCCATGTCATAAAGTCCTTAAGACCAAGTTTTCATAATATATTAGTGGGATCATTATATTATTATTATTATTATTATTATTATTATTATTATTATTATTATTATTATTATTATTATTATTTTAACTTACCTTAGTATTTCAATTCTTATCACCCAGTATTCAATAGGTACCTCGTGTGAAATAACATCTATCTCACGATTCACCAAAGCACACCAAACAGCTACCCTGAGGCAATGATATAGTTTTTGATGTCTCAAAAGAGAGTTGCATGTTCTTGGAGACCAGTAACGGCAGTTTTGCTTGTTGATGTGGCACAAAAAATGGGACTTAAGTGCAAAAACGATCCAACATCGTCTAGCAAAAATTTTTGTGTAAATTAAAGTAATTTTCTTTCAGTCCTTGAACGATTTTAATTTTAAAAGGATGGAACTTTAGACCTTTTTTGAAATTTTTTGAACAACCGCTCTTGGAAGTCCGAGTGAGGCTACCCTTTTCCGTATTGAAAGTTGCAGGTTTTCCCGTGAACAACCTTTAACCAGTTCAATTTTTTTGGGAATCCTAAAAGGTTGACTGGGCCCTGGCAATGGGACACTCATAACCGAAGCAGTTGCGCAGAATGTGTATACCAGAGTTCTAAATTGCTCACTCACTTCTCATTCGTGAGAACGAGTGTGAGCGCTGTGTTTACTGCAGCAATTTTTCATTAATGAATGAGTTTTTAAAAAACATTTTGTGCCTTCTCACTCTCGAGCGAGAAAAAAAATTTTTTTTTTCACCAGTCATAAATGAGAAGTGAAAAGAAAAAATATTTTTTTCTTTTCACGAACATAAATGAAAAGCATCAAATTCGAGTACTTCTCATAAGTGAGAAATCATAAATGAATTTTTTCGCGAAGCATTCATAAATGTGTACACATAAAATTTTTTGGTCATGTTACTGGTGCTGCCATATGTTAAAATTTGTTGCATAGTTTTTGAAATGCTTAAAAAAAGTAGGAATAATTTTTTTTTTTAACCATGTTTTTAATAAATTAAAAAACCAGGCACTGTTATACGTTGTGGTTTATTTGCATTGATTTAAATTTTTCAATGAATCCGGTTTAATGATTTTAGTAATAAAAATATGCGGTTAAGGTTTCACAAAAAGGGGAGCATTACTCCAGTGACAAACAAAAGCATCGTCACCATTACTTTGTATATCTTGTTTGTGAAGTAGTTTGTAATGTCTTTTGATATTTCCCTTCACTTTATAACTAAGTTCCTTATTGCACGATTCTATTACGCAAATACTTTTTTTGAAGATACATCGTACAACACATATTTTTCAAAATTAAATTGTCTTTTAGGCATTGTTTGTTATTCACTTCACGCTATTTAAAATCCAAATAAGGAGCTTTTACATACATTTCAGAATTATATTGCAAAAAAAAATAGGGCTGTTATTACACACACTCATGCAAATTTTAAAAGGATTGGAAAAAATTGCATTCGGCTGTACCACCATTAGAGATAATTGTTCATCATTTAATTTTGTTTGGGATTTTCCACTAATTTGGAAAGTATTTAGTACCTGCCTGTCTGTCATCCTTTTAGGTATTGGGTATATTGTTCCAAAATTGTGGTGGTTATTATACAATACACACGCAAATCTTTTTATGTACAACAATTTAAAACTTTACCTTTCAGGTCAATTAAATAGAACCTAAGAGTTTGAAGGAGTTCCATTAGCAAAAGTAAGGTAAATTAAAAAAAAGAGCAGTTACGACCTTGAACACAATACACAAGAAATACTTTTTTTTATTAGAAAACGTCGATTAAAAATTTAGGAAAACAGTTCAAAAATATTTTTAAAGATTGCTATGAAAATTTGTGTCAGTGAAGACTATAATATATCTAAAAAATCACAACATAAAATATAATGTATTATTTAAGTTTCTTAACAAAAACAATTTTTTTATAAATATGACTTTTTCGCAATAAATACTGCTATAAGTAATCCTTTATGTTAATATTTATTTATTATTGTTTATAAACCTACATATCGATTCCTCAGTATAAAAATGAAGTAACGCAATTCTTTTAAAATAGCTTTTTTGCCTCACTCTGGGAAACAAACGTTATTTTTATTATAAATTTGTGGTTGTTATTTTATTTAAAAATATATTTCTTTTTTTCAAATAGCATTAAAAGTCACTTAATTAAAAATATACTCAAAAGACTGATCAAAATATAGATGTGTAGTATTTTTTAAATTTAACAACATATAAGTATATACAAGCAGCAAAATAAAAAAAAATTATGTAAATGCAAGAATTTTTTTACTCTTATTGGGAATACAAATTTCACACGCTTAAAAAATTGTTTTCCGGCAACTCTGTTACAAAGCGTGAAAAATATTAAAGCAACACTCGCGCTCATAAAAGAATGAATCGAAAGTGAAAAGAAGAAATTTCTCATTCATTTGTGAGTGAGAAATAAAATTTGGTTTTTATTTTTCATTTGTGATTTATGAGCGTGAAAAAAAAAACGACAAACTTCTCATAAGTGAGTGAGGGTTGGCAAAAATTTTTTCACGCTCTTTTATGAACGTGAGAAGAAAAAAATTTTTTTAGGATTTTTCGCTCTCGAGATTTTTCATGAATGGTGTTTTTTTATCGCTCACTCTTGAGAAAATTTGTACTCTGGTGTATACCCACGAACGAATTAACTTTATATTCTATTCATCACGTAGTCACCGAATACCGAACTTTGAACTAAATTGTCGGTAAACAATTGCATAAGAATATTTACTTTTAAAAAAAATGTCTTCGCAGAGAACGTGCAATGCTTACTCGTGCACTGCAACATGGTAACAAATCCGCACAATCGATAGTTTCAATGGCACCAGACTTCCTCCGCACCTTTTATTTCTTTTTAAAAAATATCATATTTAAAAATATAAATTTGCCATCAGACACCCCTGGCCAGTTTTAAAGGACTATTTGGGTTTGCCAACCAGATTTTACTTAACCCGCTAAATAACGATATTTTTAAGTCCTCGACCCTTTAATTCCGGTTAAAAAACTAGTTGCATTTTATCAGGATTTATGCTTAGCCTGCTGCCGGACGCACACAAGATATCCGAACAATGTCAATTACAGTAGCTCCTCTGCCATGGGTTCAATAAATAAATAAAATAATTAAGTATTTTAGTTCTTTTTGAATTTTTTTTTGAAAGTAGTCAATAATTTTAACAAAAAACTTCAGCAATTACTTTCTAAATTTTTTATAATTAAATTTTTATTGTAGTGATTTGTCTCTTCCAATACATTATCACTTAAATAACTTATATCCCCACTTCTTATAATTAACAACATAAATTGGTTTTAGTAATGTAAAATATTTTCAAAACAATATTTTAAAAAACAACTTATTTTCGTATATCTTTTCCTTTGTTCCACTTAACTCCATTTTATTTTTTAATTGTGGTTTCTATCTTTCCCACCACTTTTTTCCTGTTCAATATCTTTATTGTCTTAAATGACATGTGATAAACATAATTCAATTTCAAATGCACAGTTTTAGTTTTATAATAAATGTTTTCTAAAGTTAAAAGCAAACGGCATAAAATTAATAAAAATTGGACAGATATTTAGGTTTAACTCACAATCTTTCTTAATACATTTTCTAGCTCATCAAACACACAAACATCACATTAATTTCATTAATTTATCACCAAACGCTAAATACTCAATATCTAAAAGTGTCACATAAAACTGATTTGTACACCGGAATGGAAAAAATAAATAAAAACCAAATGGAAGCAACAGTCGTCACATTCAAATACAAAGCGTACAATCATCGAAGTGACTTAAGTGTATCAGTCAGAAAACTAAAAAGAAAAAACCACGCAAAAGTAATCAGTAGTGAAGTAAATTACTGTCAAGTCTTTCTATGTGATTTGTAACAGGGAATGTTTGAGCATTACTTGTTCTTCCTTTTACTACGTGATTTTAATTTAAGTGAAAATGCTGTTTTACAAAAAGCAAACATTAATCACCGAAGTTAAAGGTGGGTTAAGAGATTAAAAAAAAATATTAAAGTTTAGAGCAGAAGAGTTTTAATAATGTTGCCCAGACTATTTACTGCTGGTGAAAGGCATTCTTTTAAACATTTATATTCTTAAAATGCTTTTTTTAGCCATTTTTATAACAAAAGTATTTCAGCTTTATAATCAATAATATAATCATACAAGCCTTCAAAGCAATTATATCTTTGACGAGTTATAAAGCTTCATCAACCGTAAACATTGCCCAATTGATTCTCCCGTATGTGGAACAAGCAACTTAGATATGTCTTTTCTAGCACCAGTAAATTCGAGTAATTTAAATCAAATGTCCACAAACACTTCTCCCTATATCCTCCTTCCCGTAACCTATTGTTCTAACACCAACACGATGCAATGCATGCATATGGGCCATCCCCTGAGTGCATGGAAGACAGAGGTAGCTAACTTTCCAGGATGTCATAAAAAAAACTGTTCATATACTTTGCAATCAGCTGTTTTCTTGACTTTATATTAAAACACAGAACTAAATAAAATTTGAAAGCAAGCTCGAATCCAGTTTTAAAAGTATGAATGTTTTAGTAAAAACGTCTGAGCATATTACAGTTTGAAACAAAAATTTAAGCAAAGCTTGATCGCTTAACTACCGTGGTCCCTTAGTCAATATATTTGACACCACAAATACTGTAAGCCTAATTACTTCCTCCCAAAAAACCTTTGGCCTCCTTAACACAGTATTATGATTTCTCTAATCTTCTTGTCCTCTGTCGATTAATAATTTTTACAAAAGTCTAAGTCACCAAGCACGGTTGAAAAATCGACACTGACAAATAATTGCAGTCCTTGTTTTTCTATGTTGACAAGCTACTCGGAAAGTCTAAAAATCTTTCTCCCACCAGGGTGTCCCTTAAGTGTTGCAAATAGATTCACTTCACATCTGTTCTTAGCATGTCTTCTACCATATTTTCCCATGGGAAGTGTGAAGGAAGAGAAGGAAATGCAAAAGAAATACTCACCCACAACCTCATTTAGTTTCATACGGCCTTTTGCCGGCTCATAAGCCACACAGTTTTCTATATTGAACCCTTAACCATACAAAAGTGATGCCATCCAGTTCAAGAGGGTTCGGAATTTGTACAGTACAGGGTAGTACATGGTGTCTGCTGGCGAATATATCTTTTTAAATACGATTATTTCAAAAAGAAATAAATAATGCGGAGGGTGGGTGGCGTGGTTGGAATTATCGTTTGTGCGGATTTGTCGGTCATGTCATCTCAGTGATCGGGTGAGCATCGTGCGTTCGCTGCTGAAAAATTTTTTAAGAATAAATATTCTTACGTATTTGTTTGTCGACAATTTGTTCCAAGTTAGGCACTCGATGAATACGTGATGGACCGAATGTAAATTTAAATAGTTCCTGTGTGCAGAGGTTCCACGCAACTGTTTCAGCTCTGAATGTCCCACGACCAGGGTCCAGTCGATGTCCAAGGACTTCCGGAAAAATTAAACTAGTTGAAAGCAGTTAACGTTAAAATTCGCAAACTTCAATACGAAAAACAGCAGCTGCCCTGGGACTTCCAAGAACGATTATTCATGATATTTTAAAAAAGGATCTGAAGTTTCATCCCTTTGAAATTTATATCGTTCAAGAACTGAAAGAAAGTGACTTTGATTTATGCAAAAATCTTTGTAAATTGAACGTTGGAGCCTTTTCGCACTGTTAATCCAAGTTTTTGGAGCAGCAAGGCTCATTTCTACTTAAACGGCCACGTCAACAAGCTGGTCTCCAAAAACATGCAACCCTCGATTGAATTATCAAAAACTATTGCATTGCCTTAGGGTAACTGTTTGATGTGCCTTTTTAACGCATGAGATCATTGGTACCATTTTTTCAAAAATTCTCGAGGCCAGGTGGCGAGTGTCAATGCTGAACATTATGGACGCATGATGATTTTTTTTCGAAACCTTCTAGCTCATCCATTGTTCTCTTCACACATGTGGTTTCAGCATAATAGCGCAACTGCAGACACAGCCAGAGGTTCGATGAATTTTTTGTTGAATTATTTTTCCGAAAAACTAATCAGTCGCTTTGGAGACATCCAATGGCCAACGAGGTCGCCAGATCTAACTCCCATAATGACAGTCTCCAATCTCTTGTGGCTTCAAAGGAAAGAACCCGTGGAAAAATCAACTCAAGTTAACTGAAGCCAGCGGGGCAGAACGCAGGGCTCTGTTTTAAACAGTGTGTTTAACTTGACGAAAGATATCTGGATAAAATACTTTTTAAAATCTAAAATTCACATTTTCATTCTAGGCCCCCAACGATAGAGCATATATCTTTGGCAATGTAGAGCTCAAGTTTGCTTTGCGGGTATCATATCGATGTCGTCTTGATACTCGAAAACTGTCCAAATATGAACTGTCCTAAGCCCCATAGCTCTGAGAAAGAGTCTCTCCAAACTAAATTTTTTTTAACTATGCTCTAAATATCTTTTGAATCAAATCTTTTTTCCCTAAAGAAGATAAAAGGGGAAATACCGCTATTAAGTTATTTTCTTATGCCTTAAAGGACGCTATAACCCCTAAACTAAGGAATGTACATGTGGGGCCCAGTATGAGTGGACTTAGGGAAACTGTTGTGCAACATTTTTTATAAATAGATAAAATATTAAAAAGATTGCTCGAAATTTATTAGTTCGAAATTAAAAAAAAAAAACTTAAATAGTTTAATAAAAAAAAACCAAATACAATATTTCAAAGAAAAATGGATGTCTAAGAGGCCCCCGTTGCCTTAAATAGTGTTAAAAGGGTCTTCGTTCAATAAAAACAAAGAAATATTAAACTTATTTTACCAATTTATTTACTACTTAACTAATTAACCTTAAATCCCTTTTAAACCTTTTCTAAAGAAATAACTTAGCTTTTATGTTATTTTCACATTTTATACAAATTTAACTACATGTAGACACAATCCATATGTTTGTGTGAACGTATTGTTACTGTAAGCTTACGACAAAAGGCTAAAACTAAAAACCAACAATGTTAAGTGTCAATTACGATTAGGAAAATTCCAATTTCAAATTACAATTTGTAGCAATGCTAGTCTAGTTGGAAGCCACAAATTGCAAAACCCAATAACATTCCGCAAAACTATAGCTGTTGTCCTCCTCAAACTCTACCGCAAAAAGAAACCAAAAACATCTACTTCGGAAGAAACAAAAACTAAATAAAATATCATATAAAAAGACAGTTTTATAAATGTATATACTATATACAATTGCTGCAGATATACATACATACATACATAAAAACATTGCCAAGATCAGCGGTCGGCAAAACTCCACACTCGTGTGGGTGTTTTCTGAGCATTAAAGAGAGTAAGAATAAAAAATAGATTTTGTATTGGACAATTTTTTTTAATTACATCCAATGCTTGGCTTAACTTAGATCCGCGAATCTTCATTATCGTTATAAAAAATAATTTGAAGCAAAATCAGAAATAATCTATTATATAAAAAAGGGTTGTATGTACATATGTATGTATGTTTGTATTTTATAGCTGGCCACACCAGTAGATCGATTTTTTTGAAATTTTTATAAAGAGTTACTTCAAGCTTGAAGGAAACAATAGGCTTCTTTTTTTTTTGAAATTATTGCTGCCACGCCCACACTTCGCCCATTTGTGTGAGAAGGTCAGGTTATGAATTGCCTAACAAAATTACCCAAAGCCATACTGATCAAACGCGTAGAGCTAAATAGATGAAATTTATAACACGTGTTAAGCTTTACATGTTTGTTTAAATACACATGAATTTTTTAAAAATTGGGCCCACAAAGGGATAACAAGGGGGAAAAAAGGGAAAAATCTCTAACCTACTATTTTTTGATTTATATACTACACAAACAAAATTTAAAAAGTTTTTCGTTTAACTTAAGAAATAGACAGACAGTTATCGAGAATTTTTTTTTCATTTTGGTCCGAAAGGGCGAAAAAAGGGTTTAAAATTATATTTAGGTACTTCTTGGTACTCTTAAGCCAATAAAGATAGAAACATTATTCAAATTGCGTTTGATAGGCCTTACAAAAATATGATTACGTTTTGCGTACTTTTTTTTTTTAATTTTGGACCCAAAATGAGGGAAAAAGGGTTAAAAATATATATTGATTTTTTTACATGCGTTTTTTGTAACTTTTAAACCAATAAAGATAGGAACATTATTCAAATTGTGTGCGACAGGCCTAAAAAATATGCGTTCGGTTTTGGGTCCTTTTTTAATTATTGGACCCTAAAGGAAAAAAAGTGTTAAAATTATGTTTTAGTACTTTTTGTAACTCTAAAACCAATAAAGATAGAAAAATTATTTAAATTGCTTTCGTCAGGTTACCAAAATATGTTAATATGTTAATAAAGGGCTAGAATTATATATACAAGTTTATAAAAGAATTTTTGATAACTAAACCTTTGTGGATATCTCCAAAACTATAAACCTTATAAATTCCCAATTTTTATATGTTAATTAAAGAGTAGGGCTTACTTTTAATTTGTTGCAACTTATGTGGGGCAACCAGTAAATTAAAAAAATACATAAATGCTTTTATTGACATATTTTGGTAATTTTACTATGATTGGTGTAGCGAAGCACACCGCGGCTTAGCAAGTCTAATTAATAAACATATCAAAGATCCTATACAATATACAATAAATATGTATGAAATTATGCACAACTAAGTAGTATGGCAAAATAACTTCGCATTTATGAAATTCTTGCTTTAACATAACCTGCAAAATTTTTAATATTACATTCCAAAATTCAATGCAATTTTGACATGTTTTAAACTTTCAACTATGGTCACCCTAATGCCATAAGAGATAAATAATTACGCTAAAAAACAAACAACTAACACAAATAAAACATAAGAATTTATCCGTGTGCCGATCACTGCTGCAGACTTACATACTAAAAAGTATTTAAAACATTACTACGAAAATTCCACAAATGCATAAAATGTGAAAATGTTGGTAGAATCATATAACCGTTTGTAAATTCTTACCTACAAATTAACACCAGCATTTATTGTGGAGACCCAAGGCGAATGGCGCTTAGTAGAAATGACAAAACTAGCAATAAGTAAGTACCTTTAAGGGTAATCACATGACATTCAACAACTACAATAACTGATATGGTTTGTAAAGGTTTATTTAAGGTGTCATAATAGATTAAAGAGAAAATATTTTCTTAATTAAGATTTATCTTTGTTTTTAAATGAGTACTGGATTATAACTGTAAGGCAAGATTATTTTATAACGATTTTTGGGAATGATAAGAATTAAGTATACCAAAGGAAACTGTTTATTATTTGGTGTTCTTTACATTCATTGTTTTACATTTTTTAGCTAACTTAAGAGCTAATGGGTCTACAGGAGCAATACAAAAACAAGTAAGAGCGCTATATTCGGCTGTGCCGAATCTTAGATACGTTTCACATTGGAATTACGAATCCCCAAATATTTTTTTATTTTTATCCGTTTTTTTTATTTATGAAATACTTTAACCCTCTTAGGGTGATACGGGCAGCTGCAAGAGGTTTATCCTAGTTTTCTTAAAGTTTTGCATGGACTTTTACTCTAATATTATGAAATTTTGTATGGCAACCCCCTTGGGTGATAGTGATGGGTGGTGAGTATGTTCCAGGAATATATTTGGGAGGGAAATATATAGTGGTTTGTGGTACATATTATTCCTCTGGGGGCGAGTAAATGGAAGTAGTAACGCTTTTACCATATTTTTTTTAATTTTGTATGGTAACCCCCTTAGGACTGGTGAAAGAGGGTAAATATATTCATGGAAAACGTTTGGGAGGGAAAACTAATGGGGGTCTCTGAACATTTTATTCTTCTAGGGGCGACTTCAGAGAAGCTGTAGCGGTTTTTACCCTATTTTTTTAAAATTTTGTATGGTAACATTGTTAGGGGCCGGAGATAGGGTGTAAGTATGTTCCAAAAAAATGTTTGCGATGAAAAATTTATGAGCGTCGATCTTGCATTGCACTCGTTTAGGGACAATTTCGGGTATGTTTTTTATTGCATTCATATGTATGTACTTTCCTTTCCTTTCCTTTGTTTTTTTTTTTTTTTTTGGAATAAAAAATAGGAGGTAGTCCTGGTTTTTGGCTTGTATCTCGGTCAGTTATAGGGCTGAATTTCAATACCAATTTTTTCACAGATATTTAATATGTACGAATTGTTTTGAAAAAAGTAGTTTTGAGAAAGCTACAGTCGGTAAATCTACTATAAAGATTTTTGATATAATTTTCTTACCACTAACCGTTTTGGTTGCCCTAACAAAAAAATTTTGTTGAAATTTAGACAAATATTTTAGTCAATACAATATATGAACACTTAATGAAATGGACGAGCGTAGAATAATCAAATCTGGAAATAATTTATGTATACCTGATGTAATTGATTATGAATAAAAAAAAATTCACCCATATTTGGAAGTTACAATAAAATTTTCTAAGTTAAAGGTATTTTTTTCTATTATCGAGTTTTCACCAATCCTACATACCAACTTAGATGGCTATTACAGAATGTTTGTTCCACTAGCAGAACTTAGAATCCATTTTTAGGCTCTTTGATCTTCTATGTTGCTTCGCATATAAATTATTACCTAGATGGATCCATTTAATTCATTCCCACAAAACGACCCAGTCAATGTTAGTGTTGAATTTTAATACGCGTAACTATGTCAATGCCGGTAAACAGCTAACGGGTTATACGATACCGTATTCTCCATTAACGCAGATTGATCCATAGATTTTCCAGAAAATTGTTTTTCTCTAAAAATCCAAGCACTCCATACATAAGCGCGAGTAGTACAGTATGCCTGCCGGCTGATTTATATATTTCAACTTAAATAAAAAATGTAAAAATTGGCACAAATCTTAAGAGAATTGAACAATAGAACGGAAATACGGATTTTATTCTTTAAAGAGTGTGTCATCCAGATGTCGGGTTGAATACACTGTTCAAAACGAAGCATTGTATTTTGCGCCACACGCTGCAATAAATTTTTCTTAAATTTAGCTTATTTCTCGACAACTATTTTCTTTTTAAGCCTCAAGAGTTCGGAAATTGTCATTATAACCCCGGTCTTTGAGGCAGCCCCATAAAAAAAATCCATGGAAGTTAGATCGGGTGACCTCGGTGGCAATGGGATGTCCCCAAACCGACTGACCAGTCTTAATAGGAAATTTTCCCGAAGCAAATCAATTGAAGATCTGCCTGTCTTTGTAGTCGCCCCATTGTGTTGAAACCACGTGCGTAAGGAGTCCGATGGATGAGCTCGAAGTTTGGCAAAAATAATTCCTTAATCATGCGTCAATAATTTTCACCATTGACATTCGTCGCCTGGCCTCAAAAATTTTCGAAAATTAATGGTCTAACTATCTCATGCGTGGATAAGGCATACTTGATAGCATTGCGGGTTTTAGAGACCAGTAAAGGCAGCTTTGCTTGTTGACGGGTTCGTTTAAATGGAAATGAGCCTGGTCGCTCTAAAAAATTGCGCTTACAGTGCGAAAATGCTTCAACATCGTTTTACAAAATTTTTTGAGTAGTTAAAAGTCACTTTCTTTTAGCTTTTGAACGATTTAAATTTGAAAAGGGTGGAACTTTGGACCTTTTTTTTAAATTTAATGAATAATCGCTCTTGGAAGTCACAGAGAATCTGGTCTTTTACATGTTGAAAGCCATAAATTTGCACGTAAACTTCTTTTCACCAGTTCAATGTTTCGGGAGTCCTTGAAAATCGACTGATCCCTGACCGTGGAACATTCATAGCCGAAGCAGTTGCGGGAAATATCTGCACCCGCGAGCACATTTAATATACACTCGGTCCATCAAGTATTCGCCAAATACCGGACTTTGCATAAAATTCTCGACGAGCAATTACGTAAGAATCATTACTCTTAAAAAATCCCTCCACATCGAACGCGCGATGCTCCCTCGAACAAGCCGACGTCGTGACTGACGAAACCGCACAATCAATAACTCCAACGGCGCCAACCTTCCTTACGCATAGTTTATGACCTTTTAGAATAATCGTATTAAAAATATAAATTTGCCGCCCGACATCCTGTAGAACGATTATTGAGAAACAAAAAATTATTTAATTTACCACTTAAATTTTTTCAGTGTAGCAAAAGTAGATGAAAGTAAAATAAGCTTAAAAAAAATTGGTAATTGAAATCATTTAGAAAAACAATCTGCGAACAAGAGCAAAACTAAGTATCATGGCATACGATTTTTAACCATAATGTACTTTTACCTACCTTTACATCGGTCTGACTGCCATTCTGTATTTTTTTGGCTGTTTTTCTATCTGGTTGCTTGCAGAGCAGCAAAAAGACTATTTAATCTGTAGTACGACAATGAAAAAGCTTAAAGTTGTCAACTACATGGAAATATGTTGAAAGGTGTGAATGCTAAAAATAACAATTTTAAGTATTAAAAAAAAGTACAAATTAGTGTTTATGCCCTTAAGAGAGGTAAAATAAGGATCTTCAAATAAAACGGAACTGGCAGGGAAAATGAATGTCAGTGGTCATGAGGTCATCTTAAAAATTTTTTTAATTTTTATTTGTTAAATATATGTAGCTATAACATATATGTAGATTCTAAAATACTGGTGTTTTTAATATTTTTATAAAACATTTTATTGGTTCTTACACCAAATTGTCAGTAGACTTCAATCAAATTCTTGAAAAAAACTCATGAATATTTTCTGCTTTTATAAAATAGCCTCAATAAACTTATTGAGAATTATTATAAACAAATCAAAACATCAAAGAACCTTTCAAAAAACTCAACAAAACATTTTTCATTTTTCAACTGCCCTGAATTTATTATTCAATATTTATGAGTTTTTTTTTCGAGAGTTTGGTTAAATTCTACTGACAACTTAGTGTAGGAACCAATGAAATGCATATAGACAGACACACTTAACCTTAAACATTGTGAATAAACTAAAAAAGCCGGTATCAAATTCTGAATAATATTTAAACATTTTTTATTTATTTTATTATTTTGATTACTTATAATACTTATATGAAAAATGGAAAATAGCTTTCATGTAAAATCATCTAAAATCTATTTTGGAGCTTCTTGACCGCATAAAGGAACGGGCCAAGGTATTCATGGGTGACGCTGAGGTATCCAACAGTCGCGATTCATTTGAACGCCGTCGTGGGTCTTATTTCACTATTCTATCGATACTACAATGGAATGAGCTCTGAATAAATCAGGAAGATTGTTACCAAAACCTTGGATTGTTTGCGTGATACTCGTCTTTAAAGTGGCCCGTAAATCGCACTATATATTGCAGTGAAAGGCGTTCTTTAGTTAACCGGTTCGTGTGTGGAATACACTTCATAAAGATGTTTTTCATATCACGTTTAATATCGAGAAATTTAGGTCAAATATCCATAAACATTTCTTCCTGTGTCCTCCTTTCCATAACATATTTTTCTAATACCAACACAAAGCAATGCATGTATAGGCGCCATCCCCTTAGTTCTGAGTATTAAAGAAAAATATTACATAAAAGGATTGAGAAATAATACAGATCACAATAATTCAATCACGGATATAGTATGATGCATTTTTTGGTAGATTAAAAATTTCAGAAAATTTTATATAAGTTTTGTCTCTGAAATACCCGAATAAATGTTTTAAAAGCTTTTTCGCAATTAGGCACCCCTAGAACTGCAAAAAGTTTGCTTCTGCCATTAAAAAACATCTTTACAAGATTGTAGAGCTCTGTTGTGGCAAAGAATACAAACTTGTAAGGGATTTCCATCTGGTATAATAAAATACAAAAACAAAGATTGCAACGTAACAAAACAAATTTATAAAATGGCATTCGCATACAGTCGCATAAATATCTTCATGCTTTTAGTAGTTGTGTTGGTAAATTAGTGTTGTTACTCTGTACAAGTGTCGTTTCTTCTTTGCAACATTTTTTTTATTTTTATTTTTGCCAACACTTGTTTTGTAATTTTAGTCATTTTTATATAGACTAAGTAAAGGAGGAGCACATGTATATGAAATTATATTTATCCCAGCTTGTTACAAAACAAAAAGCTGCTGTATTTCATTGCAATTATATTAACTCGATTCCCTTAAGTTCTGAATGCAAACCTTTAATAAGAAGAGTAACGTTATTTAAGGAAGAAAAACTAAATTGAAAAGACTTAAGATTAAATGGACATTGTCTTAGTTTTTTTTATACATTTGTAACCACCCCCTCTGTTCTAAGCTTCGGAAAAAAAGGTTGCTGCCATTTTGTGAAATAAATATCCTTTTCCAGAGTTTTGAAATTATCTTACTTTTGACATAAGGCTGAGGTTAAAAACAGCCTAACAAAATAATAAGCTTTGATGAAATCCTGTGATTTTGATGCTTGCTGCAAACTGCCAAAGTGCAAGATATGTGTTCAGTTTCCCAGTCCGAATATCATGTTATCAAGGTTTCTAGTTACTTTATATGGAATAAAAATCTTTGCTGTGTTGAATGCACCGGAGCGACAGTAGGCTACCGGTAAGGAAGTTTTAACTACTGGGTTAACCAGCTATCAGATTGTTATTTGCGTAGTTCCAATATGCTTGTTTAGCCTGCTTTATTCTATTTTTCTTTGTTTTAAACACCAACACTAAATTTAACTGATTTACCGTAAACACGCAACTGTCAAAGTGCTCTTTTCATTTTCGTATCACTTTCATATCCATTTCTGCTATTTTCTTCTACAGATAACTCAAAGAGACCAAACCAGAAATTGTAATTGAGCGATATGTATTATCCTAAACGCTTTACTAAACTAGACAGCTAAAATCTAGATCCGTTGTCTGACTATGTAGCTTAGGTACTCTTTTTAACAAGAAGAGGGTAATGCCAAACTTCAGGCTTCTAATTGAACTACCCAGTCTTTTTAATTGGCAAAGTTTGGCCCATACAGCATCCTTGTGGCTTTATTTACTTGGTATATAGGACACTGCATTTGGCGTTCGTTGCACTTTTTTTATGGGCATAAGTTCAAGAGTTAGGCATGAATCCTGAAAAATAGAGCTAGTCTTTCACACCAAAAAGTATAGGATTTGGGATTTAAGAAAATCATTAATCGAAGGTGTGGAGTCCAATAAATAAAAATAAAAGTAAATAAAAGTAAATAAAAGTAATATTTACACTTTAAAAAGCAGAGTGGTTTGTTGGTTGAATGGATAGAGCGTACGCCTTGCAACCATAAGGCCGCAGGTTCGAGTCGATGCTGGGACAGGTTATGCATGTAAAAGTAAACAAACAAATAAAATTAATTAAATTTCTTTGTAATAAAGTAAATTAAAAATAACATAAAAATAAAAATATATGTAATAAAAAAATTTAATAAATATAAATAAATAGAAAAATATTTTTTTTAAATTTTTTAAAACTCAACTAAAATTTTTAATTAAATCAATTAAGAAGTTCATTGATAATTTTGTTCAATTTTAATGAAATTTTTTTAATTGATACTATAAATTTGATTACAGGCTGAGAATCAATACAAATTCAATTGGGATTACAAATTTTTTGATTGAAATCAATTTTGTATATTTTCTGTGTACACGCTGTATTGTTTAAAACTAGATTATATGCTTAATTTTTTAATAAAAAATAATCGATAAGTTGTTAAAGGTTTGGAGAGCTTATACAATACTTGTCGCTTTATATTCTGTTAAACTAGGTGGGCCAAACAGAGTCATCTGATATTGTTTGGATCTTAGTTTTTTCTGAATGAAAAATTTCGATGCTGTTTTTTGATTAAGTTTATATGAACCTTTCAAATTTTATTTGTTCAGTCGAGAAGGTGATATCGGCCAAATAGGAGCCGTCACAATTGATTGCTATACGGACTTTTTTTAGGGGCATTTTTCATCACTTTGGTGAGACTTTGGGCAACAGTCTCCCGTGCTTGCGTCAAATATTGTCCTTGAGGGCTTCCTGCCTTGTTTATGTAAACACAGATCTTCAAAAAAAACCCCCCAAAAATCAGTCTGGAATGGTTTAATCGGGCGATCTTGCGGGCCAATGTAAATTGCTAAAACGAGAGATAAGGAGACCCGGGAACGCCGCCTTTAAAAATTCGGTTGCGGCTCGCGCAGTGTATGCCGTTGCCGCATGTCCTCCTGTTTTAATTCGATCAATTGCGGTAGAAAAAATTTGGCTTAGATTGACCTATAGTGCGCACCACCCACTGTTGTCGTTTGACCAGCGACCCGATGACCCCTCCAGCGTGAACAGCACACCATGCAGTCACTTTGACTGGAAAAACTGGCTCCTTGTGCGTCACTCGTAGATTATCGGTGCCCCAGAAGCAATAGGTTTGCTTGTTCACGTACCCGCTGAGGTGGAAATGAGCCTCGTCGCTCACTACGATTTTTGTTGAAAAACCGTTTACTTCGGCCTTGATATTGAGGATGACTTGGGCGTAGTTTACACGCGTTTAGCAGTCGACACGCAGTAGCTGATGCAAAGACTAGACTTTAGTCGGGAACATGCGCAAATTTTTGACCAATATTTGCCTTAGCGACGATCTGCTGATGGCTTATTGTGAGGCATGCCATCTGTTCGATGTTTCTTGCAACAGTTCCACATCCTTGTCAACGGCGGCGATATTTTCGGCAGAACTGGCACTCTGGGACCGGCCACTCTTGGCAGCATCTTGTGTGGTCCCATACTCTTTAAGGTTGGTGGGTAAACGGGGCAGTGCTTGCGCAGTTGGTGCCGGATTACCGGGAAATTGGCGACGTGATTCGCGTTTCGGCAACACAACAGACGAATTGATACGCAAAAAAGTAGACAGGATTATTTCGCGTTCTTTGGGAGTGTATCGCTCCATGGCTGGTTCACTTACATTTTACAACTTTCTAGTTTACAAGAATCAAAACAGATTTGGAATTGGCCGCTATTTGCAAAAATAAGATCATCTTCCTAAAGGGTGATTTCTTTTGATTATTTTGAATTCGCATTTTTTTGGCTTTTTGTAAATTTTAAGTAGAATCCTCTCATTGCAAAGCTTAAGTGAACAAATTTTTGTGTCTTCCAAAATAAGCGCTTGAAACCATTTTTAAGCTTTTAGTGCAAATCTCTTTACATTATCGATAACACAAATAAAATGCCTGCAGTATTTGTTCTTACCAGCAACATTATCGCACTCATCAACATCGAATAAGCATTGTTGACATGTATGTTGTTTGGTTAGCATGTGTGGTAGGGTACACTGTGCTAAAGCACTAACAATAAACGCTTACAAACATTACACCAAATTAAATGTCACAAATGTGATTAAGGGATTAATATAAACATATAATATTAAAATGAAAAACAGTTGCGGTGGAAACGCTTTCAACTTTATAACTTTTTTTTGTTTCGTTGGTACGATAGGTAGTCACAAGCTATCAGCTTATGTTGCTTTGAATATGTGTAAAGCGAAAAAAACCTCCTTTTCATAAGGACTATTGTGGTTGAAAGTTATGTTGGAAAATTTTTGGGTTTGAAATTCTAAAGACGTAAAAAGTCTTATATTCATTTATGTATATTTATTTTTAATAATCCTTAAATATTTTAGTATCAGCCTTTTACTAGAAATAAAGGTTTTTACTACGTTATATCAACCTTAGTGTAGTCTTTTTATTATCAAGCAAAGATTATTTTCTAATGATACTAAATATCTGCCCACAACTGTTCAATTCGTGATTGTTCTAAGAGTTCTTGCCACTCTATAAAAACATTGTTTTCATTATGGTTAATTTGGTATTCGTACAGCTGTGCTTTTCAGCTTAAAGCAAAAATAAAACTTATACATACTTACAACTACAACAATTACAAAAAAAATAAAAACATTTCTCTCTATATAAAGTGATAATAATATAAACCAAAGAACAACTTTGTTCCACTTGTTTAACTTTTATACTTTTACATTGTGTTGAATTGTTTTTGCTGCTCTTCTTCTTCAGCATTTTAGTTCATGCTTTCCGGGCACGAAGTTAATTTTTATTTTGTTTTTTTACATCCTTGTGTGTTTGATATTTGAATACCATCCATGATTGTGTAAAAATTTTGGAAACAAAACCAACACAATTCATACAATGTTGTCGAGACTTAAAGACTTTTGAGACAACAAATTAAAATTATATGGTTTTATATTTTTTTTGGGATTGTGTGGGTTGAGTAACAAGGACTGGATGAAAAGATTTTGTAAAAGGTATAAATATGAGTAGAAGAAGATATAAAGTAAATGTGAATTGAAAGAAAAGAACTTATGTGACAACAAAAGTTGCTTTCCCTTATCAATATACAATTTTCTCTATTTATGAATCCAGCTAAGTTTCTCAAAATAACTTCTGAAACCCACTTCGCATTCTAGTTTAGATCTCAAGTTTATTTCGGTGCCAACATACAAAGACTTAACCAAATGTTTATATCCTGTTATTGGCTTTCCTAAAAACTTGTTATAGTATGTGTGTTCTGCCAAGTTAATATTTGTGTAGGAGTATATGTTTGAAAATTGTTATGGTTTTTGTTTAAATTGTTTTTAATAAGTTTTTATTGGAGAACATTTATATGCATAATACATGTTAATTAGCAAAATTTTTAATATTTATTTTGTTTAAATAATACAAACAAAATGTAAGAAGATTTTGATACGATAAATTGGCTTTTGAAAACATTTAATTTATTCTATGTTCAAAGGCATTTGTTTTGTGGTTTGAAAACCACAACAAAATTCATTAAAAGATTTGAAGCATTAAAGCTTTGGAAAAATATTTAAAATAGAATAATCGCTTATACAAAGTCAATTTAATTTATATAGATATAAGAAACTAAAAAGATATTAATCTATCTTAATCTGTTGTACTTGAAAATCCGTTTTAACCGGGATCACTGATCCTTTACACAAGAATAATTTTGAGGAGTTCCCATCACAATTAGTTTTAACTTGTTATGAAGAATTAAAATGCTCATTTTACACCAATAACTACCATAAATTGTAACCAATGGAGAAGCATGTTCTTGGATCTTTAAAGAAATATTTTATACCAAATATTTAGACTTATTTCTCACAAAAAACATTTAAGGATCAATGGGTATTTGTAAATGTTTAAAATCGACCATATTGACATTTAGAAAATATGGGAACACTGGTCGTGTTTCATGCAAAATAGCAGAACTGCAGGGGCAGTGGAAAATTTGTGTTAATTAGAGTTGAAATATAATCACTCTGGCGTCAGCGGAAGCCCTAATAATAAAATGATTCTTTTCAGCCTCATTTACTTAGCTTGCAGATTCAACATAGCTTTAGCTGGTATCAATCGATTCCATTAACCAAACTTAGAATCGATTTTCAGGCGCCTTGATCTTCTGCACTTCTTTTTCAATTTTTGACACTAAGTTTTACGATGTGTTCCTTTACCTGATCCTTCCTTCACCAGGTTCGCATTTAAATGACTTTTTATCTGGAGCATCTTCGTTCATTCTCAAAACATGATCTAGCCAACGTAAACGTTAAATTTTGATGCGCGTAACTACGTCAATGTCGGCAAACAGCTCATACGGCTCTCGGTATATACGACACAAATTTTCCATAAAATCCCCCACTCGAAAACTGCAAGCACTGCCTTATCTGCTATCCCAAGTAAGCATTCTTTAGAACCATATAATATAAGTGTCTTGACAAGATTGTTTTTTTTTGTCGGGAGATGCCTTTACTTTAAAACTGCTAACTTTGTCCAAAGTAGCATCTGTTGACCAATAGCGTTCTTTCTTATTTTTTTCTCAATTTTTTTTTTGTTAATGGCGGTGCTAAGGTAGTTAAAATTGTGCGTTTATATCATCAACTTGGTTTTATCTGTATTTACTTTCAGACCCAATTGGGCTGATCCTTTCTCTACTTTTTAAAAGGTGGAAGTTACTGCTCACAATGTTCGGCCTATGAGGCGATATTGTCAGCGTAAGGGACATTTCTATTCACATTTGCATCTCGTAACGCCGTTTTAAAGAGGACGCTAAAAAAATTACACGAAAAGCGTTCACCTTTTCTGACACCTCGTTTGGTTCCAAAAGGCTAAGGCCTAACTTAACTGGGAAATGCGTATCAATTACGGCTTTCCTGCAGACTCGTGCTAATTTTGCAAGGATGCCATGCTCAGACATATCTTGAAACATATTTGAACTTATGGGGCTGTCGAAAGCGACCAATTGTAAGTCTTACAAAATTTCCCCCATAACCTATAGTTTTTGAAACACCAACGAAAAAATATTCCGAAGATCTTAATGATCAATTCTTTTGAAGTGAACACCACAGGACAAGCAGCAAACTTAGTACCACTACTTCAATTGCAGAGTTAAGCGTAGTGGTGAAGCTAAAAGATATCTTAACATTTTGGGAAAGTATTTTGCAGTTTCAGAAAAGTCTTCCAAGGAAAGGCGATAACTAGCTAAATTAATGATTTATTTGCAGTTTGGTTTTTTAAATCAAGGATAATCATGTCTTAATTCACTTGCACTTTTCCTGGTTTCCCTTTTGGGTTTGAACTAAAACTATTTGCTTTGCTTAATGTATCATAAATTTGCCAGAATATTCCTTTGACTTATATTTATTAAGTTTGATCTTTTCCTCGTTAATCATTAGTCCAATAATTTTTTCCCATTTCTAAAGGAAGCACCAGTTACCTTTCTAACAATGCCAATGTCTTCTGCATATGCAAGAAGCATAACAGCTTTAGTGTTCATTCTGCCTGTTTGCTTTTTCCAATGCTAAAAAGCTTGCATGTTCTTTTTTATAAGTATGTTATATAAGTTTCAGGGTAAGCTATCGCCCTTTCAAAGACCTGTTGTAGCGGTAAATGGTTTAAAAACCTTGCATCTTATTTTATCTGATGATCAGATCAGCCGCACGGAGCCATTTGATAAACGCATACAAGTTTTGATGGAATCTTCTTCGCAGACTTCGTTTTAAAAAACTTTTCTCTTACCATCAAGTTAAAGGCAGCTCTGCAGGCAATGAACAGTTAACATGAATGGCTTACATTCTGCGGAACTAAAAGGATTTTAAAAGTTAGATCAATAGTTGGCTGATTTGCCCAAGACCCCACTTAAAATGCTTTATCACTTTGACGTGTTTGATCTTCAACAATTTACCCAACCTTGATGAATACTTTCATGCTTTCAGGTGATGAAGATTAGCTGACCTAAGCAGTCTTTACTTTATTTTCTCTGGTTCTATACAGGTCTAAAAGAATAGACTAGAACGTTTTCCTACCACATTCACTATTTATTGTTCTTAAGCCGTTTGACCTAATTTGATTAAATTCTTCAATAGCTAACAACCTAAAACAAATTTTCCACAAATCTTTAACAGACTTAACGTATCGGAAAACAGATTCATTTTTTATCCCCACACGATGTTACCCAGTAAAAAAAGTGAGGAAAAAGAAGTAGAAAAAACCCAGAGCTAGCTTATAATGCCATCCTTCGCTATGTGTACCGTATTAAGCGATATGATGGAACTTCTTCCCAT
The DNA here is from genome assembly GCA_963583895.1 of Melanophora roralis. Lineage (NCBI taxonomy): Eukaryota > Metazoa > Arthropoda > Insecta > Diptera > Rhinophoridae > Melanophora > Melanophora roralis. The sequence continues at coordinate 18,338,555 of OY757188.1, forward strand.
TCTAAGTCTTTGTACGGAGTTGACCTTGTTGATCTACTTAGGATTCGATCTTTAATTTTACTCCATAAGGTAATATACACCAAAGAGCCAACTTATTTATTTGAACGCCTTCAATTTGCACGATCTAGAAGAGGAAATAATCTTATTCAATTCCGTTACCGTACTTTAATCTCTAGTTGGCAATTTTTTATTAATACTATTAGTCTGTGGAACTCATTACCCAACTATTTACAAACTACAGACAACGCTTTACTGTTTAGAAATGAATTGTTTAAAAATGATTTGGTCTCAAATTTTAAATTATAGTAAATATCGATTCACTTCGCATTAAATATGTTTTTCTTTCTTTAAATTTTTCTTTTTTAATCTTGTTATGGAGTGGTTTCCAATTATATACATATATATATTTTTTTTTTTTTTTTTTACCTGTTTTATTTATTTTTTGTTTAACTTATGTTGTTTTTTTTGTTTTTATAAGTATCTATTTGTACGTAAAATATTTCTAACTTTTTTAATAATTTTAATATTGTAATAATTATCGAAAATTGATTGTATTGTATTATTTTTACCTGTTTATATTTTTTATGTTATTTTTATTTCATTATATATTTTTTTTTGTTTTTATAAATATCTATTTGTACATTAAATATTTTTAATATTGTAATAACTATCGTAAATTGGTTGTATCGATATAAGATCACATACTGTAATTAAAAAGATTTATATCTTGTTGTATGTGATATCCACATTAAGTAAATAAAATAAATAAATAGCTTACTTGAATCACTTGAAATTTTGAGGAAAAACCAATGAATTTTACATAGGGTTGTCTTTGGAGGGATTCTATTTATTTTTGCAAAATTTAAACCGCATATAATCAACATTTTCGATGCTACAAAATTTCCATACCAAGGTGTTATTTTGAAGTAGATGTAAAACTTGATCTTTTTATGTGGTGAAAAAACACTCCTACTAAGGAAGGAATTTTCTGATCTAAAATGCGATTTTAATGTTCTTTTTATACCCTTCACATAGTAATAGGGTATATATCACTTTGTCATTCCGTTTGTAATTTCTTTATTATTCATTTGCGACCCAATAAAGTATATATATTCTGGATCCTTATAGATAGGGAAGCCGATTTAGCGATGTCCGTCTGTCCATCTGTCCGTCTGTTGAAATCAAGTTTCCGGAGTCAAATAAAAAGATACAGACCAGGTAATGGTGTCAAACTATTACAAATATCCTGGAAATAATCGCTATTTAAAATCAGCAAAATCGGTTCACTATTGACCGAGATATAAGCGAAAACCCAGAGTAACCCATTTTTTTTAGGACAAAATCCGTGCATATATCCCTATATATCTCAGTAAGTATAGGCACTGTTGCCACAAAACTTGGCACGCATACTCCTAAAGAAGGGACCTAAATAATGGAAAAAGTTTTTTTAGATTGGACCAGGGGAAGGGGTATTTTTCCTACAATTGCACAAATTTGGTGAAATATTGTATGCGCTATATCTCGTAAACTATAACAGCTATTGACTTAAAATGTTCTACAAAAAATAATTTTACGCAAAGACCTACACCTTAAAGAAAAAATTTTTTGAGTGGGGGCAAAAAAAGGGGTAGCTCCCATACAAATCGACAATTATTATAAAATATTCGATACGCTATATCTCGGAAACTATAACAGATATCCACATCAAATGTTCTACAAAAAGTAATTGGAACACAAGGCCTACGCTTTAAAAAAAAAATTTTCGGATGCGGGGTGAAGAAGGGGTAGCTCCCATACAAATTAACAATTTTTATAAAGTTTTCCATACGCTTCTTCTGGAAAACTATTACAGCTATCGACTTCGAATATTCTACAAAAAGTAATAATCAAATAATTCATACATTTTGGAAAAAAAGTTGGAGAAGAGCAGCGGGACTAGAACATTTAATAAGTTTCATCAACCTTTAAATATGGATAATGTCGAAAATTTTTAAAACTTTCGACCTCAAATCTTCTTCATCTATTTCTATTATTCATACGAACGTTAAAATTTTGTTATTTTTTCTATGGGCTTTAAAACTCGCACAAGGTTTTTTATTATATTATTTGCAGTAGAAAACTACTCGGCTGGGTATATTTAAAGACCAATGTGAAGGGTATATAAGATTCGGCACAGCCGAATATAGCGCTCTTACTTGTTAAATCTAGCTTTTTATGTGATATAAACCTAAAATTTATCACAACACTTCAACCAAGTGTAAATTGTTGCTCAATACAAATGAAACAATGACATCGGCGATTCATTTATAATGCCAGTTTTTATTTCTGCATTTAATTAAATGCAACAAAACCAGAAAATATGCAATAGCATCTTTAGATGTGATTTAAATGTGGTCTGTAAAAAATCGCATAAATTTTTTTTTTGCTGGGTATGACCGCAGGTGGGTATTTTGATTAGGGTCTTACTGGTTGATAGAATTCTCTAGCGACGCTTTCGTTTTTCCTGCTGTATTTTCTTATTTTAGAAATTTAAATTTTTTTTTTCCTTTTGCTCTTGGTATCATTCTAGCACAGCTATAGTAGAGGATTGTCTACATCTTAAGTTTTAAGCATCTGTGATGGCCTTTCGCTTTTCGCTACAAACTTGGTTTCTTTGGAGCCCCTTTAGGCAACCGATTTCTTGTTCAATGGATTTTTTTCAGAGAGCTGTGTAGGTGTTACCAATGCCCGCTGATATCATCAGAAGTAGAATAGATGGTGCTTGACCTTTGTGAATACATTTCTTGAAAATCCTATTTGTGTGTGTGTCATGTTCGTGTTTTCCGACACTTCGCCAAGTGCGTTCCTTTGTTGTTGCAAGGAAGTAACTTGAATATATAAAAGACATATTGCTAGCAACAGCAAAGTCGATCACACCTTTCTGTTATACGAAGACTTAATGTACCAAGAATCATATCAAAAATGTTCGTTGAGACATTAAAGTCCCTAAGTCTCCTTTAAATGCGCGTACAGCTTGGTCTTTTCTTCTTTCTCGTTTGTCATCTCATTAGTACAGAACAGGCTAACTGAGAAGATGTGTGTCTATTGGGGTGACTACTAGAACTGGTCTTACTTTCATGACAATGGATATAGATGTCTCATTCGTTCATATTATAAGCATCAAGTCCTTTCCATTGTAATTTTTGTTTGAGGGTGATGTCAGATTTTTGTTCCTAAAACACATCTGCAAGTGGATTGAGGAACCTGTCCTGAGGTGTGCACTTACAGTCAAAAGCATTTCCGTAAATTAAGGTCCTTTTAATATTTGTGGCAGTCAAGAACCATATCGGAATTCCATTCATTGTTATCAATTGCGTTCTTGTTATAGAGGGGTTTTCAGCAAATATAAGACCCATTGTAACCTCCTAACATTAGAAAAGGTTTCGGCGCTTGCACGTAAACCGTCCTCTTGGGATTTGTCAAGACAATGTTGTTAGGAATTCAGCACTTGGAGGTTGGCAAAACGTCTTAAGGTTTTGCTGTTTTCATCGCATTCTTCGCATCGGCCACCAGTAATAGACAACGACTAGTGTGACTCTAGTTAAGAGAGATGGCAAGTAAAGTGATGTGCACAGCCAGCAACTTTCGCCCACTCTATTCTTGTTCATGACTATTTAAAGTGGCAGGTCTCCTTTCATAAAGGTGTCCTTGTGACAAATTCTGTAATAGATCGTTGCTCACCAGGATTGCTCTTTGCAAAGTGAGATTCGAAATAGTTAATTTTTAAAATCTTTCAGAATTTTAAATTTTTTTCAACGTATTTTTCCCACATAAAAAATTGTCTTAATATTTTCTATTTAACAGAAATTTTAACAAAATCTCTTACACAAGTACAAAATCTTTTCTACGAACTTAAATAAAGAAATTGATTTTTTTTCCAAAAACCCAATCGACCGTAACTAAATACATGACTTAAGTAATTTGCAAAAAAATATATATTTAAGGACAAACTATTAAGAAAGAATTCTGCTTAAGGCAGAACAGAAGAGGGTCATAAATTCTCTGTTGTCTTTTTAATGTCCTTTGAAGTTGTTGCCGATTTTATTGTTTTAGCTTAACTGTTCTTTGACTTTGTGACAATAAAACAAAGAAATGAGAAACCAGTAATAATAAATGGAAAAAACTAAATTTTATTTGTTTCATTCAATATTTGTGCAAACTAAGCAAAATAATACTTTTTTTATTTTTACTTTTTTTGTTTTAAGGCAAACATTTCCTAATAAAAATTTAGGCATCCTTTGTTGCGCACAAGTAAGCCATGAAACAAAAATAAGGCAGTAGAAAACCGAAAGTCTCTATTGTAAGAATTTTCACTGAACATGGCCTTGAGAGAAGACCCACATCAATTGCTGTATTGTCTTAAATATATATTTCTTCTAACTACAATCAGTAGCTCTATTTAATATCATGTTTAGTTAGTTTCTTTATTTAATGTTTTTTCTTGCCTTTTCATTGTTACTTGCGATCTTGGCTTCTACTGGGTATTTTTAAACGCACACACAACCAGGATAATGACTAAACAATGTGTCAAATATTGTATTTGCTTGACAATTGCCAATTTGATCCCTTGTTTAACAAATCCCTTTTTATATTAATGACACCTAAACTGAAAAACAGAACTCCTACAAATTTCCAAGATTTTTACAAACTGTTTGCTAAGAAATTTAAAAAAAATCAAATATTTGAATTAAGGTTGATGGTTTTTATTTGTTTTTCTGCTTTTCAGGAAAAATATTTGTGCGTGTTCTCAAGCTGTCATTCCTTCTTTGAAGATTAAAGGCAAATACCGAGACTTAGATTATGAAAATAATATGTGTCATTTCCTGCCAAACAACAAGAAAATATTTAAACGTTAAATTTCAGGTGGTCCAAAACTGAATCTTTTTGTTAAAATAGTTTTTTAGTTCTAAGAAAGTTGACGGAATTAAACTAATAGTTAAGAAATGTATATGTATCAAGTAGGGGAACTATGCATTTGTGTGGATGCTTGCCATACCAGAAACTAAAAATAAAAACTGAATTTCAATTATAACAAACGATCTGGAATCACCTTTTAAGTCTACTAAAGCATCTCCGTTCGTCAATCTGGCTGGGAGTCCATATATTTTTCTAATTAAGGTATCAATCTAATTTAAAAGATATGATGATAATATTTGCACCCATTAAGATTTTAGTATATGAATCAAGTCAGCAAATACAACCTACTACAAATACGACCCCATTAACACAGCCAAATACAGGGTGTCTGGTGTCATATACATATATTTTCAAACTTATATAAAAAACGTAAAAATTGATACAAGATTTTATTAAGAGAACTCAACGATAGAATAAAAATAGGTTTGTATTTTTTTAGGAGTATGTCAACCAGATGCTTTCCGACGAGTTCAACACACTGTTAAAAACTGAGCCTTGTATTCTGCCCCGCACGTTGTAGTAAACTTTGTTCAATTAGGCTGATTTCTCAGCGAGCATTTTCTTATAAAGCCATAATAGATTGGGTGGTGGCATTACAAACCCTCTCTTTCAGGAAACCCTATAAAAAATCCGTGGGAGTTTGGGATGTCTCCAAAGCGACTGATGGAGGAAATTTTCCCAAAGCAAATTCATCGAAGCTCTGGCTGTGTGTTTGCAGTTATCTATCCTGTTAAAACCACGTGTGTAAGGATTGCAATGGATAAGCTCGCAGGTTTGGAAAGAAGAATTCCGTAATCATGCATCGATAGTTTAGTTTTTACCGTGTGTGACGGCAACATGTTTTGACAAATCGCTTTTATTTTGATCAAATTACAAATACGGCACAGAAGGCTTTTAAGAATGTGCTGAAATTTTTAATTTTTCTCATTATCCTTTATTTGGCAAACCTTTCTTTGATAATTTTTTGACAAACAAAAAATGCAATTTTCCAATTCTTAAACTAAAGGTAAATGTTGAAATTTTGTATTAAATAAAAAAGCAACTTGCTGTCATTATCTCTTATCAGGCTTACGCAGAAATTTTTTTACTACCTGTACATTTTTGGGATTTAAATACCCAGTCGGCTAAAATGGGTTAAAAACCATTAACAGAACTTTTTCTAGAACACAAATGGCCTCCACCAATACAAAACTTAACTCGATTAATTTTTAAAAAACTAAGAACAGTGTCGTGACATTTATTTTTAAAACTTATATCAGATCTTAATGCGATTTCAAATTCATTTCCATACTTTTTACAATACGAGCCACCACACGAGATGGATCTTGTAGTAGCTCTGACATTTTATTTATGACACATCTAATACTCACATCGAGTAAATTTTGCAGAACCTTAAAATTTTGTCCCTTTATTGTGTTTCAAGATTATCCATAACAAAAGACCAACTTTTAAATTTTTTAAAATCTTTAGGCCTCCTCTAGGGGTTGCGACATGCATGATTCCATGCCCCAAATGGGACTTAATGTCATTTCAGCTAGAAAACCCACTTATTAACCAACTTATCGTTATAAATTTCCAGAAGTCATTAATTTCGGGATAGTAAAAGGTATATGCCCGGAACTTGTTAAGGTTCAAATTTGGTTGGATCTGTTTTTAGACCATTCGCCTACAATAATCGTCATAAGCGTTCATCAACAAATCGTAGCTAGTTATTTTGTTTTATTTTAAAGCGTAACTTAAATCAAATATAGAAAATACAAGGTGAACCAAAAGAGGTCAACCGATGTTGTTTGGCTTTCATTTTTTTACTTAATGAAAAATTTCGATTCTGTTTGCTTTAATCTTTAGAATTTTATTGATCAAGTTGTTTGCTACACAGGCTCGTTTGATGGCATTTTTTATCACTTGGGCTCTTATTGAGGGCTTGCAGGGTCTCGTAATTTTTTACATAAACGCGGGACTTCAAAAACCTCCCAAAAAAAATCTCGAACGGTAAAATTGGGCGATCTTGCGGGCCAATGTTAATCGCCAAAACGAGAGATTAGGCGCCACCTCCAGAATATTGTATCCTCCAGCTCTAACTCATTAAATTGAGACAGAAAAAACTTTGCTAACATGGGCCTATAGCGCGCACCATCCACTGTTGTCGTTTTATATGCGACGGCCTTAAAAAAAATGACCCAATGACTCCTCCAGCGTAAACAGCACACCATGCAGTCACTTTGAGCTTAATTAATGGCTCCTCGTGCATCACTCGTTAATTTTTGGTGTCCCTGAAGCTCTAGTTTTGCTTGTTCACGTACCCGCTGAAGATGAAAAGTCGTCCACTTTGGCCTCGATATTGCGGATGGCTTGGGTGTAGGTTACACGCGTTTTGCGACCAACAGGCAGCAGATAATGAATGAAGTGGACTTTGTACGGGAACATGCGCCTTAGGGGCAACCGGCTAACGGCTAATTGCGAGACTAGCGTGTGGTCGATGTTTCTGGCAACAGCTTGACATTTTCGCCAACAGCGGCAATATTCTCGGCAGAACGGGTGCTCTGGAGCCAGCCACTTTTGGCAGCGTCTCGTGTGAAACCATACTTTTCAAGGTTAGTGGCCAAATGGTGCAGTGTTTTCGCAGTCGGTGCCAGACGACCAGGAGATTCTCGTGGTGACGGAATTCTCATTGCGCCAGCACCACAGACGAATTGTAACGCAAAAAAAATAGACACGATTATTCCGCGTTCTTGGAAATTGTATCGCTCCACGTCTTGTTCGCTTGTATTTTACATCTGCCTTGTTGACAAATGTCAAAACAGATTTTGTAGTGGCTGCCACTTACAAAAATAATCATCTTCCCGTAGGCTGAGTTCTTTTGGCCCACCTTGTAAAACAAATTCTTTGAAATTACATTCTAAAGAGTCTAGATACCGATCCTTACACGAATTATTCTCTTAAAAGACCCGTTATTGCAGAACCACCCCTGTGTAGTCTAAGAGGATCGTATTCAAGAGAGAAAGAAAAAAATTGTGATTTGCTTGCCAATCATTTAAGGAAAGTATTCCCTTCCAACACTTCTATGTACATGGAACAATTGTGGCTGACGTTCCTCAAGTTAGCATTCCAAGACCATTCCTCTACCTTCATGACCCAGTAGACATGCCAGATAATAGCCAAACACATACCATTTGCTGATTATGTTGCTTTCCTTAGTATTTGAAAAGGTCTAAAAGAGGCCTCGAAGCAACTACAGTTGACATAAATAAAACCTAAAGCAGCCAAAGTTCATTGAATAATTGTTAAAAGACCTGTGCTTCTTCTTAGATTGAAACTTCCACTTTACAAATTGTTTCTGAAGTCAATTTGGTGATATGGGCTTAAATTATGGGGCCTCAACCTCCAACGTTGCAACGTAGAGAAAATTTAACGTCGTCAAAACGAAATCCTACGTATGATAAATGGGGCTTCTGGGTATATAAAAAACGTAAAATTTAATGATAAAAACTTTTTAACAAAATAAAAAACCTATTAAGACCTCTTCAAAATCCTGCGAAAGAAAACTTTTTCAAACATCTGTTTAATTAAAATGTTTCAATTTGGCAAAACTTCTTCAACAACAGTAATTTTTTTCTGACTGATTCCTCTTTTTAAAATTAGTATTCTAAAGTGTCGTATTATTTTGTTTTTTATAATCCTTCATTTCTATTTAATTACACATAAACACAAGTGTCAAGTTTACTTTAACAGTTTTAAAATAAATGTGCACTCATTCATATAAGAACAACAAAAACAACCACATTATTGTCGTCATATTTCTTTTAATCCTTAAACAGAGGTCCTTTAGGAATAGCTCATGTACCAGTTTCTTTCTCTTTTTCTCTTTAACTTTTTGCTGGTTTTCTGTCTCTCTTTAATAACAATTTTTAAATGTTTTGTGTTTAATCTACTTTTACTATTGCTTAGAGTTTTTGATGTGTAAATGTGTAATGATTGACATGATATTAAATGACAACTTAATAAAAAAAAATGTCATATGACACATAGTCAGGCCATCTAACAAAAGAAAAAAAGCTTAATAATTTCAAATAAAAACATTATAACATACGAGTTTGAGTAATAAATGAATTTATATGGACAAAAGGCAGAACAAAGAAATGACTTAAAAAAATTGATGCGTTTGAATAGAAAGTAGTGTTGATACCGTGAGAACAGTTGAACCATGTGAGCATTTATAATTACATATACCTTTTTAAGAAATTATTGAAATTGTAACAATTCAAGATAGTTTTGAAATAAAAATTCTTTAAAATTATTTATAGGGGTTGTTGTTCCACTAGCATTTTATTTCTTCTTACACCAAATCATCAGTATCCTAATACTACAGGGTGTCCGCTGGCAAGGTATACTAATTTATTTTGCCTCCATTTCGGTAAACATTAGCCTTGACAGCTCCTATTTTACATTTTTAAGTAGAGACGTGGCAAATTTATTATCAAAAAATATTCGGTAAACTAATGTGTTTTAACTGTTTAAACATTTTATCAAAATCAATCATAGATTACTGGGCGATGAGAAAGTTATGTAAAATTTTTGGGAGAAACACCGTGCCAACAAGATGCACTATTTATCGTGTAGTTAATGATTTCGAAGAAAGAGGGACTGTAGCTGATAGGCCCAAGCATGGACCGCAACGTACTGCAAGATCGGCTGAAAACATAACTGCTGTTCAATAAAGTTTTCAAAACAATACAAAAACCTTAATTCGATGCCGTGCTCAAGAGCTTTGTTTCAAAAAACAATTTTGGGTACAATTTTGCACAAAAACTTGCATTTGTTTCCATTTAGGATTCAGCTGACACAAGAGCTTCTTCCAAAAGGCACTTACGCCGCCGTAAATATGTTAAGAGGATGTTACAGCTCGCTAATGACCACCCTAAATTTCATGAGCAAATCATAATGAGTGACGATGCACATTTTTATTTAAATGGAATAGTCGGTTCTAGGCGATGGAAAAACCTAAAATTATTCATCAGTCATCTATTAAGAGCGACAGTCTGGTGTGCAATTTGGTCAGGATTCATTGGACCTTATTTTTTTGAAACTTAAAACGGCGTAACGGCAACTGTCAATGGGGAGCGATTTGTTGATATGATTTAAAACTTTTTAGTGCCACAACTGCATGCCTTGGGCTTTGTTAACAAGTGGTATCAAGAAGACGGTGCCACATCGCATGCAGCTAGGATTGGAGCTACTACGAGACCCCTTTCCACAACAAGTTATTTTAAGAAATGGTGATGTTGATTGGCCTTTACGGTTGCCTGCTTTGACTGCTATGGGGGGATATCTGAAAATCAAGGCTTATGCAAACAAACCAAAAACACTGAAGCAACTCAAACAAAAGATTCGTGATGAAATTAATGAAATACCGCGTAAAATGTGTGAGAATGTAATGTAAAATGTGCTCGAGATATCTCGCATTTGTCAGGCACAGGTTTACTTTTATGGCAAAAACTATTACACTAAAAACATGTATTTTTGGTACATTTTTTCATAAAACCTTCACGTAAATCTATTTCAGGATATAATATAATCGAGATGGGTCGGCTGTATCATTCTTATTTGTTTTACATACTACAAATGCAAAACCATAGGTTATCAAAAGTGTATCCTCATAACGTCGAAGATCAAAAAGTATACAACGCTACACAGAAAAAACTGAGTTGTAGAATCAGTAACAAATTTCAGAGAATCAGTAAATATTTTGTCTGGCTGAGGACCTACAACGAAAGTTGTAAATTTAGACAAACAATTTTGCAAGAATTTTAGTTTGTGTTAAAAAATTTTGCTGAACTGGTTAAATATTTTATTTGTCTAGGCGAAAATTTTGTTTGATTTAAAAATCAAATAAAAATATTATTAGAGACTATTAAATAAATTGACTAAAGAAATAAATTATTTTGAACAAGAATTTGTTTGAAAAATTTTTTTTTGTAGTTTTTTGTGTGTATTAAGAAAATAAGTGTTACCAGGTCTTATCAAAGACGGTGAAGTCACCTTCCTGCTTACTATATAAGTAACAATTTCTTTATAAATTAAGGACAGGAATCCCAGACAAATGAATCCCGGGAGGTTAGCATTTCTAAATGCAATAGTGTTTTCACGAAAATGTTTTTTTTAATAATTAGCACTGAGAAGATAGCACCTAAATATGCACTGCATTGAATTTGTATCAGGAAAAAAAGATTATTGGATGGAGAATAAGGAGAGATAGGTTTGTGGATTTTTTACTAAGCAACTCCCTTATCTAAGATTTCTCGATAGGAAGGTCACTCTAAGAAGGTTTACTTCACATATGAACTGTAACGCAGGATGTGATTTATTGGCCAAGTCCACCTCAAAAATGTGTGTTCTTCTTGAAAGACGCGCATGATGCATAAAATTCGAGTTTGAGGAAGAAGTTCCTTAAATCTAATAAACACATTCTAATATAATATTAATAGAACAGTTAAACGCAACCCATACTACCACACACCTCAAGCGAATTTATACGGTTCGATACCTGAACATCAGTAAAGAGTACCTTTGATCACTTTTATACGCACTCAAGTGGCTTCTAAATTGTATTCCATTTTCGGTCGGTTATAGGTTGTATCAATTTAGGAAAGATCAAAGGAGTTAAAGCTATTCCTATACCATTTTAAGAAAACGGACATTGCACTAAATTTTCATGCTCAAAACGTTAAAGGTTTCTGTCTCTGCAAGAGTTATACCATTCATCAGTACAGACAATGCAGCAAAATACATTGCACGCTTATGTCTTGCTGGCATTAAAATTTGCCCTTTTTTCATGGTGCTAATTGGAAATTACTATTATATTCCTATTAGCCTTTCAGGATACATGAGCTGATTTTAAACCCCTTGAAGGAAATTTTGCGCACGATTTGCGTATAGAATCAGTATCAGGGCTTTTGTTTTTATGACAAATTCTAAAAGCTTCCTCGCAAGATCTGACTGCAGGTGTTTAAGGCCTGAATAAACCAGCATCGTTTTCCAGGTCTGCTTAAGGTCTTCTTAACCAAAATTAAAAATTTTGCGAAGTATGGAGAGCAGTGTATGGTGCGCGTTTACTTTTAATTTTATTTCCATATTCAATGTAAAGTTGCCAGAAAAAAATCTTTTAAAAAATTTTACTTAAACCTTTTTCTTTAAAAACTCATGTGTATGTAGGTTTTAAATGTAAAACAGAACCCATTGAATAGTGATTGATACTCCAGTCACATTACCGTAACTGCTTTTTAATATTAAAATATTCAAAAAATGTATTTCTCTGTTTTAAAGCATAACATTCCTTTGACATAATTACTGTCAACATTTATTAAATCAAATTTCAGCAGCCAGTCATTCAGACAGCCCATTAATTGACAACATCGCATTACAGGGTAAGTTAAATGATTGTTGGTGTCATTTAACAAACAAATTTTTAGGTTTCTATTGATTTTGTTCCTTTGTCCTTTTATTTCTTAAATAATGTTTTGTGGTTAAAATTGAGTATTGAAGCGTAAAGAGGCTCTTACGCGCTGTGTAATGCAAGCGTTTTTATTCTGGACCACTTTCAGGATCATATGTATGTTTTTGTATGCACTCCCTTACATTTTTTATTTTGTTTTCAAGTTTTCCAATGTTTAGTTCTGTCATTAAAGTTAAATATAATGTGACGTTCGGGTAAATCTTGCACTTATATGCCGTATTAGATTAGCATTAAATAATTTTAATTGTACGTCACCTCCTATTTACATACGGTTGATTAGTCATGCAAAGATGAGAAGTAAGTTCACATGTTATGTCTGATGAAAGCTGGCGGGTACAAATACATACATATTTTTGTATATAAATTAAAAAAGGGATTGTAGCAGCTAATTAAAGACAATGTGTTAAGTTTTATATTGTAGAAAACTAAAAAGTGTTTTAGAAATATGCAAACAGCCATAGCTGGTATTAAACATTTCTAATAAAAATGTTCGATGAGATGTAAAAACAGCTTCGGAAAAAAGAGCGAAGTACACATCCCTTTGGCCTTTTTTTAAAGTTGTAAAAATTTTTGGTTCAACCTATGTTATGTGTTTTTCGTACCTCCATTTCTCAAAATGGTCCCAGTGAGCTTGCTTGTGTGAAGCCCAGGTAGGTAGATTTGTTGCAGCCCACTTGGGTCCGTTTCTTTAGTCCCTTTGCTATACCGGGGGAAGAGAAAATAGGAAGAGAAAAAAGATATTATAATAGATTATTTTAACGTGAGCAAAAAAATTAGATGGCAATAGAGAACTAATATTTATGGCTGACAATAACCTCCCCGTTAGAGTGCTTGCTCTTTGCATCTACCGCTATTCCTGATATGGGATTATAAGCCGGCTAGGCCAATGTTGAACACATCTGACAGGCTCTTCAATCTATTGGCATCAAGTGTCTTTTCCGAGTGTCATCCCCTGCCGGACAGAATCACATGAGGTACTGTATACTCTCAGCCTCCCCTGAACCCTGATATATTTTACAGAAGTCGTTGAAAGGCAGTCCCAATCTGCTGGCATAAGTACCAAGTCAATAGCGGCCGGTAACGGTAGCCACGGTGTTCCTCCCTAATTCTTCGTTTATCCTGATCAAGAAGAGTTTTGAAACGTTTCGAATCTATCCTCGGCAAAGCAATCCGTGTCCTTCTACATCTAAGTTCTTTGGAGAATCTAGCCCCTGCAATTTTTCCGTAATATGCATCCACGCGGGGCTTACAGAAAGGGGAATGCCATACACAGAAAAAACTGAGTTGTAGAATCAGTAACAAATTTCAGAGAATCAGTAAATATTTTGTCTGGCTGAGGACCTACAACGAAAGTTGTAAATTTAGACAAACAATTTTGCAAGAATTTTAGCTTCTGTTAAAAAATTTTGCTGAGCTGGTTAAATATTTTATTTGTCTAGGCGAAAATTTTGTTTGATTTAAAAATCAAATAAAAATATTATTAGAGACTATTAAATAAATTGACTAAAAAAATAAATTATTTTGAACAAGAATTTGTTTGAAAAATTTTTTTTGTAGTTTTTTGTGTGTAAAAGTGGTCGATTTTTCCAACATTTAATTTGGCACCATTGTTAGAAAGTATATCGGCAATACCGTTGCCTGCATTTGCCCCATGTTCCCTCACCTATGCCAGGCTTACATTAGAGTAAATCGCCATCCAGTTAAGTATACTTGGAGTTCACGGACTACTTGTGATTAGAGCATACATAAGTAATGGAACTGATAGTGGCATGGGTGTCAGTGAGGATCACGATATTTCTGACAAATATCTTTGAGGCAGTGCAGCCTGAAGTCATCTGAAAGTCTTAATGAAATCCGCACTGCACCAATGTATGTATGTGTAGTCAATATGCCTCTACCGACACCACTTTTCCTTTTAGACCCATGTGTTTTTATCGCTAAAAATGGCACAAGAGGCCTTTAAAGTATTTTTATTAGATCTGTGCCTTCAATTGGTAGTGTACCTCTTCCCCTGAATATACAATTGTTGAGTACAGCCTTAGGGGTATCCAACCGCTACAGGTTGATTACATTTAAGTTTTCTTTGTTTATTTTTTGTGCGTCACAATTTCTGCAATCTCAATGAAGTTTGTTTGACGCAGTGTTTTTTTGATTTTACCAATTTACACCGAGAAGTCTATTTACAGTATTTATCACCAATGTTTGTGTCTTGATATCAAACAGAAGCAAGTGTGGTGGGATAAAATTGATTGTTAAGCCCGTGGTCAGGTCCACTTTGCTGCCTATCGTCTACTTAATAAGCAGTTGGCCATAATTTCATAGATTTCCATCAGACAACAGCATCAGAATAGAATTACGTGAAAAGATTTGTAGGTTACTGATATACCTAGAATTAAGAATCGAGAAACAAATATAATTTAAAAATATAATTTCAATTGCACCATAAGAATTGATATTTCGAAACCATCACAGAACATTATTTATGTGGGTATCAGATATGGATTTCTTGCAAGATATCATTTAGGTCTTCTAACCAAGCACGATTAAATAAATGTCAAGGAAAATCTTTTTCCTAAACACCCCTATAAACGACTCATCTGATTGCCTAAGAACCCACGCTTTTAATAATAATTAATAATATTTAATAATTATTTCTACTGGTTAGCCCACTGTATACCTTCGCAAGTATAAGAAAACTTTAAGCTTATACACAACAATATGTTTTTTTAATATCCTGTAACAGCATGAACATCAAACAATATAAACCTATTATAAGTAGAAATTAATGTCTGACACGTTTTGCTTTAGTATTTTTTGTTTTAGCTTCAACTCATATGTTCAAAAAATTCTTTGTCATATAGTATTTTGTGGTCGTTGTCAACGTTTTGTTTTATTTTATGTGCATGTAGTGTTGTGTTTAAGAGGACCCAGCTAGCCTTTTCAATTGCAGAAGAGTCTTTTGAGGATCACTTGCAGAGCGTTTTTAGTCGTCGACGAGCGCATATTTTAATCGTAGAAGACACATCGCACGGGAGAAACTGTTCATGAAGACGATTCATCTGCAGGAGTCCCCCACAACGCCGCAGGAAAC
Organism: Melanophora roralis; assembly: GCA_963583895.1. NCBI lineage: Eukaryota > Metazoa > Arthropoda > Insecta > Diptera > Rhinophoridae > Melanophora > Melanophora roralis. The sequence goes on from OY757188.1 coordinate 18,354,115, forward strand.
GCTTATATTAGCCTCAGATGAATTCATTAAAGATTTATTACAGATTATCTTACAAATCGTTGATGAAAAACATGAAGAATCGTACGAGGCTCGCGTAAAGATTATTTTGCAACTTCTAAAATGCTCGTCATGTTATTCTTTTATGAGTCATTGAGAGAGTCTTCAAAAGCGCATTTAATGACGATTTGACGAATTATACATTTCTACCAATAATTTCCATTTAGCAGTTAAATATTATAAAAAAAATAGTTTCAAGTTTGAGGTATCAATTATAAATTAATTTTTTTATTTATTATTTTTAAAGCATTTTTAAGTATACTAGCATAGAACTTATTCTAAAACATAAAATCATTTCAGAAACAAGTATAAAAAAATCCAAACGTTCATGCTAAAAATAATAGCATCTTTATGTAAAAATAAATATTATATACATACTTCTTTTAAAAATAACAGCCTCTTTATATGGAAAAATTATAAAGATTGCTTTGTTTGAGTTTGCTTTTTTAAACGTCTATCAATTCTATCTTTAGCGTGGACAAAATGTTGCTGCAGCGTTCTGTTAATAACAGAGTCATCACATTGCGGGAATTTTGAATGACACAGATCTACAAAAAAAAAAAATTTTAATCACTAAGGGGATGAGCTTAAAAGTTCTATATGTACTTCTCATAATAGTAATAACGATATAATCTTGAATGCTTTGTTTTTCAGTTGTTCCTCTCCAAGTAAATTCAGTTGCGACTTCATCGATCATTACTTTTTTCACTGCTCCTCTAAGAAAAGATGCTGGGTCAATTGCTGCAACCTTTCCTAATACATATTTCTAGAAATTAAGAAAGTTGTGTTTATTTCTATGCATATGTACATACGTAAATAAACATAGGTAAACAACTTACTAATTGCTTGCACATCTCATCGTTTTTCAAATTTTCGTTCAATAATTTGAAGGACTCAATATCTTTAACTGGCAACGATGGCAGCAAATTGGTAGGAATATCTTCAGGGACCAACTTCAATTGTCGCACTTCATTTCTCAACGTAATGACTTCCTTCGTTAAATTTTCTAACAATTTTGACTGGTTTTGTTCTAACAATGAAATACGATTGTGTAAATTTTTAAACTCAGTGAGAATATCCGGAGTTTGAATTGACTCTGAAGAAAAACGTAAAAAGTAATGAAGAATTACGAAAATAAAACAAAACTTATATTAACCATACCTGAATTAACATTGCGCAATTCAATATATTCAACGGTTTGTGGAGAGTTGAAATAAGTTTCGTCCGACATTTAAATTAAAATTATGAAAGCAAATAGCTTTTCTTTCTTATCTTGTATCAAAGCAACTTTTTTAATTAGTTTTTTGTTGTCAAATCTGACGAGTTGTCCCTCCTCGATGTTTTCGCTTGTTTTATATATACCAACTTTTTTTGAATCTAAAGGTATTTCGAAAAGAGCTGTTAAGTTTTTTATTATTTTTCCCTCAAAATAAGGTGTATTTTGTGTCATATATATGTGTGTTATTTTTATAATGTTGTCATGTGCAAAGCAATAATTGTTTGGTTTTAATGTCGAAAAAATTAATCCATTAATTGTAATGTGCGTATTTTGTCCATTTGAATCACTTTTTATTGCGTAACTGGAAGACTTGTTATTTAAAAGAATCTCCTGGTTATAACTTAGTTCAACTTGGCGATTGTATAGTTGAGCAGCCACGTTGTTATACTTTGTGATCTGTTTTTTAATTTTTTGTAGGTGGTTCTCATATTTAAAGGCGCTTGCAGCTTGTGCCGACCCTAATTTGTTTGCGTCTTCATGCATATGCAATAAATAGTGAAAATTGCAGGTCATAAATTTTAAACTGTATAATGTTTGTACATCTTTTACAAAACTTACAAGGAGATTTTGAGCATACAGATTGTTAACTTGGCAATTGTCTTTATCACACGAAATTCTCATAGCAATACATAATTTTAAAAAGTGGCAATATCTCTCTTCAGATAAAATATTTTTAAACACAACTGCTCCAGTATATAAAAGGATTTGCCTTAATTCAGTAGCTTTCCATCTCTCAAGTTCGTTTACAGAGCGCGGTTTTCTGGCAAATTCATCGGGGATGCAATCCTTAAGGTTAACTAGCTTTTCCGAAAGAAAGTTAATTTTTTGTGTAGACAGTGAATATAACTCTCCTCTTTGCTTGGTCCATGCATTCAGCAAAGTCTTAACAACGCCAAGGCAAACAATGTGCATGAAATCTAAGGCAAATTGATTGATCATATCTATTGGTAGTCTTTCAATTGCTGTAGGTATATGTACATTGTGGTGCTCAGGTTGAGATCGACTTCGAAATGATTCATTTGTTCGTAAAGACCGATTCTGGGTTAAAGGAAAAACTAGACGATTTTCGAACATTAGGCCTTTTTGTGTACATCTAGTGCATGAATAATAACCTGTGTGACCTTTCGTTCCTAAAATGAAAGAACGTGCGGGTGCATCCATTATAAAACATCCAATTTTAATGGCATAGTGTTTATTATGGTACTCTAGGCCATTTTCAACTAAATCAATTAGTTCATTTACAGTATCCATTAAGAATTCATCTGCACTCTTTGGTTTAGAAAATCCTTCATATGCACCAACTAAAAGTACATCTAAGGAATTTCTAACACTGCATAAAATTGGCCACACTTGCTTTTTAGAGCTTTTACACAAGGGCAAACCATCTATATTAAAATCCAGTACAATTTCTTGCGAGTCATAACTATTTAATCGAAGGTAATCTGTTATAGCATCTTTAACACCGTAGTTAATATACCAACCTTCGCCCATTTGTTTGGCCACTACATCTCTCGGCGTTTTCTTTAGTGTCCTTACATCTTTATTATTATGATCTCTTAAAATTTGAAGTAGATCATTTACTGCCGTTGTGCTCAGTGTGTGTTTTATTGCCCATTGTGATAAACGATTCCGCAAAACATTTTCTGCGCTTATGGTATCAACAAAGGAGTGTCCCTCATATTCATCTAGTGCATCTTCAGCAAAAGTTTCATTATACATTTCTTCTGAATCTTCTTCAATTACTGCACCTTCACCAAGAGATTCATAACAGGTTTCTTCTGCTTCAACTGGATGTATGCATTCCTTTTGTTTTTTGTTGCTACCACAATCACTTTCATTTTTTTTAAAAATTCTTTTCATAATAAGCAAAGCCTCACGCTTGCTTCTCATATTTATTGCTTGCGATGACAACATTATGCTTTAATTTCAATTTAACTTTTTTTATTGAAGTCTCTATTGCATTTTATCAATATTTATACTTTTAGGTACTTTTCTTATAAATTTCTTTGATTTTTACAAAAACCCACTTGAAACAACCGGCACGAGTATTATTCAAAACTAAAATAACACATTACAAGAACAACGAAGCTAAAACAAAAATTTATAACCGTAAATTGCATTAAAAAAGATACAAAAGCAAAAAAACATCGTCGATTAAACATTGTAAGATTAAAAGCCGATAGTTGAGCAAAAGATAAAAAAAAGTTATTTTGTAACTCTTAAAAAAATCATCAGAAGACTCCTAAAAGAGTTGTATATTAAACATTGCAAGACTAAAAGGCGAACGTGTCAGATAATGTTCAAAAGAGTAAAAATTAACAAAAAAAACATTAACGGTTTTGTTATTGTTACTCGCCAAATAATCATCAGAAGATTCGTTAAGGAGTTTTACATTAAGCAGCATCGTCTATTAAACAGCTCCTGGCTAGCTGGGGACCAAGTAAATGTGAATGTGTATGTGGTTGTAATGAGATGATATTATATTGACAGCAATAGAAAGAGCAACAACAAAAGCACAACTGCCATTAAAAAGGAGTGTGTTTTAATATGGTTCTTTAAATGTGTTTAAATATCAAATATTAAAATTCTTTTTAGCTTGATATTGCTCTGCGTTCATTTAAACTTATTTGCTTTTGTTACATGTGTTAAGCTGACCCAATCTATTCCATGCCTTTAGCAGTATAAAATCATATGTTTAAAATCATTTATTTACTAAATACTTTATGGCTACTTAACAGACAACATTTGTGATAAATGCGATAAAAGTGTGAATTATTTTCGCTTTATTGTCTAAAAAAAAATTTCTCTGGACACACATTAGAAGAAAGATATGGGAAGCTATTAATGTGTAGAATTTTGTATGGGGCTTAATAATGTTTTATTGTTATCTTTTGTTTAATATTATGTTATAAAAGATTGTAGGACCCCTACGCCCACTTTGTGAATAATGTTTAGTTGTAATATAAGGTGGACAAGTGGCACCTTATCCTGTTGTGCGCTTTTATGGTTTCTTAAAGAAATGGAAATTGAAGGTATATTATTGAAATGTTAAATGTGTCCTTTTGTGATCACAGTATTAAAAGAATTAAATTTAATATAATAAAAATATATAAGTGAGCATTAATCTTATAAAAACCTTTAAGCCTTTAAATTTTCGAACTAAATTTTTAAGTTATTTTTACACGCAGCTTCCACTTCTTGTTAATTTATACTACAGGGTGTCTGGTAGCAGATTTATATTTTCAAACTCAAATAAAAACGTAATAATTGTCACAAAGTTTCATTACGAGTATTGAGCGAAAGAATGAAATGCGTTTTTTTTATTTTCTAAAGAGTGTGTCATCCAGGTGGCTTCTGTCTTGTTGAACATACTCCTTAAAACGGAGCCTTATGCTCTGCGCCAGACGATGTAGTAAACTCGGTTCAATTGAGCTGATTTCTCGACGAAAATTTCCTTTAAAGCAACAAGAGATTGGGAACTGTCATTAAGACCCCTCTTCTTAAGGTATCCCATAAAAAATCCAAGGAAGCTAGGACAAGCGACCTCGGTGGCCATTGGCTGGCCAGAAATCGACTGATTAAATTTTGGGAGAAAATTCCCGATGCAGAGCTATCACGTGTGTAACGACTACGATGGATGAGCTCGCAGGTTTGGCCAAAAAAATTCTGTAATCAAGCGTCGATAATTTTCACCGCTGACATTGGCGGCCTGGCCTCAAGAATTTTCAAAAAAAATGGTCCAATTATTCCATAAAGCACACCAAACAGTTACACTGGGGCAACGCGATGGTTTTTGATGTTAATTTTGAGGTTTGCGGGTTTCTGAAGACCAGTAGCATCAGTTTTGATTGTTGGCGTGGCCTTTTAAGTGAAAATGAGCCTTGTCGTTCCGAAAAATGGAATTTATAGTGCGAAAACGCTACAACATCGTTTTATAAAATTTTTGGGTAAATCAGGGTAACCTTTTTTCCGAAACGATTTGAATTTTAAAGTGATGAAGCTTCAGATCGACTGGACCCTGGCCGTGCGACATTTATAGCCGGGGAAGTTGTGCGGAATATCTGCACCCACGAACAAATTAAATTTACACTCGGTCCATCATGTATTTGCCTAATACTGAACTTTGAACAAAATTGTCAAGGAGCAATTACATAACAATCTTTGCTCTTAAAAAATGCCTCCACAGTAAATGAGCAATGCTCACTCGACCACTGCGACATCGTGACTGACAAATTCACACAATCGATCGTTTGAGCGGCGTCATCTTCTTTCCGATTTGAAAAAATCGTATTTAAAAATATAAATTCTCTTCAGACACCACACTCTGTATGTATAATATTTAGAGAAAACACCTATTTTTAATTGTGGGCAATTCCGTAATGACAGGTGTGATTTTTTTTTATGAATCAAACATTTTAAAATTTTAATTTAAAAATAGCCTATGGTTTCCAAGGATGATATGTTTTTAAGCGACTAATATACACAATGAGTAAACTAAGTAAACTTTACTTTAATCAAGCCGTAGCGGTGCCAAATCTACGGTGGGTACGGTTTTTCTTACACCAAGTACGAAATTTCATTACCCAAGTACGATTTTTTTAGTACGATATTATTACCTTTAGCCACATATAAAACAAAAAAAGGGCTGATTTAAGCTTAGACCATTACTTAATGTAACCCGAAAAGATTGATTTGCAAAAAAATTGGATTAATCCAAAAATTAAAGGTAACTTTTTTAACTTACGGAGCTTTATTAAAGAAAAAAAGTTTTATATTCTATTTTTATTTTATAGAAACTTAATATTTATAATTAAAAAATTTTATTTTCTGTACAGCTAGTATTTTGACCAGGGACTCTTTGCACTACAGCACCAGCGCGCTACCTCTAGGTCACCGAGACACTTTTATTATAGTAAAATAACAAGTTTTTTTCTGCTTGACTTTTTGAAGAAATTCGAACATGCTTGCATTATGAATATCTAAATACAGATCTTACTTTAAAATTTGAAGTGCGATTTTGGATTTTGAATTCTTGATTTATAATGTGTTTTTTCTTTCTGTGTAGTTAAGCCTGTCGCATAGTGTATTTTATCTTTTGAAACTTCTTTCAAGCATAGAATTTTTCTTAAAAAAAAAAGTAAAAGTAATTTTTTTAATTTAAATAAAGCAAATCAATATTACAAAAAGCATTTTGAAATTTTTCTTCACTTATTATCATAATGCTTATTACTATCATTGCGACATGAAGTTAATATTCATTTTCTTCATATACAGTTTTAATAATAAACTTCACAACCATTTCGTAAATCTATAAAAGCACAAGTGTATGTCCTTTGCATACATACGGAAGTCTAAGGATATAAACATATGGTGCACGTGTGTAAGCCTGGGTGAAGGAGTCCCCATGTTATTAAAACCATTTTTTGCTATTTTTTCTGTTTTCCTTTCTTTTATGACACAAAAAATGTCTTCTGTTATGTATAAGATCATAAAATGCCTCATATTGGCCACATTTATGCCATCTTAGTGTATTATTAGTGTAAGTTTATGGTTTGAATAAAATCTTTCTTTTAAGTTATTTTCATTCACAGTTTATTGTCATTTAGTGTGCATTTGCCTTAACTTTTTTTGTGCTAATGTTTTATGTTTGAGTGTATGTGTATTAGGGATCTACAGGTTTTTAGGAAAGATTTATTCTTCTAGCATTGCGTTGCATAGTTATTTGGAGAATATGTTTATCAAAGTCCCTTTCCTTAAAAAAACTTTAAGAGTCTATCTTTTTTGAACATAAGACCTTAATTTCAAAAACCAATGAAAAGTAAAGCTAAAATCGAAACATGCCAGTTTTGTGACATTGCCAGGTAGACCTTGAATCAATATAACCTGCGAGTGTACGGGACTCTGCTTGTTTTGCTGGGTTTATTTGTTTAAATTCTCGCCACAAAAGTTATAAGGACTCGTACAGAGCCCGAATTATTATGCAATTTCTCTAGTTTAAAAAAAATACGTGTTTTATGCAGCTCTGCAGCGCGCCGAATTAAAAAGAAATAAAAATCTAAACAAATACACAGAAAAAACTGAGTTGTAGAATCAGTTACAAATTTCAGAGAATCAGTAAATATTTTGTCTGGCTGAGGACCTTCAACGAAAGTTGTAAATTTAGACAAACAATTTTGCAAGAATTTTAGCTTCTGTTAAAAAATTTTGCTGAGCTGGTTAAATATTTTATTTGTCTAGGCGAAAATTTTGTTTGATTTAAAAATCAAATAAAAATATTATTAGAGACTATTAAATAAATTGACTAAAAAAATAAATTATTTTGAACAAGAATTTGTTTGAAAAATTTTTTTTGTAGTTTTTTGTGTGATACCTTTTAAGCAAATGGAAACCCCCTAATGTGTACACATATATGTACATATGTAATGTATGTTTTTATATGCATTTGTTTTGCAATTATTATTGTCACACAGATTCTTTTTATGTCTTTTTAAATTGTAATATAAATGTCCCTTAAATAATGTGCACATATCTACACATACATGTTTAAACCTTATTATCTTCTATGATGTTTGTATGCGGTTGAGCTAGTAGACCGGATATAAAACGTGTTGGAATAATAGTGTTGGGCCAAACAAAACATATTTTTATAGTGTTTGTGCTATAAAAACTTAAGTAACTTAACATTTTGTACTTAAAGTTTTATAGCTGTAAACATAATTAAGAATATGCTGAAGTGGAGTTCTTTCGAATATAATAAATGTTGATTGTCAATTAGACTTTTATTACACCCTTCACATAGGTGATAAGGGTTTACAAAAGTTTGCCATTCAGTTTGAAATTTCTTTAGTATCCCCCTGCGATCCCATAAAGCATATATTTTTTGTGTCCCTATAGATAGGGAGGTCATTTTAGCGATGTCCAACTGCCCGTCTGCCCGTCTGGCCATCTGCCCGTCTGTCCGTGTTATGGTGGAAATCAACTTTTTGAAGCCCCCCGATGTCGCATAGACCCTTTTTGTTGTATAAGGTTATCAGAAATATCTGCGAAGAAATCGCTGTTGAAATTCAGTAAAATCGACCGATAACTAGCCGAGATATAAAATTGTACATAAAAAAGCTTTACAACTGTCGCGGAGTTGCCCCTACATGGGTGCAATGTAATACCGGCTCCCATTAATTTTTCCTCTTAAACATTTTCGTGAAACAGGGTTGCCGTACACAATTTAATTTTTTCTTATATTTTTTAAACGCTCTCACAGCTTCCAGGGTTTTCCGAAAAGCTGGAATGTAAAACTGACCCCAATTAATTTGTTCACCTAAACATTTTTGTAAAACATGCTTACCCTGTATCTCCAGCCACTTACAAGGTTGCCATATCAAATTTTAGAATATGGGATAAAACCTCCAAAAACTTCTCCGGAGTTGCCTCTTAAGGAATAAAATATACGTTTTCATTTTTTTAATAGTTGAACTATTTAAATAAAATATATTACAGACCCCCATTAGTTTTTATCCTCTAACATATTGCTTAAACATACCTGCCCCCTATTATCATCACCTAAGAGGGTTGCAGTACAAAATTTACATAAATTATGTAAAAACGCCCACAACTTCCACAGAGTCGGCCTTAGAGAAAAAAGTGTACGAACGACCCCCATTAGTTTCCCCTCCTAAACATATTTCTAATATATACTTACTTACTATCTCCATCGTCAGGGAGGCTCCCATAAAAGGTTTGGGAAATTGTTATAAATCCCCCCTACAGCTTCCATGGTGCCCGTGAATAAGTCAAATGTAAGAGCGACCCCAACTAATTTTTCCTTGCAAACATTGTTATAAAATGTACTTACCCTATATATCAAACCTCCTAAGGGGGTTGGCATACAAACTTAAAAAAATTGGGATAAAAACCCCTACAACTTCCTTTGTCACCTTAAGAGAGTTAAAATAACACACCGAACCTATTTAAAAATTATTAATGTTTTATAAATAAAAAAATGAATTAAAACAAAAAAAAAAGTTTGGGGCTTCTAAAGGCCAATGTGAACGGTATCTAAGATTCGGCACAGCCCAATATAGCACTCTTACTCCTTATCCTTATATATGTTGTTGTTTTTATAAGGTCACAGAAAAGATTACATTTTGTTGGTTTACCACATATAAACAGATTTAAGCATTTTTATTAAATTGTAGGTTTCTGTTATATAAATTTTAGTGCTATTTACACCCACTGCTTTTGGCAGTACGATTGGTGGGGCTGTTTAGCTCCATTCGTTTAAGCGGCGTAACAAGAAAAACGTCAAAGCAGTTCTGCTGTCAAAGTTCAGTTTTGAATTATTTTTTTTTCTGTTTTGCATGACAAGCATATTAAAATGTGCAAATCTCGTAAAGATATGAATTTTAACTTAATATGATGCATTAAAAAATTTTAGTAACATGAGCACGCAGGGCCACTGTTATTACGGGAAAAAGCGTTCAGTCAAGGGTTCCCCAAAAAACAAAAAAAAAAAACTTGTGTCTGTACCTGGTACTACATTTATTATCGCAATTTATTTAATTATCTAAGATACAACCAATTTTTCAACCTTTTCCAAAATTAATGTCTAAACAAACACCTCGAAATTTACTTATCATCAACTCATAAATTCCTTATGGTGACAAGTTTATCATTTCTATTTTAATTCTTTACAATATTTTTTTTAGATTGTGTCAATAGTGCTATGACAATACAAGGTATATCATGCTAACAGACAGTCATATTTTATTTTTGTCCCCACAATGACATTTTAAAAATTACCTTTTTGTGTTTTCTTGAATTGTCCAGCGGTTTTTAAGATTTATTTAGGATGTTTATTGGTGATAATTTTTTCTCTTTTTACACTTAACGAACATACATGCATATTTACTTTGTTAGGTATACAAGTATGTTTGTTTGTATATGATTAAGCTACTGTTCACTTATTAAAAACGCTACCCTTTTTAACCATGTCTTTCATATTCTTTACATTTTCTTTTAATCATTGCTAAGCGTATTGCGATAAAACATCATAAATAATGTGAGCAGTCATTGGAATATGAGTTAGTCAAAAGTCAACAATGAATTGTCATCAAATGACATTTAAATATATTTGACAGCTACTGTTTTGAGTGCCACGACATCTAAAAAAGATGAATGAGCATATGTATGACTGCTGTTTGAAGTGATTGACATAAATAAATGTGTTCATTGTTTTTATTACTTTATTTGTAGTTTTTGATTGTCAAACAAATAGTTTGTTAGATTTTTAAGTACATACATACATATGTACCTTTATATAGGTATGTTTGTAAGTAAACTTTTTGAAATAAATGTATTTTTTCTCCAAAATATTATTATTTTGTCTTGTCATCCATGCCATATGGTTTAAAATGTTTTGTTTTTCTTTACACAGTTTTTTGAATGACCATTGGTTTTGATATAAAAAAAATTCATTTTTCAAAGTGAATAATGATGTTGTTGATGATGCTGCATAATAGTTTTACACTCACTTACAATAATGAAATGTTTGATCGGTAGCCGCATATGTTTGTTAATTAAACGAGGGACTGTCTTAGAAATTAAATTTATTTGGTCATTGGACAGAAGGAAAAGTAATCGTCTTAATTTTTATTTTAAGTTTAAAATAAATAATAAATGTAGTCATTGGTAATAAGATATTTCGGGTTAACTGTGGTATTGTGCAGTTTTTTGATTTTTACTAGACAATGTTTCCTGCAGACGTACAAGGTGGGCCAAAAGAAGTCATTTAATGAAAAATTTAGATTCTTTTTTTTTTAAATGTTTATTTAAACCTTTGGAACTTCACTGGTCACGGCAGAAAGATGATATTGGCCAAATGGGCCCCGTCACAATTGTTTGCTTTACGGGCTCGTTTTATAGCTTTTCTTTATCACTTCGGCGAGAACTTTGGCTGACAGATTCTCGCACTCGTGTAACTTATTGTCCCTGAGGGCTTTTAGAATCTCGGGTTTGTTCATCTAAACGCGGGACTTATAAAAAACCCCACAACAAAAAATCTGAAATGGTTAAATCGAGTGATCTTGCGGGCCAATGTAAATCGCCAAATAGAGAGATGAGGCGACTTGGGAACCCTGGCTTTGAAATATTGGTTGTGGCGTTGGAACCACATGCCTTTTAGTTCTAATTCGTTCAATTGCGGCAGAAAAAAACTCAGCTACCATGGCCCTTTATCGCTCACCGGCCACTGTTGTCATTTTACCAGCGGCGTTCTCGAAAAAAAAAATGATCCGATGACTCCTCCAGCTTCAACAGCACACCATGCAGTCACTTTGAGCGAGTATAATGGCTCCTCGTGCATCACTCGTGGATTTTTGGTGCCCCAGAAGCGAAAGTTTTGTTTAATCACTAACCTTCTGAGGTTAAAATTAACCTCATCGCTCATTACGATTTGGGTTAAAAAGTTCACATCGAGATTTAAGATGGCCTGGGCGCAGGTTATACATGTTTTACCGTGGACCGGTAGCAGCTAAAGCACGAATTGGACCTTGTACAGGAACATGCGTAGGTCTTTGACCAAAATTCGCCTTAAGAACGACCGGCTGATGGCTAATTGCGAGGCACAGCATCTGGTCTATATTTCTGGCGACAGCTTGACATCCTCGCAATATTCTCGGCAGAACGGGTGCTTCGGTTCCGGCCACTCTTGGAAGCGTCTTGTTTGGTCCCATACTCTTTAAAGTTGGTGGCCAAACGGTGCAGTGATTGTGCAGTTTGTGCCGAATGATTGGGGAATAGGCAACAGAAGTCGCGTTGCACCAACCCCCCAGACAAACTGTTACGCAAAAAAATTAACAGGATTATTCCGCGTTATATGGAGTGTGACGCTCCATGGCTTGTTTCCTTGCATTTTACATATCTCTAGTTTACAAGTGTGAAAACAGATTTGACATTGGCCGCCCCTAATAGGGTGATTTCTGTTGGCCCACCTTGTATATCAGTGAAAAAGAAATTTTAATTTCCTTTTAACAGTATATAATATTTTAACAAATGTTTGTGTTTTAAATAATTTCAAAAAGAGAAAGATTTGTTTTTTTTTTTGGCTGCCTCCGCCACACTACGGGATGAAAAATTTGACACTTTGAAAAGATTAAAGACGTATATTTTGTTTACAATCTATTTACATATGTATGTGCATAAGTATTTGTTTTGTAAAAATTTAAAATATTGTAAAATTTTTCTAAAATCTTAATATAAAAAATAAGTCTTATTTAAAATTCAAACAGCTAACTTAACATAAATAAATTCTATAACTGCGTTGTTCTTCCGACAATATTTACTACCTTATTTTCTTAGCGACCTCCTAGGTGTTCTTCATTTGCATATTTATTTATATTGACACTCATGCCGTTTTTTTTGTTTATATAATATTACTTTTAAGTTTTAATAATAATTTTATTATTATTATTAGTGTAGGCTTTATTTTTTTATGCCCCTTTAATACTTAAACTAATCATTAACCGTAAACGGTCGTCCATCGCGCTTTCATTTAAAGCAAATGCCTGTCATAAAAAAATCAAAGAGACAATATTAATGTCAAAACTAAAAAAATAAACTTCAAAACTAATAACCGTTTGGTAGTAAAATATAACAAAGAAATAGTTAAATAAAAAATAAAAAAAAGAAAAACAAATAATAAACAAAGAAAAAAAACTAGGACCACCCCAGCGATACTTAAACAAGAATAGAATAGGAAAACATTCAAATTAACGACACTACCTCCAAAATAATAATCATGGCTCAATAGAATATAACAAAAACCCTTAACTACCAAAACAATTAACATAAATTAACGTTTAAACTCTATTTTGACTAAAAACGAAATAAACACCCAACAAGCACTGAGCATAACAACAACAGCAACAACAATTTCATAAAATTTAAAAAATTGTAAAATCTAACACAATTAAAAAAAATTTTAAATTTAAAACAAAAATAACAATCTTGAATATTTAAACCTGTAGGTAACCAGCCAGTCAACAGTTGAAATAAATAACACTTTGAATGCAAATCAATTAGCGTCTTTAGTTGGCATGTTTGTAAGTTAGATTTTATGTTTGACTTAGAGCCGAGAAACAAATCGTAAATGCCTTGTAATAACAACAAGACTCTAAACACTTTAACACAGTTTTAAAATTATTTAGATCAACACATAAGTGGGTAGAAATTTAGCATATTTTTAGCTTTTTTGTCCTAAACACGGCTATTATGCAGTTCGGGTTTGGAATAGCGAAGAAAGGACAAGTTACACGCAGGCATTTGAAAAGCATGCTGAGACTTGCAGAACTGTGTATAATTAGCGCTCAGCAAAGCACCCTCATCCCTTAATCAGGTTGGAAAGCATATTGCCCAAAGTTCTAACTCAGTTAGCAGGCGCCATATGATCATGGTAGGATTATTTGGAAATCAAAATATATCAATGTCAATATGGTATCAAAACTAAGCTTCAATGAAAAGTCAAGTGAGGTCATACGAATCATTGGTGGATCTTCGCGCAGACCATAGAGCCTACATTTCGTGTACGAATGAATTCAAGATGAGCGCGAGCAGAAAAAACATGGTTGAATGTGGTCACGGGATTATGATCGCGAACAATTTCATCATTGTATGGTTACGGAGATCAATTTAATGGCTGTCACAACCATACTATAGTTGTACTAAAATTTTTGTGAAAAACACCCTCACAGTCATTATCTTGATAATGGATTTTAAAATATATGATACTCTTAGAATATGGTTATCATATGATTGAGGTTGCCTATAATCAAAGCAGTGATTACCACAAACATATATAGGTAACTTTAATCCCAACTTATCATAGCATTTTTCAAAAAAAACTTTAGTTCAACTATAGTATGACTGTTGCAGTCGAAATAATGATCTATATTACCATATAATGATTAAAAAGTTGGTGATAATATTCCCGTGACTACACTCAACAATTGTTTTTCCCTTTGTGTGATATCGAATTTGCGGTCTTCTGTTAAAAACTGTGAAAATGAAAAAATGAATGATGACTGCACAATATTTTAGCCATAGATTCTAAAAATCGAAATGTTTCCTAGTCCTTCTGTGTCCTGTAGACTGAAAAATGTTCGGTGATCGAGACTATATCTGCAATCCCAACAGCTCCTTATTTGCTCAAACGTACAAGCAGTTAATTAATCATAGTGCTGTAAGATTGATTGCATATTTAAAGAGCTTGGGAGCACATTGGTATTGAGGTGCATGAGAGAACCATCGCTACAATGTAGCGATTGCAGACATTTGAAGTAGCAGTAAAAATTAATCCTTTTGGAATGACGGCTAGTACAGAAAGAGCATGACGACTGGGCATTGGTAACCGTATATCCTTTCGTTTTTACGAATTGGCATTCTGTTGCTGCAGGTTCCTGAGCCCTTTGTTACGAGTCGTTCCCATTCCCCATTAGAGGATAGAAAAGATGCTTTGTTAAAATGTCTGATGATTTGGGTGCAAGAATAAAGGGTGCCAGTCCCAGGTTGCGTTGAAATCCACTGGTGTCTGAGCGCAGTCTACTATTACGGGAAATCAGTAACAAGGAACTGTATATGTTCCGCTTCTGATTATTAGTGAGGCTACTTTGGTCCCCGCCTTGTGGTTGTAGTTACCCGGACTCACACCTAGACAGTTGGCGAAAAAAATGTCAGCTATTCTGATGATGAGCCCGGTAACGTAGTTTCAGATGGCTGGTTAACGCATAGTTGATTAATTTATATATTTGAGTTTAAAAATGTTTCGAAAGTTTAATTGTCAGCCCGAGTTCTTTTGTAACGGGAACATTTAATTCCCAATGGAGAAATAGTTGGAAAAATTCCCAACTTTGTAAGACTGTGAAAAACCGCATTGGGATAATTGACGAACATGTCACGTTGCAGCATAAGTAAATCCTACTACATCTGTCCCTGAGACCCTATCATTGCTATCTAAGCTAACATTATCCACACTTTCTGGGAAAATGCCAGTAGACTCGTCTTGTAACCCAGATATTGTTCCCAGTCTTTGGAATCAATAAAACGCTATGCAATTTTCTGTAGAGTGTATGAGCGCTGGATAGTGACACAGAATATGTTCAACAGCCTCCCTGCTCCCGGTAAGGCCTAGAACCAGCGGTTATTCATGTCTTTGCGGTATTGACAGCTGTCGAACCTGCTTTCATTCCTTCTAGGGACCTAAAACCTCTTTGGCCAGGGGAAACAAAATCCCAAAAAAAGGTTTGGAAAAGAATAATCCCAGGTTTTTGAGACATACATCCCTGCATAGTCGATACACTCATTCAAACTTATTGAAAAATGGACCACTTGACCAGCTCGTCTGCCAGTAGATCTGCACTTGGCTCCTAGCACACAGTCTACCAAAAGATTCCGTGTTCCCTTGAACAATCTCTTTACTCGTCGCCTGACTTTCAGTTAGCTCTTAGGTTAGTTGTCTTTTAAAAACCAAATATGTAAAAAATTTAAAAATGTATTCCTGTGTTTAGCGATTGCCGAACGATAAATTATTTGATATGTGGTATGACTGCTGTGAGATAAGACAGCATGGCATGGACTGAGGTCAATCAAACTGCATCTTTTTTGGATCTCGTTTTTTCTAAGATCTGAAAGAACTTTTTCAAGATGGTAAAACGCGACGAATGGCATATGTCTTAGAGTAAAGAAAAATGTTGATTACAACGAAATAGAAAAACTGGAACTGCGGGCTTTTTGTTTCTTCTCTTTTAGTAGCCTTTAAGACCAACCGGATATATGTAGGGCCTTTAAGACCAAAATAAAAATCGTCTGCTTATGGGATTAAAAAAAATTCTACAGATTTTTGTCAAAGGGCTGGTCACATTTTGAAAGTTCATTTGTAAACGTTTTGTTTGAAAAAATGATTTTCATATGTTTCACATATGTGAATGGCCTTTTAGAATAAGTTTGTTTTTTATGCTTTAATTAGCTTAAATGTTGCTATGGTCCATGCAATTTGAAAATAACTAAAGGCTTGTGCCTACCTCTTTTATAAAGTTTACAATTTAGTGCCATTGGCCTGTCATTTGTAACTTCTACCATATAAGTGTTCTCCAAGATAGTTTAATATAAACATATTGACTGAAAAACAAAGGTCTGGCTCGTATAAGAATATTGGAATAAAATTGTTCAATGTGCTATATTTCTCTTCTCTTCTGTTTGCATTACTTGTTGTAAAAAGCAGAACAACTACAGTTCTCTTAAACACATATTTTTTAATTTTAAAATTTATAGTTTTTACATAAATTCCAATTGACTTTTAAGCCCCCCATTTAACATGATCACTACTGCCTACAGCCAAACGAAAAAATGTGTTTGAATTTAACACTCTTAAACAGTACTTACATTGTTGATACCCATTCAATATTGATTACGACAGCATATCGTAAACTTTAAATTTTAATTGTGTCTTTAAGCATATATTAAAACATTTTTATAGCTCTTTTATAAAACTAAATAACACATAATATTATATTTTTTGTTAAAATAGACGTTGTCATTCAATTTAAGCTGATTGAGAGCATATAATGTGGTATTAAACTGCAGAAAAAGGTGTATTTTTTTTACAGATTTTAATCGTTTATAACAGCTTTAATGCCACTTTTATGTTTTATTAGAAATTTAAGTATTTTTCGAAGGTGTTTTTTTTTTTGTTAAACTAGTTCAAATGAAACTGTAAAATTTATTGGGATTGAGAGCGGCGAATAAAATCTGAGTTTTATGTTTAAATATTAATTTAAGCTTAGATTAGAGGAAAATTATGGTGTTAAAAAAATTAAGCGTAGGTTGTAAATAAATGTATATACATATGTATATATCTTTGTTTCAAATAAAACAGAAAAAATATTTGCGGAATTGGGTGATTTTTGATTGATTGTTTTGATAAGTCGATATTACTCATACGCTACCGGTGAAAATTATTATTGAAAAACATCAAACAAGAAACTTTAAAAAATTACAAATATTATTTCATTTGCAAAAATCAAAATTTTGTTACAGTACAATGGAATTTTATAAAAATTTGTATTTGTATTTAAAATGGTTATTATTTTTATTGAATTTAAAACATGAATTTAATAATATAGTTTCATATGAATGAATATAATGAAGTATGGTGCGTTTGTAAAAATGTTTATAATACTAAAACATAATGGACTGAGATCCACCTTCGTATATACCGATTTACTTAGAATTACCTCCTGAGTCGATTTAAGCATGTTCGTATGTCCATCCGTCCGTCCGTCAGGTATCCATGTATCCTTGTAGTCAAAGTACAGGTCGCAATTTTGAAGATATTTTGATGAAATTTGGCGCATATAATTATTGGCACTGACACAAAACCTATTGTTTGTGGTGATAATTGATAAATTTTTTGACAGAACCCTTATACAAATGTTCTCTCGGAATAAACACTTTGGGCCACAGCTATTGGCATGGAAAGGTCATTCTGGGAGGGGCATTGCATGTCCCAAAATTCATTTTGCCCCCAAACAAAATAAGAAATTTGCATTAATTAATTTTGGATATGATTTCTTAATCGATAACATACTTTTAAAAAAAGTTTTTCTTGCTAGTTCAGCTACAGTTTAACAGGCCTTCATGCTATGCTTTGTCGAAAGCTTGAGAGACAACAATAAAAAGCGCGAAGCAAATTTTTTTCCTAGTAGAGTTCCTATAACCTTTAATAATTTTTGGGAATTCTGCATAGATTTAAAGAAATAGTACTGAGATAAGGCAAGTTTTAGACTAAAGGATAATTGAAACAAACTTGCTTGACAACTATTTTCTTAACAAATTTTAGTTTCTCGGCTCGTGTTGCACCCAAGCACCCGATTTCCTTGCTTTTGGCTAAGGCTTGCTACATTTAGATGTTCGTGGTCTTAGTAATTTTTCTGGAGTTTAAAAAAAAACTTCGCAAAATAGTGCCTTCATATTATTTTTGGGTTACGACCCTTGCTAAAAAAATAACCCAAAATATTTTGCAACATTGAAAACTATTGAACGCATTAAGAAAAAGTGTCTAGAAGGACTGGATGGGCTTTAGCAATATTTGATTTATGTAGAAGAAGTAAGATAAATTTGTCATAATTCTCAATATTTTAAACAAAAAGCTCATTGCATATTGTTGCTTATATGTTTAAGCCGCTATTTAAAAGGACTCCAAGTTCAAAATGTGGTCTCAGGCTATAGAAAAACGTAATAAGACCATTTCTAACTTCCGCTTTTGTAGTTTGGTGGACAATAATGGAAAGGAAGTGCAATAATTGAACTCTGCATAATGTCGAATGATGGTGATGGTGACTCGATATATGCGAGCAGCTATACAACTTGAACGAGGGCATTGGAGAGAATTGAAACATGAAACATTTTTAGCCCTGCGTACGCTGCAAGGTACCACTTACGGTAAAACGCAATGTATAGATGAAATTATGAGATCTTATAAATCTAAACAATAATGCATTTTTGAAACATTGGAGGTTTTTACAAAAACAGTAATTTAGTCCGTTGGTATACCACAAGTAAGCTTTAGGGTCAATTTTACTGCTCTGATGACAGATAGAGGGTCCAGGTTGAAACAGCGGGGGGAAAATGGAACTAGGGATCGTTGATGTAAAGCCATACACTGAAATTTTATTAAGCATCCCAAAACCACAAAGCCCTGGAAGCCTAATTTTCGAGCAATACTGGCTTAAGGCACACTCAGGAACAAAATTGCGGTATTTGACTTGAATCGAAATTTAAAATTCTTAATAAACTTTCTTTATTGAAAGCAGTAAAAACTTGCTTATATTTAAATCAAATGCATTCATTTGACGCCAGGTCTAACGGATGGGAACATCTGTACCTATACCTAAGGGTGGGTAATAGTAATGTTGTCCTGGTGCAACAGGAAGACGATTAATGGTTACTTAGAATAAAAGAAGAACGCATTTGATGGGTGCCTAGATACTGTAAGATAATCGCAAAACAACAAGTAAATAATCAAGCAATTAAGGCTTAACAACAGCAGGCAGGTAACCTGGGCAATACAGTCCAAATTAAGGCAGCGGGTTAAAAAAGCACTGCGAAATTATAATTTTTTTTCAGAATGACGAGAATTCTATGAGGGAGTTCTAAAAAAATATGATTAAGGACATATGGAGAAACCTTAAATGGCATTGGTGATGAGCGTGTTATAAAGTCATTGAAAACGGAGTGGAAAGCAGCTAATGCAGATAATGCAGGAATGATACTGAATTAATGAAAAAATTGCTGTACCACTGCCCATATTTTTTACAGACTGGAGGAAATTTTTTTGTTTTTCAAAAAACTAGTTTATTGTCCTTAAAGCTGCAGGCTTTAAGGAAAGTAAGCCTTCCATGATCACGTATTTAAAAATCGACTCTTTTTAACGTTTCTTTGAAAAAGAAAAAAAAAATTTCCTTTAAAAAAGGAAAAAATATTTTTTTTCTAAAAAATTATTGTCTAAAATTTAAGAAACTTCAAAACGTCTCTAGAATATTCTATAATCCAAAAAAAAAAAAATCTTTTCAAAATGACACCCATCGCAGTCTTCTGGTATTCATAATAAGCAAAAATCGTGTTTTTTCAGTGTATACCTACTATTTAACGTTTAAAACATACCATCTTTGAAATCATATCCTTTCTTATACCCTTTAAATAAATGATAAGTTTTTCATTCCATTTTTTATTTCCTTAATATCCATCTGCGACCCCAACGATAGAGAAGTCGATTTAGCTATATCCGTATGTCCGTTTGTTCGCCTGTCCGTTTGTCCATCTGTCAATTTGACTGCCTGACCGTCTGTCCGTGTTATTGTTGAATTTAACTTCCTGAATCCCCCAAAATTGCATAGCTCCTTAAGTGGTATGAAACTTTAATAAGAATCTGCAAAAAAACGCTATTGAAATCAATCAAAATCGCCAAAGAAGTGACAGAGATATATAAATCAAAAACCAAGACCACCTCTGTTTATTTTTCTAAAATTTGTACATAAAAACTTCTATAACTGCTCCGGCCTTACCCCTACACAGGTGCAAAAATTGACTCCCATTAATTTTTTCACTAACACTTTTGTGGAACATACCCCTATCTCTTAGATTTTAACAGGGTTGCTAAACAAAATTTAAAAAAATTAACGTAAAACCCTACAAGCCCTTAGAGGAATAAAATGTATCAAAGAATAGGAGAATAGTTTTTAGCCGCAAAGATATTTCTAGGACATACTTTCCCCTTATCATTACCTAAAGGGGTTGCCACGCGAAATTTACAAAAATTATGTAAAAAGACCATAAATTCCGCAGAATCGTCCTTAGAAAAATAAGGTGTACGACCGACCCCCATTAGTTCCCCATATTCTTAGAACATATTTACCTCTTATCTCCATTATAAATCTCCCCAAACAGCTTCCAGGGTGCCCTTGGGTAAGTCAAATGTAGAATTAACCCCAACTCATTTTTCATTGCAAACATTCTCCTAAAACATGCTTAACCCCTACCTCTTCGGCACAGGCAAATAAAACGATCTTACTTGTTTTAATTAATAATTTTGAAAAAATTGAATTGTAAGCAAGAATGTGGGTAAACTGGTCGCACTCTTCACATTGGAACTGCTCTACTGTTACAGGTTTATTTAAGGTTTGTGAGTACACCTAGATTAATATTTAACTCATTTTGCTAATTTTAAAAACTGATTGTCTTATGATTACTTCTAATAGTTTGACATCAAAAGTGGGTATTTAGCTCCTGACATGACTTCAGAAATGTTTAATGGCTAACTCAACTTTCCACTTGTAAGGATCAAGGATGTAAATATACTTATAAATTATGAGAAGATAAATATTTTTGAAATTTTAGACAGAACGACAAGGTGGCATATACTCTTAGCATTATGTGAAGGATATATGAACTACCAAAGCCCTGTAAATACATCCCAGCAAAGAATGTTTATAAAGAATTGACTCCTTGTTTTAAACAAACGTCAAAACACGGTTCTATTTCTCAGTATTTATATTAACAAAAGTCGATTTTTAAAACATATTTTTAAATAAATATCATACCTTATACCTTGTAACTAGTTGAGTTACATGTTTAAGACATATTCAAATTTGTGCGTAATTTCTTAGTTATTTTATTAAACCCTTGCAAATATATTTTTACATGATTTTAATTAAAACACAGAAGTTATATAATTATTTATGCATACTGAAACAAGTTGTTAGTAAGTACTACATCAAGTAATAAATATTTCGCCTTTAAATCACTCAACTCTCCCTTATCCACCCCAAAGTTGCCACATCAACCGCATTTGTAAACTCACAGCCATTTAAAGTCACTTGTCGTGTGTGTAAGTAAAGTTTTCAATTTGTGGCATAAAATTTCCCTTTTTTTAACTTTAAAATATAATGTGGGTGTGCGTGTTTAACATATGAATGTGTGATTGTGTAAAGAGAATTTACATCCTTTTATACACACTTGTATGCCAACAAGCAACTATAGTTGAGCTGTCATGTCATACAATTCATATAACATTTTTTGTTATTTGGTTTTTATGTTTGTGGCATATAATTGAAAGCTTGCTAAATTAATTTTCTTGTTCCTTTTGATCTTTTGCTTTTAGCGTAGACAACATGTACTTATGTACGTGCTTATTTAAAATTTGTGTGTTATATAATTTGCATATACCCTACTTGAAGCCCAAAATCATTGCATAACATTAACCAATAAATGACATTTTTCTTTCTCAGTTTAGAGCAGATTGTTTTTACATTTTTTTTGTGATGAAAAGTGAAAAGCAAATGCAAGTTTATCAATGTATGTCCTATGGTAGTGTTTTGATTCTAAAAAGGATTTTAAGGTAACACAAAACTAAATTTAAAAAGGACATGAAATTTAGTACATAAATTTAACTAACGCCCCTCCAAAGCAGGTTACCCAAAAAAAGTTTCGCAGATTTTCCCTATTTTTCCTTAAAATTTTTACTATTTTACACCTCTGTTATCTCTGTTTGCCTGTCTGTTAAAGGAGCTATCATAGAAAATGTGTTTTTATTATTTCGAAAACTGACAGCAACTCTAATAACATTTTTCACACATGACTGCAATTGCTAACAGCAACAGCACAAACAGACATACCACATAGAATCATAAAAAACGAAACAAAATTATATGTCTGTATGTCTAAAAATATCGTATGAAAAAAAAAGCAATTTGTATGACATTTTTGACAAGTCATCCATTCAATATCTCATACTATGACTAGGACTTTGATGACTGCAAAACTTGGGGCTTTATTTATAAAAAAAAAACTAAATGATTTCAAACTGAAACTAGAAATACGGAGTTTTCATTACATACCTTTAGCCATAAAAGTATTTATCAATGTTGGTTTAGAAAACCAATATGTATTTGTTGTTGCATGGAATTTGTAAACAAATTTTTTTATAAGGATTTTATTAAGAGCCTAGTTACATATGATTGGGGTGACCATTTGTACTGATTTCATGTACTAAAATGTACTGGGTTCTTTCTTATTTCTTCTTTATTATAAATTTTTTGTCAAATTTTTTTTTCTGAATCAAATATCGACCTGTGAACTGTTCTTTATTTACAAGACTAGATAGACACCCATACAGACATGGTTCAATTGATTCAGGAAGGGATCTTAAATCGATCGTAATAATCAAAGGAGGTTCTTAGACTATTTAAATTCAAAAGTGTACTGCTTTCGACCCAGAGATAAATGGTCCCCCTACACATGATGAATAACACAAGCACACGTACGCAAGGGTTTGTAGAAGTGCTTTGTTACCTCTTTTAGGATTTCTTAATTAAATGATTAGATATGTATCATCATAGCAACAGGATACTATTGACAATAAACTATTTTTGCAAGTTTTTGCAAATACTAACAAAACCAAAATGTACATTTATTGTTATTGAGATATCATTGTGCTGAATTACTCAGGGTACAAATATTTTGCCAGATTTTTTAGTTCAAAGACAACAACGTAAATATTTACAAATTTATAAAACTAGAAACTATTTATACATATATGTACATATGTATGTATGAACATAGACAGACAGAAAAATCTTCACAAATTTTATTTCAAATAAATTGCTTTTTAAAATAATAATATTTTTCATACAAAAAATTTTTAGATGTTAGAAGGGTTTCTTATTTGATTTTAATGTCAAACAAAATAAGGAAAAAATCAAAATAAATATTTTTCAAAAGCTTTAGTATTGCAATTATTAAAGGTACACAGAGAAAATTATTTGAAAATTTTTAAATTAACGCACTAGTTTAAACTATCATAATTAAAAATTTAATTGTGCCCATTAATCACTTAATTGTTTTTCAATACTAAGTGCCAATTAAGAAATTCTTAAAAAACAATAATTTTGCATAAAAATTTTATAATTTAATTATTATCTACACTTGTTTGTGTTATTAAGCAAGGCATCTTGAGTTAAATATACAAAAATAAAAACAAGTAAGAGCGTCATATTTCGCTGTGGCAAATCTATATACCTTTTCCAACGTGTAGGGGTTTTATTAAATTTTTTTAAATTTTGTATGGCAACTCTCTTAGCGGGGGTAGTAGAGGGTAAGTATCTTCTAGGAAAATGTTTTCAAGGAAAAAAGAGGTGGGGTCAGTCCTACATTTGACCTATCCACGGGAACCCTGAAAACTTTAGGAGGGAGAATTATTACAATTTTCCAAACTTTTTATGGGAGATAGGGGGTAAGTAGGTTTTAGAAGTATGTCTGAGAAGGCAAACTAATGGGGGTTGATCGTAACTTTTATGTCTCTAAGGCGGGCTCTAGGGAAGTTATGGGCATTTTCATATAATTTTTGTAAATTTTGTATGGCAAGCCCCTTAAGTGATGGAGATAGCGGGTAGGTATGTTCTAGGAATATGTTTCGGAGTGAAAACTAATGGGGGTTTGTCATATATTTATTCATCAAAGGGTGACTCCGGAGAAGTTGTAGGGGTTTTTACCCTATTTTTTTAAATTGTTTATGTATTTTTTTAAGTTTTGTATCCTGTTAGGGGCTAAAGATAGGGGATAAGTATATCCACAAAAATAACTATTTGGGAGCATCCTGGAAGCTAGGGAGGCAATTACAAAAATTAAAAATTTACATTATGTATGCCAACACTCTTAAGAGCTGGATAAAGAGGGAAGGTATGTTACACAAAAATGTTCGTGAGGAAAAATTAGTGGGAGTCGGTGTTTCATTGCACCAATGTAGGAGCAACTCCTGCGAATTTTTAAAGGTTTTTATGTTAAAATTTTAGAGAAACAAGCAGAAGTAGTTTTGGTTCTTGGCTTATATCTCAGTCAGCTATCGAGCGATTTTTCTGCATTTCAAAAGAAATGTTCCCCAGATTTTTGTATAATTTAATAACACCTACGGCTCTATGCAATGTCTCTAAAAAGTTGATTTAAGCCATAACACGGACAGACCATAGGGCGGGCAGACAGTCATCCCTAAATAGACTTCCCTATCTTTAAGGACCCGGAAAATATATGCTTTATGGGGTATCAGATGTATACTAAAGAAATAACAATCGGAATGGCAAACTTATACATACCCTCACACACTTATGCGAAGGATATAATAATAACTAAAACTTCGAAAATCAAATGTCTCGTTGGTCAAGTGTTGGAGCCTCATCCTAGCCATCAGATGGTGCCAAGTTCAAAGCTAGACTGGGTCCATAAATTTTTTGTTTGCTTAACTTTTTAGTTTTTGTTCTTTTTTCTTTCGTGTTGTTCTAAGACTTTTGCTTTTTAAGTTAAGTTTTTTCAATATAAATTTTTTTAACTTGGTAATTTCAGCAATCAAAAAATTTGCGGCCCAAATAATTGTATTTTATTATTTTTCTTTGAGCTGGTTAATTCCTTTAGGAAATTCCATAATTAAAATTTTTTAAATTTCTAATTGCATACAAAAAATTTCTATTTTCAGTTCTAACAATTAATATTATCTTATTCGTAATATTAATTAATTAATTAAGTGACTCAATCGTTTTTTTAATTGATAGTATTTTTAGTTTTTTTTATGTGTAAGATTTAAGGCAGTTTGGTTAAGTCGGGTACCTAATGTAAAAGAAGTGAAGTGCTACTTCGGTATTTTTGCTAAGAGATAAAGCGAAAAGTTGAAATTACAAAATTCACATATTCAAATGTAGTCGCCCATTCTTATTCCTTTTTATTGGTGAACAAGCTTTGATGCCTAAAAAAAGGGAAAGGAAAGAGAGGTCAATGTTGGTCTCATCTTACAGACTGCCCGAAATACTAAATTCGAAAGAGGTCTATTGCCAGAAAATTTCCACAAAAGGTACTAGATATTAGATTTTCTGCCTGGCAAACTCACAGGACTCGTTGTAAAGCAGTTTGGTTCAACTAGTATGGGAACCAAGTTAACTGTGACCAGCAATAGCTATCATGGTGTATTTTTTACCAGTCGTTGTCACTGATCTCATCTACCGGTACTAACATGAAAGTTTGTTTTTAATGCATCGCCATTCAGTCCAACGGGACAAGTTGTCATCCAGAGTTAATATCAGAAACAAACCTTAAGGCAGCTCAAATTTTGGTCAAAATACCGGTATTCCATTCAAATATTCGGTAGTAGCATTTCCGGGGATATTTGAATCTGGATATGCTAAATAATGGAACAGCCATTAACTCTTTAAAAAATGTTTAAAACTTTGGATTCACATTTTGATCTGATATGGTAACTGACGTAAATCATCAAACGGTTCGAAAGCTGTGCAGCAATAAAAGCAAACATTTTCAATCGAATAAAAGTCTCTCCTACATACTTTTTAGCCGCTTCCGGAGAACATGCAAGTTCCAGTGTCGCATTAGTGGACCAAATTTAAAAGCTAAGATGGTGTTGTACTTTTGAAATTCTTTTATCCTTTTTAAATTAAAAAGTCATCATTAGAACTAAAGTTTTTTTTTAATGCTTTATATTTGTTGTGCTTTATTTTCCCCTTGTTATGTTTGGACATTTAAATAGGTCGTGCACCTCTTTAGTTCTGCTTGAAGTAATTATTCTTTATTATCTTTCAATCAATTACTTTTTTAATTTCGAACTTTATTTGCTCGTAAAAATATTTACGCATTTCGAAGCTTAATTTAAACTGAGACCTCTTACCATATTGTGGTTTGAAGGCGAAAGTAAACGCCAGTCTCAAAACTCTTCATAATTAGGTTAAGCTGTGTTCTTTTGTCCACCCCTAAGCTATATGAAGACATGCCTTTTGAGGTATCCTTTATAAAACTCCTATATATGTACTTCCCTGACAACTTTATTTCTAATTTTATGATGAATATGCTGACTTTATTGGTAAATATATTATCCATATACGCTTTACTTTCTCCAATATTTTGACGAATTTCCTGTAGAGTAATTCTCAATTCACTGAAAGAAGTACATAGATGCATGCTTAAAAAAACAACATAGATCTTGGCATTAATATTGAATTTCCCCAATAAATTCTAAAAACGTTTAAATAAAATATTTCTTTAAAGTACCTACATTTTAGTTTTATGTATTTTCTTTGCAATTTAAGCAAAATTATTCTTCTAAAAAATTTTCCTTGAACTACAAACGTAACAATGGCCTTATAAATAATCTTGACATGCCTTTGGATTTAACTTCAAACAAATATTCATCGACCGAACTATCGATCAATCAACTAATTGCAGTTTTTCTTCGAAGCTATTTAAGCCATAAATAACCACAAATCACTAAATTCAATTTTTTTTAAAACGACCTAAACAAAATTAGAATTTACACAAACAACAAACGATTAAAAATGCGAATTTCTTGGAAATGTGTTAAACGCTTTAATCTTATAGCGATCAAATAAATATGAAGAAACCTAAATGTTAGCGAAATGAAATAAACATGTCTGCTTATCACACATACTCACATGTCCATCGATCGATCAAATGATTTCATCAATAAAAGTTGATTTGGTTATGAAAAAAAGAACAGAAGGAAATATTTTTGGTATATAAATACATACATTTCATACGTACATAAGCATGCGTACGTGCATATGAACACTAAGATATTTATCAAAACTCTTGCAGAAAAAGTTAAAATAAAAATATATTAAATTTCAAGTAATGAATGAATATTTCAAGAATATACATATGTATTTTAAAAATATGTGGATATAAATGTATATTAGAGGGACAGCCAATTTCTTTTGTGAAACTAGATCTAGATATTTAGCCTTAAAAATTTTAACCAAATGGGGCAATGTTTTCCTGGCGCGCATTGAGGTCAAAATTTAGATGTGTTCAAGTTTCACTGCTTATATGAAAAAGAAATTACAAAACTCGTTTATTTTTTTACAATAGTTCAACAGTATGTTGAAATTTATTTCTTTTAACGAAAAGAACGGACTATTTGGCATGATTGATCCTCTAAACTATATTCCTACTAAGTTTTAAAATATTTTCATACTTAATTCAGAATCCATAGTTTTCTATTTTTTTCCCTTCGGACTTCAAGCATCTCAAAGATTCTAAAACAAAAAACCAAAAATTTAAGAAAAATCTTTTTGACCACCTAATTTGCTATCATATCTTTTTGAGGCCTGTCAAATACAATATAAAATGTTCCATCTCTTTCATTTCAAAATGAAACCAATTTATTTAGTTACTTTCTTAGATGGCTTCTACAGAACGCTTGTTCCATTAGCTGAACTTACAAATGATATCCAGGCGGTTCGAACATCTGCGCTCCTTCCCAATTTCTGAAACCAATTTTCGAGTCGTCTTCTTTAATCGGAGTTTCGGTCTTCCTCTTCTGCGTGATCCATCACCAGGTTCACATTCAAATGACTTCATTGCTGAAGTATCTTCATTCATTCTTCTCAAAACATTACGTAAGCGTTGAATTTTGTTACGTGTAACTATGTCAGTGTCGGCAAAGAGCTCATACAGCTGCCGGTTAATACGAAACCGGTATTATCCTTTAATGCAGATTGGTCCATTGATTTTCCCAAAAAACTTCCTCTCAAAAACTCCAACCACTGCCTCATCTTTTTTCGCAAGTACCCATTATTATGAACCACAAAAAAGCATGGATAGTATCGGCGCCTTGTAGAGAGTGATTTTTGTTTGCTTACTTAGTCTAAAGTAGCATATATTGAACAATATTGCCTTTCTTTTTATCTTCAAACTGATGTTGTTTGTTTTGTTATGTGAAGGTGCCGAGATAGATACAATTGTTGACTATTTCAAAGTCAAAGTTTTCAACTTCCACTGTCTGCCCAAGTCAATTGGACGTCTCGCTCGTTGATACCATCAACTCAGTTTTATTTGGATTTAGTGCCAGACCCACTGTGGCTGTTCCTTTCTCGACTTTTGCAAAGGTAGAAGTTACTGATGGCAATGTTTGCCCCATGATGTTGATATCGTGAGCGTAAGCAAGTAACATGTGCTGTTTTGTGAATAGTGTGCCAGTTCTATTCAAGATTGCGTCTCGTATAACCTTTTCAAAGAGGAGGTTATAAAGATCACATGAAGGGCTGTCTTCTTGTCTGGAGCCTCGTTTGGGATGGAAGAGTTTAGAAATATCCCACCTATCTTAAATGAGAATTGTCTATCAGTTAAGATCATCCTGCAGAGTCGTACTAATTTCGCAGGGATGCCATACTAAGACATAGATTGAAACACCTTTGAACGTATGGGGCTGTCGAAAGCGGACTTATAGTCTTTTTCAGGATTTGCCAGGTCTAAGGCCGCATTGATATGGCCTAATTATCTCGTCGACTTTTAGTTTCAATCTTTCACACATCACGCTGGATAGAGTTTATAGCCAATGGGAAGGAGACTTTTTCCTCTATGATTGGTACATACTGTATGGTCTTCTTTTTTGTGCCCAGGACATAAGCACTGATGTTCCAGTCCTCGGTTATAAGTTCCTCTAGCCAGATTGTACAAACAAACTGATTCGTACGCCTTATTAGCGTGTCGTCTCCGGTATTGAATAGTTTAGTTGGCAACCCATCGGCTCCTGCTGCCTTGTTGTTCTTAAGAAGGGTAACTGCTATTTTGACCTCATTCTTGCTAGACGATATGCAGTTAATACCTTCTTCTGGGATTGTCTGTGTGGCGTTGCTATTATCAGATACCAGCAGGCCTGAAAAATGGTTTTTACATAGCCCCAGCACACTATCTGTATCAGTCAACAGATAAGCTTCTTCATCTTTGCAGGAGGCTGTTCCTTTCCCAAAGCCTTTTGGTGCCCAAGTACGGATACTGCGGCTTCCTTCATGGAGTTGGCAATGGAACCAATTAATATTAGAAAATAATTTCTGCACTGTCTCTACTTTTAGGGTTTAATATATCGAAAAAAAAACAAAAACATAATTTTATTATTTTTGAATATTTTTAATTTTCTTAACAGGCTTTCTGATAAATTTTTTTTAATGATCGTTTCATTTAAGAGAAAAAAATTTAAAATGTTTTTCCACACACTTGCCGAGTGGCATATGTACATTTTCGGAATTTAAAAATATTTTTTTTCGATGAAATTCATGGCATTCCATTTTTAGTTCTTTCTCATTTATATTGTTTAAGACCTTTGGAACGCAAATTTTCTATAGAAATAACAAAATAAACTTGAGCAGTATCAAAATAAAGTCTCTTACTGTTTTGACACTTAGATTCAAATATTAAAAAAAAATTCAAAGAATTCAAAAATTCATATTTTTTTAGACCTCTCCAAAGCAGTTCATATTATAAGTTTCAAAAAGTGTCTTTATATATTATGTATTAAATTTAAAATTTTCACTTTCAAGTGTTACTACAAAATATTGTCAGAATATTTTATTATATTGAACTTAAACACACAAATGTAAATTAATTTACATATTCTTTCAGGTACAAACAATGAGGGCACCCCTATCTTTCATAATAAATTTTGAATAAAATATAAATATTTTTTAAACTATTTCCTTTTAAAAGTTTTTTTAAAACACATTACCATTATGGCAACCCCATCTTAAAGAAAATTTCGTTTCACAAATGGACATGTTTTTCTTTCTTCTTAAAGATTTTGTTGAAATATTCAACACAGGCGTTGACTGATAGACAAACGAATGAAAATTTAAATACTTGTTCCACTAAAAAGAAAAATTAGTCGTTAATGGAAATTTGTGGGTTTACTTTGTTGCTGTTGTGTTTTACTTCCTCTACTAAAATCATTAAAAAAAAGCTTTGGCGGTCTTAAGATCAAAGACCGCCCGGTAATCTGTAATGACAACTTTGATCATATGTTTGCCTTTGATCTAGACCGATCAAATGTTTTTTTTTTTCCTGTTTTCAAATTCATTTTCTAATAAGCAAATCATTTAATGTGAAATATGATGGAATTGAAATGTGTTAAATTAATTTAAATGTAAATAGCAAATGATTTACTGGGGAGGTGCTAAATCAAAACGATTCAATAAATAAAAACCAAATGTAATTTTTTTCTTTAATTTGTAAACATTTAACAAACAAATTGCACCTTGACGGAAGAAGTCGTACTACTACTGTTTCAAGGGGATATAAAGCAGAGACTTACCACACACAGTGTAATTAAGATTTCTTAAGAAAACTATTTCATATCAATTAGCATTTATTGTATTTACTTGTCAATTTAATAAGAAAACAAAATAGTTTTCAAGGAACTATCAATTAGTGGTTAATGTGGTTTTATGCTTCATGCAAAATATGAAATGAAAAAAATATTGTCATTTAATGTTACAGCTGTTACTTTTTTTAAGTCCTATTCATTACTTAAACCAATTTAAAGTTGTTCGAGGGCTTGCAATTTTGCTAAAAAAGGCAGTTGAAGAAAATACAAGTAAGAGCGCTTTGTTAGGCTGTGCCGAATCTTATATACCCTTTAAAACGTGTAGGGTTTTTACCCTAATTTTTTGAAATTTTGTATGGCAGCCTCCTTAGGGGTTGGGGGGATATAAGGGGTAAGTATGTTTTAGAAAAGTGTTTGCAAGGAAAAATAAACTGGAGTCAGTCTTACATATGACCTATCCACGGGCAGCCTGAAAGCTGAAGGGTATGATTAATTTCAATTTCCCAAACTTTATATGTGACCCCCTTGGGCGTTGGGGAGAAGGGGTTTTTGGAATATTTTTGGAAGGGGAATCAAATGGGGATCGCTAGTAAACTTTTTAGTTAAAGACAAACTCTGGGGAAGTTGTTAGCGTTTTGCATAATTTTTGTAAATTTTGTGTGGCAACCCCTTAAGGTAATGGTGATACGGGGTAAGCAAGTAAGGGCGGCTCCAATTTTTTCCAAGTATGGTATGGAAACCCTGTTAGGGGCTTGAGAAAGGAGGTAAGTACATTCCACACAAATGTTTGGGAGGAAAAATTTATTGGGGTCAGTTTTATATTTGACCGTTGTAGGAGGACCCTGAAAGCTGTGGGAGCATATTAAAAAAATATAAAAAAAAATTTAACTTTGTGTTGCAGCCTTGTTAGGGGGTGGAGATAGGGTGTAAGTATGTTTCACAAAAATGTTTGTAAGAAAAAACTAATCGGAGTCAGTCTTACACTGCACCCAATTAGGGGCACGGCCAGGGCAGTTGTAGAGGTTTTTATGTAAAAATTTTGGAAAAATAAATTTAATACATAGATCTGCCGCTTTTTTGGGCGTAGGCTGGAAAAATTAGACTTTTACCTTCTGTACTGAATGCTTCTTCCTCCTGGTGCAAACAAATGTTTAATTTATACTGACTAAAAATTTTCTAGAGAATTTACTAGGAATTGGAACGTTTCATTGAGGAAGTTTATGTTGAATAAAACGATAAATGGAGTTTACCCAGGCATTTCCTTTGACAGATTGGAACTAAAACTGAAGACACCAATTGAGTGTAGCGGGTGATGGGCAACCTCTTCCGGTAAAGGGGCTGGGGTTTTCCACGAACAGAAATATTTTTTGGCGCTCCTGTGTAGTAACAGTTAACTGCAATGGTGCTAATGAACTTGGCTTACTTTTTCCAACAACATCGTTCATTTACATAATTTCAGAAACCCAAATAAATTACTTTTTGGTCCGCTTTTACCTTAGATTTGATATGTTATTCAAAGAAACATTTTTGGGTCTCCTGTAAAGCAACTATTGCTGTGGGCGAATGAAACATACAAGACACGGTTTTGCAAGAATTTCTGCGACTGTCACTTTTGCTATGAATTTTACTGACTGCTGCACACCAAAACCTTCATGTGCAAAAAATTCTTCTTCGATAAATCAAAGGAAAAGATAGAAAAAAAAACAAGTTCTATCGAGCTAGTAGTAAATACCCAGCAAAAAATAATCGAAATTTTGTAAGCAGTAAATACTTTTTCTAGTATACTAATGCGCTTCGCAGCAAGCACTTATCTATTCCCTTAATAAATGCAATAGTGTATGGCAGTAAATGTAAAACTTTTACTGTTTTACACACTCGCTTACTCAAGTGCATACTAAGAGGCACTACTGTAAGGCAGTGAGTAAAAAAACATTAGTTTTTTTTTGTCAAACATAATAACACGGCAAAACATTTATTTCGATGACGCAATAAATTTAAACAACTAAAAAAGCGCCAAAATTACATGAACTAACTGGATATTCATAGCGCCGAAATAAGCACTTAACATGAAATGCAACTAAGTGGGACATCGCGAACAAATATCATGCCATACGTAAGAAGGTTTTGTAAGCTTTGCTGTCTTGATATTCCCTTACAAACCTACCTACGGCGAAGCAGCAGTTTTTGCTGGGTATCCACGGGCCTGAAATAGATGTTCAAGGAGGAATATTCAATGCATAGACATTAGTCGGAGCTTTCATTAGACAGCTGGATACATCGACAGCCAAACCAGTTTTACATCAGTCCCCTTTCCCGTGGGGTATCTAAAATAAACTTTTTTAACTTTGTATTAGAAGAGTTAAGATCACCTTTAAATAGATGTAGTAACATTTTGGACCAAATCTTATTCTTCTTCTTTTAAAAAAAATTGACTTGAGCATTAGTTATACCATAATCCCTCTTTAGTCTTTTTACTTAAAATATTATTTACCTTTAAAATGCAAATCAAAATTTCACCTCTCATTATTTTCTGTTAAGAAATATACTTTAATTTAAATTTAACTTTAAAAAAGCAATTTATTTTACTTAATTTTAATTTATAACAACTTGTGCCATACAAACGATGATATTGCCTGTGACAGCTTTCACATAAATAATATACAAAACAATATCGCTGTCAATCAAATACTACACAACAATCACAAGTCGTTGAGTAAGAAAAATATTTAATACATAAAAGTAAGAAAAACCTTGGAATCTTATTAAATAAATTGCTGCTATTCAATACTCAATTTATGTCAATAAAATTGACATCTTAAAAAATAACAACAACAGCAGCAGCAAACGTCAACAATAAATTTTTGAAATATCTGTCAATTTGTTAACCGCAAACGAAATAAAATATATTTGTAAGTATGAATTATTTTTTTTAGATTGTTTGTAAAAACTAATGTATTTCGTTAATATTGTCAGTATTAGTATCGAAAGCATCTGTAACAGCGATATGTAACTGAAAAAATGTGAAATATTTATATTCTTAAAATTATGTTTAAGAATTTGTCTATACAGTAGCTCACACATGACAGCAACATCAGAAAATTTTTGCACATGTTTGATCATGCATTTCAAAAGTTTGATTGTGTAAGTGAAACAACTAGAGAAAATGTGAGTCCATTGGGCTTTTTGTCAGCCACTAGTAATAACATGGATACATGTATGTACATGTTTCGGGTGACAGATTCTCGCACTCGTGTCAAATAATATCCTCGAGGGCTTCCAGGGTTTTAAGATTGTTCACGTAAGCACGAGACTTCAAAAAGCCCTACAGAAAAAGTCTGAAACCGTTAAGCCGAGCGAACTTGCAAGCCAATGTAAGTCGCCAAAACGAGAGATGAAGCGACCCGGGAGCGCCGCCTTTAGAATATCGGTAGCAACTGGCGCAGTGAGTCTCTTTGCTCTTTCCTGTTAGAATCACTTGTCCTCCAATTATTATTCGTTTAATTTCGGTAGAAAAAGCTAGGCCAACATTTCCCTATAGCGCACACCGTCCACTGTTGTCAGTTCCCCAGCGGCGTCCTCAAAGAAAATTGCCTGTTGACTCTTCCAGATTGAATAGTTCATCATGCAGTCACTTTGAGCGGTTGTAATAGTTCCTCGTGCATCACTCGTGGATTTTAAATGCCCTAGAAGCGATAGTTTTCATTGTTCCCGTTTCCGATGAGGTGAAAATGAGCCTCATCCCTCATTATGATTTTGGTCTAAAAATCGTCCACTTTGGCGTAAAGATTTAGGATGGTTAGGTTTGGGTAGGTTACATGCATTTTTTGGTCAACAGGTAGCAGTTAGTGCAAAGAATGGACTTTTTCGAGAACACGCGCAAGTTTTTGACCAAAATTCTCCTCAGGGACGACCGGCTGATGGCTAATTGCGAGGCATGGCGTCTTGTCGATGTTTGTGGCGACAGCTCGACATTATCGCCAACATCGGCGATACTCTCAGCCGAACGGGCACTCTAGGGCCGGCCACTCTTGGCAGCGTTTTGCGTGGTCACATAGTTTTCAAATTTGGTGGCAAAATGGCGCAGTGTATGCGCAGTCGGTGCCGGACGAACGGGGTTTTGCCGACAGAATCCGCGCTGCGCCAACAGCACAGACGAATTGTTACGCAAAAAAAACAGGACTATTCCACGATCTCGGAGAGTGTATTGCTCCGTGGCTTGCTTACTTTTATCTTACATCTTTCTAGTTCACAACTGTCAAAACAGTTTGGTCTTAGGCTTTTCACAATTGATTCGTAGCCCTGTTCTCAGATCCTTCCTTTTTTTATTAGTACAATAATGCGCTACTTAGGTTATCTGTCCCAGAGTCCTGGTTGATAAGTTATATGATGGAAGAGGAAGGCCCCCAGGCAACCTTCAATCTGCACAAGTGCCTAAGTCTACCTCCTCGTGGTATCAACCGGGTAACTTTTAGTTTACTGGAAGGCTAAGAGACATGGCTAAATTAAAAACAAACTGTCTTGGGTTAAAAGGGAACAGTGGTTACAAACTTACTGGTCTGGCTTGAGGCAGGTTGTCCTTATTGTCGATGTGGCATGTACATCACCAATTAGTGGCACCACAATACAAGGTTTTAAAGGTACCAATACCTTATCTCTGTTAAATAGAAATTGTTAGGAATTGTATGGAAGTAGATTTCCGAGTTTGACCAGAGTCCTATCTGATACCACGGGAATCAGTTGGCCTCATGTGCTTACCAGTGCATGAACTGATGAATGGTGAGGTCTCCTTCGGGAGTTCACGTGGTGGCTGTGGTTATTCTCAAGCGGGAAACTGAGAACAAAAGTGTATATGCTGGGGTCCGTCCTGTGCGGGCCCCAGAGTGATGGCGTAAGCGGTCTTATATGGACTTAAGGTTCACAAGATAGAGTATCTAGTTTTGGCGGAGGTACCCACGCACATGAGCAACTGATGAAATAGGCTAATAGCTGAAAAGGTATAAGTGTATTTGGAAGTAGGTAAATAGAGAAACTGGCTACGGCTGGGAACCCTAGGATCTAAAACAAGATCCCGTCAGAGTAGTAGCAAATAATGAAATGACCGGCATTGGTATGCTGAAGCATATGCGTGATTCGGTCCCGACTGACGGTGAGAAGATTATGAAGCGTTGATGAAAGTGGAGAAATTAATTTGTCTAAATGAGAAAAGATCCTTCGAACAGAGCTGGGTGTCGCATTTTTTGGGTGCGACATGATAATCATAATCTTTCTTGCTTAAGGTTGGGTGCTGTTTCACAAGCGGGTGGAGATGTATCTTGTCGGCGCGGATCTGTTTTAATAATGAAGGCGATATCAAAACTAGAGACTCAATTTGGGTTTAGATAGCCCAACTCCTCAGCAAGGGGTCTGTTATGGCTTACATAGAGTCATGGCAGAGAATTTCAGCCTGGGAGCCGGGTGGGCCTTTCTGGCGGCGCTGGTGGATGCTTTGTTTCCATTAAATGTTAGGGGAACCGTGAATTATTGCCCGCAAGGTAGGTGTTCACGTAAAACCCTTGACGTCTGTCTTAGACTCCTGTCCTAACAGTACTGTCGATCAGGATAAACGCCTTGATTTTACTTAAAGCACACTATCGACCCCCTTCACTGTGTGCACCTAGTATCACAAAAATGCATTCAGGGTTAGACTTTATACTCCGGTATTTTTTTTTCTTCCGCTGCCTGTTATAGTTTTCCCACAAGTGCTGCCCCTTGGCGTACATTTAGGATTTTAAAGCTGCAATTGTTGTTAGTCTTATTACCGAAGCGTACCAAGTATTGATTTTATTTTGCTTCTGTACAGCAAGTGTGTCATTTTGGGACTGAGGCCTCATTTGAAGCCAATAGCCCTCATTTTTAACATCTAACATCGGGGAGCCTTCCCTGCTCTTCCTTACAGGTAGTGCGTCCAACTTATTTTTAAAACGAGAATCACTCTTAGAAAGTATACCCTCACGGATATCATAAACGTCCTCCTAAGAAAGTGGTCTTGTCTGAATACTAAATTTTCGTGTTCTTAGTGAAAATACAGATTTCACCATTGTCCGGGCTTAGGGTGGACCCACTTTTATTCAATTTTCAGTATATCTTCTTCCTTTTTCCAGCTGATTTGTGTCCTTTTCAAGTATAATAATAGCCACATCGTCTGGGTAGTAAAATGTTTCAAATCTTTTATCCGTCAATGTCCATAGAAAGGTGTTTATTTTTTTATCCCCGATGGGGACGATAAAAATATAATGTCAACTTGTGCGGTTCCTCATGTCCTAGTTACATCATACAATGCGGAACATATCAGCCTGTCCGCTTGCATGTAACCAACTCAGTTTCTTAGTAGTGGGTAAACGTAAAACTGGTTTAAGGATTGGATAAGCGCGTCGTCCCATGTCAATACATGCAACTATAAGTATTTTTTTCAAAATGTTTTTATAAAGGTACAAAAATGCAAACAATCTACTTCTTTAAAAATTAAAAAAATTGATGATTTTTATTTATTGTTGAACTAATTGTTTTTAATACAAATTTTTCTTTTTATTTTGGCTTAAGTGCATATAATTTCTTTTTATTAAAAGAAATTAATATTTTTCCGTTAATGTTGAAAGAAACTTTAATTTTGAAAAAAAGCTGATTTTTCTACCGATACTAGCCGAGTAGAATGCATTTTCGAAAGCAGCTACGCAATTTCATCATCAGTACTCTTTGAACGGCAGTAGTGTCTTTGGATGTAAACATCACCTATTTAACTTACACGTAACAGAGAAAGTGATACGGCATGACTGTTTTCTTTCGTAATTACCTTGTAAGTAAGGACGAACTTTACTTTTCATATACACTATGCTTTTTTGTATTAAAAGTCTCTTAATAAAGCTGAAATTCAAGTTTTTACCAAAAATTATTTTGTGACTGACAAATATCTAAAATATAAATTGATTTCTCGCACAAACCTTATTCGTTTTATATACTCGTCAGCTTTTTTATGGATAAAGTTGTCAAAATTTTTGACATTTGCATGAAAATCAATTTGCAAACTGTCAATCAAAAGATATCACACAGATTTCTAGCTTTAACATAAATTTATTTTTTTAAATCTTTTAATAGAATTTAAAGGCACACGTACCTTCTAACACAAAACAAACAAGTCGCTGATTTAAATGGCGTTCAATGAAACCCTGTGCATGTGACAATAAATGACTAGAAAATTCAATTTTTATTTCAATAATATACTTAGGTTCATGTGTATATAAACATGTTTATTAATTTATGATAAAAAAACGTTTTTCAAGAACTCATTCGTAAAATACTTTAATGACATTTAAGTAGATTAAAATGAAATTCATTAAAGTCTTTATTTTGTTTATGGCAACAAAATTAATACGTTAAAACAACTCTTGATTTTTATAGAGGATTAAAAGAATGTCATTAAATAAACAGAAATAAAACCCTTTTATAACAGCTTTTCAGTAGGAAAGACTTCACTGCTAAGCAACAAGAAGCTATTAAAACAACGACATAAATGGCCATCTCTGCCAACATCTCTTTCAAATCAATTAAAATTACTGTGACACAAGCAAAACAGAAATACAGCACGAACACCGTACTTAAAGTGGCTTTTTTACGATTGATCATAATTAAGCCGATTAACAAGTTTAAAATTGATTTCATTGACACTTAATGTCAAACCATTAATGTTAATACAAACAAAAATTTGTTTGCTGTTTGCTTTCTATACCCAACTCTAGTTACGATTGAATTGCAATTTGGACAAAAGGAATATGCAAGTATTTGGCTAAGAGTTAATATTTACGATTATTAAAGTATTCAGTAATTTAATAGCAAAATTTAAAAGCTAAACTTTATTTGTCTTATGGTTTTATATGACACCAGCATACCCGGCGTACTTCGCTATATCCTTTTATTTTGTACTGAGAGAAAATTTAAAATTTTAAAAACCTAAATGATTTTTATATATAATAGGTGTGTTCATTTACAGAAAATTATCACTAATTTTCGATAATTATTACTAGTAAGTGTTCACGTACACAAAAAATTAGCAGCTAGAGAGCCAAAAAAGAGCGTAAAATATTTAGAAACAAAAATGTTTCTGATAATATCTGCTAGTAAAAATTTTACTATCAGAAATTATTCAAACAGTCTTTCTGTCATTATGCTTTGAAAAAAAATTCAAGTTTTAAATTTTTATAAGTTTACAATAACAAAATACATTGGCTTGCAAGTTTTGACTGTAAAAGTGTTCATTTACTTTTAAATATTTTTGAGAGCAATTTTGAAAATATTTCTTTTTACTCTCTCGTTGCTAGTAATTACTGGAAAGTTATTGAACACAACTAATATAAGTTGCAAAAAATTTTGTAGTTTTATCACTCTTATTTGTAGGTATTCCAGTGCTCAGCACATCCTGATATCCATGAGTTATTAAAGCCTTGTCTAAAGTCCTTAACCACTCTTTGAACTAAGAGCAGCTTAGATAATCCTGCATCCCTACGCAAGTGACATTGCAAACATTTCTGCTGGGAATACACCACAGTGATCACACAGTTTATGATTGAGATTTTAAAACCTTTCTAAAGATTTCCACTCCAGCACCAACTATTACCTTCGAACCATCAGTGTATAGTGATGCTTTCTCAGGTTACCGTAAGTGGCCATTTTTTCGAATCCATCATGCAAGATGGGATACCTAGTGTTAAGTACAGATATGTAGAAAAAAGACCAGCTGGGCCAACTTACTTTCATAATTATTTTCCGAAATGTTCTGATTATAGGTTGTATAAGATGCCTGATTCATTAAACTCCAAAGCACTATTGGAGGAAGTTCAATAAATAAAAAGCTCCGGACGCAGCAGGTTCGAAATAATGTGCCAAGAATCTTTCGAAATGTCCCTGCCAGGCTCACTCTTGCAAGATTGTTGATGTTAACGTGTGTTCCTCTTCAGAATATACGCATACCCCATTTAAGCTATAATATATATTTATTAAGTCCATTTTTCTATATGAGTCAAATGCATAGGCCTTGGCATGAAAAAAATCCATTACAATTTCAACATTGTTAGAATCTGGAGATCAAATAAGTTATTCTGACCGCAAGCTCTGCCAACAGCCAGATAAATTCGTTTAAGAATAATGCAAATATTTTCCTCCTCCTTCACTCTTTGGGGAAGAACGAAGCGTATCTAACACTCCTTTTGATCTGAAGTAGCTGGTTATTGTGAAATTTCTCTCCTTAACTTAACTTGATTTTAACCCACAACTGCAAGGTGAGCCAAAAGAAAATTAATTTTTTTCTAAATAAAAAACTTCGATTCTGCTTTTTTTTATGTTAATCTAAACTTTAAGAATGTTATTTTTAAAATAAAGGAGACAATATAGGCTTAATGGGCACCGTCGCAATTGATTGCTATCCGGGCAAGTTGTATCGCATTTTCCATTACTTCGACGAGAACTTCCGGCGACAGATTCTCGCACTCGTCGCGAATATTATCCTTGAGGGCTTCGAGGGTCTTAGATTTGTTCACGTAAGCACGGGACTTCAAAAGATCCCACAAAAAGCCTGTAACAGTTAAATCGGGCTATATTGTAGGGCAATAAAAATCGCCAAAATTAAAGATAAGGTGATCCGGGAACGCCACCTTCAGAATATAGGCTGTGGCTTACGTATTGTGTGCGATTGCTCCGTCTTGTTAGAACCACATGTCTTTCAGTTCTAATTCGTTCAATTGCGGCAGAAAAAACTCGGATAATATAGCGTCATAGCGCGCACTGTCCACTATTGTCATTTGACCAGCGGCGTCCTTTTAAAAAAATGGCCCGATGGCTCCTCCAGCGTTTAAAGCGCACGATGAAGTCACTTTGAGCGTGTAATGGTTTCTTGTACATCACTTGTGAATGTTTGGTGCATCAGAAGCGATACTTTTGCTTGTTTACGTACCCGCTGAGGTGAAAATGAGCCTCATCCCTCACTATGACTTTGGTCGAAAAATCCTCTATTTTGGCCGCGAGATTGAGGATGGCTAGAGCAGAAGTTACACGCGTTTTGCGATCGACAGGCAGCAGCTGATGCACAAAGGACTTTTTATGGGAACATGCGTAGGTCGTTGACCAAAATTCGCCTTAGGGAGGACCGTATGATAGCTAATTGTGCGGCACGGGGTCTGGTCGATGTTTGTGGTGACAGCGGACATCCTCAGCAACACCGGCAATATTATTGGCAGAACGGGCGCTCCGGGGCCGGCCACTCTGGGCAAAGTCTCGTGTGGTCTGACACC
This sequence comes from Melanophora roralis, assembly GCA_963583895.1. Taxonomy (NCBI): domain Eukaryota; kingdom Metazoa; phylum Arthropoda; class Insecta; order Diptera; family Rhinophoridae; genus Melanophora; species Melanophora roralis. Next base: position 18,395,477 of record OY757188.1, read on the forward strand.
TTTCAAGGTGCCGGACGACCGGGCAATCGATGGCGGAATTAGCGTTGCGCCAGCACCACAGACGAATTGTTGCGCAAAAAAATAGACACGAGTATTCCACGTTCTTTGGGAGTGTATCACTCCATGGGCTGTTTATTTGTATTCTACGTCTGTCTAGTTCACAAATGTCAAAACAGATTTGACATTGGCATCCATTTTTGAAAATAAGGGCATCTTCCATTAGGGTGATTTCTTTTGGCCCACCTTGTATCTAAATTTTCTTAATTAGGTCGATCTAATTTTTTTTATTTTTTTGCTCTATCTCTTCTTCTTCAGGTATCACAAAGGGACCGAAAAACGGACCCAATATTTTGATAAAGAAACTTTAAGTTTCTTTTTATTTTATATATATATTATTTTATACAAATTTTTGTTTCTTTATTCCGGCTTAAGTTAATTATATATAATTTCTTTTTTTCTTATTTAAAAGTAAAACCACATATAACAACAATTTTTGTATTTCAAATGGCGAGGACAACTTTATTTGAATGCCTGCAGTTTATAATAAACTTAGTGTTGATGATGAGAATTGGAAACGCCTTCTTACGCTTTGTTGCAGTCAAATGGGTATCTGCGAGTGTCTCATTAAGTCATTTTATAGTTGGAAATTAAAATCCAGCTCATAAAGCGACATGTTTAATGGCGTTGGTCTATTGTTGGATTTTTGTTGCTACTGCTGCTATTGTGATAACTGACATATAAATAATGTCATAATCTGAAAGTTTATTGACAGTACAACTTAACTGCATTCTCTTTTACTGTCATTAGCTGTCAATTTCAAACAGTGTTCTTGTTTGTGTTTATTCTTCAATGATTTGGCTTCTTCTTATTATTTTTTTAACGTTAAAAATAAATATAAATTCAATGTGATGCATGATTTTCATTTTATAAAAAAGATTTCTAGCTTTGACTGCATGCTACATCAACAATAACAACTACAACAACCAAAATCAGTTTTACAAGGATATTTTTTTAAAAAATAAATTTTACTTCACTATATGATTGTCTGTCTTCCCTTATGTCGATCCATCGGCGAAATGTGAAATTGTATCATTCTAAACATGTAGACATTAGAAAATATTCAATCTGACATTTATACTCTACATGACGTCTTTCTCCATGTTAGCTTTCGTAAAGATTGGTTCTTTCCCTTCCATAAACTTTTGCCTGACTTGAAGAATAACAAGAATTTTTAGACGTGTGTTTTGTTCTATAAATGGTAAAAGGTTGCTTCTTGTTTTCTTTAGAATTGTTTTTGGGCCTCGGTGTAGCATTCATGTTGGCATACGCAGGGCTACTGTCACTGTCAGTTTGTCAGTAATTGTCACTTTGTTGTCAGCTTTCATATTGTATTATATGATTTGACATTATTGAATTTAAACAAAAAAATAAAGGTAAACAGCATAACAAAACTCTACACATTTTCTGTGAAAAAATTGACACAAAATATATTAACCAACAAGGTGTATTTTCTTTGTCTGTTTATTCATATGTCATGATTTACTTTGTCCTTTTTGTAACAGAATTTCTATTTTAAAAAAAGATTTTAAATAAAAAGTCATATTTGTAAGTGACTGTGTACATAGAATTTTTTTTACACGTTTCTTGTTACAAATGTCAATTTTAATGATGGCACCCCTTGGCTTGAGTAATATTAAGGAACGTTTTTTGCTCAAATTGTAGTTTTTTGATTGTCAAAACCAATACTGCAGCAATTTAAATTGTAACTTCTTTAAAATATTTGCTCGTTATGCCCAGTGAAAAGGAAAAAATTTTGTATGTAGCTGAAGTGAGTCAAAATTTCGGACTGATCTTAAAAAAGTAAAGTGAACAAAAACTTCGGAATACAAAAATTTAATTAAATGGTTGTCTTATACTGCTTTCGGTTGGCAAAGATATCAGAAGCACAGGGGATGATTGCTCAGCATCTTTGCAATTTGATATAAATGTGTATGTGTGAATGTCTGCATGAACAATAAAAAAACTGACCATTACCCTTAAATAATACCACCATACACATCTTCCTTCCTTGGAAGTTAAAAAATCAGCGTTAATGGATTTTTTAAACATTTTCCCTATTGGGATTAAGACCATCTGATATTTGCAAGTCCAGAAAATTTGGCTTCGGTGTAAATTTGATAGGAAAGATATATACTAAAGATAATATGGGTACCTACCACGTTGGCCTAACTTCACATTGTCCTTTAAATAGGAGGAAAACAACGCTTCGGTCGGCGCATTATGGATGCACTTTTCCAATTTCGCAATTTGCCACCCATGACAGCCAAATTGAAGACTAACATTTGGCTACGACTGCTCCCCTTGGTAAGAGACGGACACTACCTTACTCTCCTTTCGATTTATAAACCATGGCACTTAGTTGCAATGCATCTCCACACCGAGAAAAAGCTATCCTTGCGAATTGTGTTTTGACCAAAATCACCATGATGCTGTTTAAGTAAGCCTTGCAATAGTCAGGATTAAATTAGAGTTGTAAAGGCTTCTGACACCCTTAGCAACATTATTTATCATCTGATTGAATGAAACTACCATTAGTATAACTTCAGACAGTTCGCAAACTGATTGTCACCCATTGCTGCAACTGTTTACAATTTTCATTAAGTTTATCTGCGGGTTGCGTTATTTAACACTAGAAGGGATTAGAAGGCAACCTGCATAACTTCTCTCTGGTGGACTTCTCATGATATCGGAATCAAAAGAATAAATAAATCAAAATCCTTGGAGACATACATACATAACAAAATTCGTCAAACGAGTTAAAATAATTATAAATAGAAGGATATACATTGTAATATGCTCCTCAAGGACTGAAAGAAATTTTACGTATTTTAAAACTCTAAAAGATCTAAAACATTACACTCAAGACTTAAGACATCCTTTCTTATTAGCTGAGATAAATGTTAGATAAGATAGGGTTAAATAAGGTTTTGATTAGGTTAGATTAAACTTTCTGGTCCCGAAGATTCCACATAGACCCTTTGGATCTTTAGTTTTACCAAACACGAAGAAATAGTTAACAGTTTCCTTAAATCTATGTAAAGAAATCCAGGGTGCTCTATACATTCTCAACAAATTCAAAAAAGTTTGTCGCCCCAATCCCAGACATCTACTTCAGGTCTTGCAACAAATACATCCCTAGAAAATTTGTTTTGGAGCGCACGAGCTCTGGACAGTAATACAAAATGTTCTCAACAGACTCTTTATCACGCAGTTACCAAAAAAATTTACAATCATCGCTGGCCAGTCGTACTTCTCTTTCGGTATGAGCCACTCTCCACGATGACTTGTTATCAGTCACACTAAGAGTCTTTCGCTGCGCAAAAAAACCTCGTCGCCCCCTGGTCATAAAATTCTTACATAATCTCAAAGGCTTTACACGAACTTGTATTCTTCCGCGCAGAAATCTTACTCTCATTGAAGAACTGAAGTAGAACACAAACATCAAAAGCTCTTTTTGGAGGCAGATGGACCCCTTGTTTTACCAGCTTTTTTGGATGCCTAAGCAATTGGGAAACAATATCACCGTTTGATCATTAATAAATATGTTCCCCTCTGAATTTCACGTCTGAGACGACAAGGCAAGGTTGGCGGCCAATTTGGCTGCTAGAATCCCCGTTTGAAATACATTGTAGTGATTGGAAGTTTTGAAGGACTCCCTGAGCTGGGTATTCCGGCAAAAGACTACAGCTTAAACTCGCCTCTATCTTGGACCTATCCGTAAAGAATCTACTTGTTCAGTGGTCTGAGCAAAAGCCCACCAACCTGTCGCATTGCTCAATAGTTAAAGCCGGCTTTCCAATAAAGTTCAATTTTGTGAAAGTGCCATGATCATATGGTACCCAAATAAGTTGTCCGGTTGAGCCCAGACAATGTTCAGACACCCTTGCACTACCCTTTTGCGACCAGATTACCTGGTTTCAGATTTAGATTTACATTCAGCGCCGCCGTAAAGACACTGCGTTGAACACTAATTATAAACAATCCTAGGAAAACCTTTGCTTACCTGGTAGTTACCTTTTGGTACACACAAAAAACTACAAAAAAAATTTTTCAAACAAATTCTTGTTCAAAATAATTTATTTTTTTAGTCAATTTATTTAATAGTCTCTAATAATATTTTTATTTGATTTTTAAATCAAACAAAATTTTCGCCTAGACAAATAAAATATTTAACCAGCTCAGCAAAATTTTTTAACAGAAGCTAAAATTCTTGCAAAATTGTTTGTCTAAATTTACAACTTTCGTTGTAGGTCCTCAGCCAGACAAAATATTTACTGATTCTCTGAAATTTGTTACTGATTCTACAACTCAGTTTTTTCTGTGTAACCTTTTGGCCGAATAACTATTTATTTTTTTTTGAGTTGTCCCAAAATTCACGACCCCTGCATCCCATATGCTTACAAAAATCAACCGAATAACTAGTTATCAATGATTTACTGAACGAAATAGAAAAAATTTCAGGTTTTTAAAACAAAATCATTCTACAAAGACTGTTTTATAATTTTATTTTTCTACATATGCCTACAAATGAAATACCTAACGCCTTTACTAGAAAGTAGTCTTTCTGTAGTAATGACCTTGAAACCTATGAAATAATGACAGCTCATTACTTAGAATAAAAAAAAATTTGCTAGGATCCTGCCAGTCTTTGCTCGCTCTTCAGGCACATGCGTCTGACCTACATTTCCACTGCAGTTCATTAGGATCTTACTGAAATAATTGTCATGTTAGCGAACCACGTTGCCAGACAAGTTGCAATGTCTTAACAACTCATTTAGAAAAAAATATTTTTAAATATCAATCGGTCTTTGGTATTTAGTTTTTATTTAAGAAAAAACTTGTTTAAAAAAAATAATTTATTACAGATCATTTAAAGAAACATGCACACTTGGTGGCTATAATTTAAATGAAACAAATTTAATTTATAACATTTTCCATAGAAAATTTATAAAGATGAGAAACATTAGAATTAATACATATATACGTGTGTGCATGTGTGTATGTACCCTGCAGGAAATGTGAGTTACCAGAAATTCACTATTGACATTGTTTCTAGTACTACTGACAAGCTACAGATACCCCAGCCAATGCTTTTTGCTATAGACATTTAACATAGTGTCATCGAGAATCCATTACTGACATTAGTACAATTGACAGGGTAGTTCTTATGGAGTCTTATGTAGACATTGGAACCAGTGATTTACCTGTATCTTTTAGCAACTTTAGCCTATAGTACTACTAACTGGCTATGCCACTGGCAAGGTGTTTGTGCGATAGATACTTGACATGCGTCTGTCATTGAAAATAAATATGAATTGTGTATATATTTTACTCTTAAAGCATAACTGGAAAATAAACAAATGAAAAGTACCATTACGTCGCTGGTACATTTTTTAGTTTGAAGGCGAACTGAAGCTTTAGTTTGCTGCTGACGGTTTCCTTTTTTTTTTTGCCAAAGCTAAATATAAAACTGTAGACGTATATTTTAGCAACATCGCCAAAAAGACATCATAATGGTCGACAGAAGTGTTGACATAGGGACACTTGTCCCCAGGTTTCCTTCAGGGTATGTTTGCGTACATTTCTTAGAATTATTATAATTTTTTATTTCAAGTCTATGATACCTAATTTGTAGTAAAATAATTTTTTTTTCAACTTTTAACGGAAAGACAGCTTTATTAATGTCTAAATAACCTATTATTAGCGATAATAAAATAAAATTAGGGAGTTGTGGAAAAACAAATATTTGGCGGGAAAATTCAAAAAGAAATTTCCCATTGATTCTGGGAAATTAAGGAAAATCATAACATAACAATTGGCTTTGATCTTTTTTCTTTTTTAAATACAACAACCAGCTGCATATACTATCAAAACATATTAATAAAAAACGAAATATACTTACCTCCCCGAAAACTAGAAACAGAAGTCGCACTAAATCACAAAATCCATTAAAATAAGAAGAAACTCATTACGTAGTCATCATGTCTAGTGATTATTCCCTGCTGTTTATAATTTCATTGAAAATCTTTCTCTTTCATCGCCAGCCAGCTTTTGATTATTGTATTTTCTGATGTTGTTGTGTTTAGTGTTATAAAAAGTAAATTTAATCGATAACAAAAAGTCTTTAAACAAACTCTTTAATATTTTTTTCTTTTGCTTCAAGATCACTCACTCATTCACTCGCCTACTTCATGTAGCTTTTAAACAGTGTTTTCCTCAATCATCATGATCATTCATCAATCACATACTAATGATAGCAATTGTATGTGAATGATATATAAAATTGTTCTTTTTTTTTGTGGTAGCGGCTTCTGCCGTTTTTAGTTATGTTGTTATGGCTACCGCAGTTGTTCTATTGTGCTGTCTTTGTAGGCATGTCAGCCTCTGATCTTTTATAGGGTATTTGACGCATACATTATCGCTGTGCAGTTAAATGTAGAACATAACATTTAACAATCAACATCAAATATCATCGAGCAAGGATTGGAAATTAAAATGTTTAAATGGCGTTCGTACATATGTAAGAGCAATACCCCGGTGGCGAATGTAATAATGTTTTACCGTAGCCAGGGAACACTTAACAAGGTAAACTTATTAGCCCAGCTGATCATTTTTTGCTCCCTTCTGTTTACTTACCTTGAGTGTCAAAATTTGTTTACATATATAGGGCGTCATTGCTTTTTTTCTATATTTGTTTATTTTATAAAGTGTCGTGTCATTGTTATCAGTGTTAAAAATGGCATTTTAGTCAGCTGTTTTTGACAATCATGGTGAAGTTTTACACAAACAGAATGTCCGTATTTTGTTTTTGCCTTTTTGTTGTTGCCGAATTGCACAGACCTTATTAATGGACCTTGACCGTAACAAGTAAGTACTGGCTTTTAGCAGACAATGACGCTAATTTTCAACAAAGCCACTGACGTTTATAAATCCCTTTGTTTTGGTTTATTTCCTGGGAATACATCAACTGTATTTTTATTTACTTTATTTAAATTCAAACTTTGACTTTATACTGAGTTTTTCGCAGTCATTAGACTTTTAAAATGGACTAATGGCGATGTCGCAACTCAACATTAAAGCGTAGAAGACATAAAAATTGTTCAACTCTTGTTTGTTACTGTCCAGTCTTTACACAGAAAGAAAAAAGACTTTTTATAGTCAAGATTTTTATTTTTGAATTTGTACAAAATTGAAATTTTTAAAACGATCAGTATTTAGGTTTTTTTAGGTTGGGGGATAAAACTCTGAGTCTGGCCACTTAGGATCATTCTTTGAAGCATAGCCTAATTTGCTTACGCAACTATCAATGCCTCAGCACCATATGGTTTTATAAAATAATCACATGAATACGATTCACTTTTTCTAAATTCCCGTTTGTTACTAAGCTGTTTAAAAATATTATTTAGAATTTTCTTGCTCCAGTTGATGTCTTCTTTTAGACTTCTAAAAAGTTCAAAAGAAAGCTAAGTTGAGGCAAAGCTAAGCTCAGGCATAGCTTGATATACTTTTTCGCTAATCGGCCTGTCAAAGATGGCTTAAAACTCGATGAGCAGGCCATGGCAATTTTTTTTTTTGTGTTTTCTGCAGGACCTGACAAAGTGTGAAAATCAGGTAAATTTTTAATCTATCCAGCTTATAACCGCATTAATATGAGCCAATAATTCTGTCGATTTTTGGTTTTTGTCTATTACTTACTTACTTACTTAGATGGCTATTACAGAAAGTTTGTTCCATTAGCGGAACTTAGAATGGATCTATCTCCAGCCCCTTGGACCTTCTTCGCTTCTTCTCCAATTTTTGACACCAAGTTTTGAGATGTCTTTATTCACTTGATTCTTCCATTGGAGTTTCGGTCTTCCTCTTCTGTGTGATCAATCACCAGGTTCTCATTTAAATGACTTCCTAGGTGGAGTATCTTCATTCATTCGCACAACATGACCTAGGCAATTCTAAACGTTGAATTTTGATATGTGTAACTATGTATGTCAATGTTGGTAAACAACACATGCAGCTCACGGTTAATACCACACCGATATTCTCATCTCAGTCAACGAAGAATAGTCCATAGATTTTCCGAAGAACCTTCCTCCCGAAAACTCTAAGTACTGTCTTATCTGCTTTCGCCGGTGCCCATTCTTCAGAACTATAAATAAGCACGGACGGTAGTAGTATCTCGTAGAGAGTGAATTTTTTTTCTTAGGGAGTGGCTTTATTTAAACTGCTTACTTAGTCCAAAGAAGCCTCTATTGAACAATATTGTTCTTCTCTTTATCTCAAAACTGATGTTGTTTATCTTGTAAATGGCAATGCCGAGGTAGATAAAATCGTTGTCTATTGCAGAGTCATGGTTTCTAGCTTCTACTGTCTGCCCAAGTCTACTGCACGTCTTGTGCGCTGATGCCATAAGCTTGCTTTTATCTGCATTTACTACCAGCTAACTTTGGCTAATTCTTTCTCGACTTTTTCACAAGTGAAAGTTACTGCTTGCAATGTTTGCTCCATGATGTCCATATCGTCAGCGTAAGCAAGTAATATAAGCTGTTTTGTGAATGGAGTGCCAGTTCTATTAAAATTTACGTCTCGTATAACCTTTTCTAAGATGATGTTAAATATATCACATGAAAGGCTGTCTTCTTGTCTGGAATCTCGTTTGGTACTGAAGGGCTTATAAATATTCCTGCATTTCTAAAGTGAGGATTGTGTGTCAGTTGAGATCATTCTGGAGATTCGTACTAGTTTTGCAGGGATACCGAACTCAGACATAGCTTAAAACACCTTTGAAGGTATGGGGCTGCCAATAGCGGCCTTAAAGGCAACAATAATATGTGTCGATCTGTCTGTTTTGAGTCTTTACCAGGATTTTTCGTAGTGCTATATCTGGTCAATGGTGGATAAGTCAGGTCTAAAGACGCATTGGTAGGGTCCAATTTTCTTGATGACTTATTCCTCTATAGTTGGTTTTGGTGGATTACAAAATATAAAAGCTAAGATTTTACATGCCATTGAAATCTTGTATCGGATTTTCTCCATTTATATCCAGTGGTGTAGACGGGTTAATTCTATCCACTCATCAACTTTTTAAATAAACAGCTCTGTTGACAAACAATTACAATTTGCAGCTTCTTTTTTTATGCGGAATGTGGCTGTTAAATTTTTTATTGTTTTTTTTTGGGAGTCTTAATCTCTAAGATAATGCAGTATGTTTTGGGTTTTAATCAGTGGTAAGCAACTAATACTGCTACATTTATTTTTATATATAAGCAGTTTCAGGTATTGTTCAGTCAGTACAAATTCCAAAATGCTGTTATTGTAATTCAGCAAAGAGGCTCATCTTAGACTGATTAAAATGTCTAATGCTTTGCATAAGTGTGATCGTGTACATGTAAAAATGCAGGAAATTTTTGCGGCGTAGCAGTATTTTCACATAGTTCCTTAGAAGGGGTTTCAAATCGTATAACCTTGCGGCCAATTTTTAAAATACTTTTCGTAAAATGAACCAATCAATTAATATATTGCATATCAGATCGAGATCTGTATAAAATCTTTCGCCATTTTTGGATCCATTTAATTTTTTCATTGATTGGTGAACTTAACCCTTGACCACAGCCATTGGATATATAAAGTCCTCCAGTGGTTGGCATTTACGGTTGTGCCTGTTTCAGTATCGCTTTCAAAGAATTAATAACGGGTTTCGACATTTGCCATTTAATGGAGTTATTTTTTTTGGAATGAAACTGCTATTAAACCCTATTAAACTCCTTACAGCCTTTGTTGTCCTACTTCTTCATTTTCGTAAAATCTACAGATCAGTCTTTAAAATGAAATTAAAATTGACCAGCTTGGTTACACATAAAAAAATTTATTTTATTTTTAGATAGCAGCTTTCATCAGCCACTCTGTATCATGGAGTATAAGGGCAACCAATATTTACATAAGACTTCTTCTGCTAAAAAAAGTGCCAAATCGCGATCCCCCTAAAAAAATCAAAACTGTAAATTTCATATTTAATTACACGAATTAATTTGCCCGCAAAAGGGCGTATTTCTTAATAACTTTTTTAAACGATTAAATAATAAAACAAACAAATTAATATATGAATTTATAACAGATAAATTAGATTAAAATAATATTTATCAAAGCAATACATATACTTTATAACACACATACTTCCTTTCCATCGACACAGGCCAATCTTTAATAAAAATATCCAACAAATATTAAAACAAAAATTAAAACCCACAAAAAAATTATCCCATAAATTTTCCTCCTTGTCTATATGACTAAATGATTTGAGATGTTATTGCTGTTGATGTTACTTCTGCTGTTTTTGTGGCTTCAACTGTTTCCTACCACATTCACTTAATGTATATTTGAGTGTGCGAGTGAGCAATATTATATGCTCCCGCTTGCCTTTTATGGGCCAGGCAACAATAATCAAATGATCAAAGGCATTGTGCGATCCATCAACACAAGCAATCAAATTGTATATAAACAAGCAAGAGATCAAAAAGCCGCCCCATCCATATTAAACATTGGTATGTTACGACTATGAATTGTTCATTCATGAAACTTTTAACAGAGGGAATGAAAAAAACAAATAATAAAATCTTTTCAAATTAATTAACAAATTTGAAAGAAATAATGTTTGCATTCCAACAGACATGCTGAGTAAAATGAAATTGAGCGTTAAATCAACACAACATGCCAGGGAACATAAACGATTTAATATAATATTTTGTCTCGAAAAATTAAAGCACAAAAAAATGATCATATAATTAGAAAGATTTTATTTCATTTAATTTATTTTTCATTTGTAGTTTAGTTATTTTTGTTCTTTTTGGGATGTTAAAAAATTTATTACTTCCGACTTGTGTTTTTAATAACTAAAAGACGTTTCTAATTTTAAGAGAAACAAAGGAAATTTTGAAGTTTTTGGATTAAAAATTTTGTTATTTAATCAATTACACAAAGCAGTATAAATATAGAGCATAAGCATTTAAAAAATATTTCCTAATCTTCCGGGGACTAAAATAATTAGATGATTTAACACTAGATCCTGACAAGCTAAACATTTCTAGAGACAGGGGAATTATGCCCTTTTTGGTAAGAAGAGAATGTGTGAGAGTGTGTTTTGTGTGTTAACTTCCTTAGGTGGCAATAACAAAACGTTTGCTCCTTTACACGAACATAGAGCAGATTTCACAGTGCCTTCCTCTCCTGAAATTTTTCCAAGTTTTAACTCTTAACTTCCAGATGCCTTTTTCTGCATCGTTATTGCGCTATTCATCAACAGGTTTCTCTTCAAACTACTTTTACGTTGGGACATCCTTTTTTATTGTTATAACAATAACCGTAGCTACAGATATTTTCTAGAGGGGGGGGGGGGGGGTTGGTGGCAGAAACATTAGCCGTTTAAAGCCCTTAGCATACCCTAGCCTCTCGTAGAAGCCCCAGTCCCATATAGTAGATAGGAGGTCCTTGAAGTATTTGAAAAAGTAATGGCGCCGTCTCCTGACAATTGCTGGACATACTGTTGCACAAGCGACAGTATTACCTGAACCTTGTTGCTACTAAACCGACATTAACTTAATGTTGCAGTGATCGGTGAAAATACCAGTAAGCAGCCTTTAGGTCTTTTCTATCCATTAACAATAGCATACTGGTCCATCTGGCTGAGGGTACTCGCCACAAAGATTCCAATACCCTACAGCCTGCGGCCTCAGTCCAGCACCCGATCCTTGTCCTTGAAGTGCCGCTTGATGCGACCATAGATTTCGCACAGTAGATTAAGGATTGAGACAGTGGTATTGTTGGTATTTGCCTGAGATCGCACCAATTCATTTGCAGTCATACTTCCGGATAACCCAGAGCGTCCCGGAACCCAGCAGGATGCAATGCACTCAGGTCCCTGACCGCCTCTGACCTCACCAGGCTTGAATCCAGAGCCTTAAAAGCAGTTTTGCTTTCTTTTTAACTCTAATCTTTTTCTATTTTATTTCTTTATTACGCTATTCATCAACAGGTTTCTAGTCAAACTACTTTTACGTTGGGACATCCTTATTTATTGTTATAACAATTAAGCGCAGCTACAAACTTTTTCTAGAAGGGGGTGGCAGAAACAGTAGCCGTTTAAGGCCCTTAGCGTACCCTAGCCCCTCGTAGAAGCCCTAGTCCGATAGGAGACCAATGAAGTATTTGGCAAAGTAAAGCGCGCTCACCTGACAAGTGCTGGACATTGGCATAGTAGGTGTTCTATGGTCTCGACCTCATCTGCGTCCTTGCACAAGCAACAGTATTAACCGAACCTGGTTGCTACTTAACCGACATAAACTTAATATTGCAGTGATCGGTGAAAATACCAGTAAGCAGCCTTTAGGTCTTTTCTATCCATTAACAATAGCATACTGGTCCATCTGGCTGCGGGTACTCGCCACAAAGATTCCAATACCCTACAGCCTGCGGCCTCAGTCCAGCACCCGATCCTTGTCCTTGAAGTGTCGCTTGATGCGACCATAGATTTCGCACAGTAGATTAAGGATTGAGACAGTGGTACTGTTGGTATTTGCCTGAGATCGCACTAGTTCATCTGCTGTCATATTTCCAGATATCCCAGAGCGTCCCGGAACCCAGCAGGATGTAATGCACTTGGGTCCCTGACCGCCTCTGACCTCACCAGGCTTGAACCCAGAGCCTTAAAAGCAGTTTTGCTTTCTACATAAATGGTAATGCATTTCCCCTTTAGACCCGCTATTATGCTTAGATAAGTGCACGGCTCGCGATATTGCGAATACCTCCGCTTGAAGTACACTGCAGTGATCGACCATTCTGAATGTCTCTGTGAATTCAAATAATTCACTGCAGATACCTGCTGCAGTTTCAGTGTCCGTTTTAGATAATATCGGTGAATACGGCTGTTCTCTCAAGTGCTAAGTGGCCATTTACTTACGCCGATCTGTCTGGGATATGTTTCGTCACGCTTGGTGTGAACTCCGAATATGGTGACAAACATTCAGATTCACTGCCCAGCAAAAACTGCTGCTACGCCGTAGGTAGGTTTATGAGGGAATATCAAGACAGCAAAGCTTACAAACCTGCTTACGTATGGCATGATATTTAATCGCGATGTCCCACTTAGTTGCATTTCATGTTAAGTGCTTATTTCGGGGTTATGAATATCCAGTTAATTCATGTAATTTTAGCGCTTCTTTAGTTGTCTAAATTTATTGCGTCATCGAAATAAATGTTTTGCCGAGTTATTATGTTCGTTACTTGACGAAAAACTAATGTTTTTTTTACTCACTGCCTTACAGTAGTGCTTCTTAGTATGCACTTGAGTAAGCGAGTGTGTAAAACGGTAAAAGTTTTATATTTACTGCCATACACAATTGCAATAATTAAGGGAATAGATAAGTGCTTGCTGCGAAGCGCATTAGTATACTAGAAAAAGTATTTACTGCTTACAAAATCTCGATTATTTTTTGCTGGGTGGCTATAATTTGCAGCTGCTTGATCCTTCCCATCTCAGTAAGTATGCTGGCATGTTCCAGATGGAATTAAGAAAATCTGTACTTGGTTTAGGAAAATCTGTATTCTCCCTAATTTTGACATCGCTAAGACTTGATACAGGTAAAGCTTACTTGGTTTATTTTTTTTATGTATATGAGCTATTTCCTAAAACTTGCCGGAATAGAAAAAATTATGAAAATTTTGACCAAATAAGAGTATTGTTATAAATCAAAAAAATATATAAAATTGAGCTCTAGTTCTCTTATTGTTTAAAAGTATTATTTCGGAAATTACCGTGATTTGGGCCTCTAGTCATAAGATTAGTAGCCATGTAAAGCCAATACAGCACTTTCAACATACAGGATAGAAAAACAATAATTTCATTCATTAAAACTCTTTTGCGTTTCTTTTATTAAAAAAAGAAACATTGAAAAGGATATGAGAGAGTCTTAAAAGTTTGCCATATTAAATATTTTTAATCAATAAAATTGTTAAAAATATAAACATTTAGAAGAGTCCTTTAAACTGCCTGCCAACTGCTTTACGAACCAACAACAAAAAAAAGGCATATCCGCGACTATAACAGCATAACAGCGAAACAATCGAAAGAATGATGGCATCGTTTGTAAATCTTGACAGCCGGCAACTTTTTGTTTAATGTTTGTCTTATTTAAACCACCATATGAAAACAGTTTGAAAAATGGCAAAACAATTGCAACGATGTGATTTTATGTGCCAAATGATGGCAGCATTAAGTTAAGCAATTTTACTTTGATCCCATGCCGCGAACACACAAAATGTCAAGTTGTTACACATTAAAACAAAAAACTCTAAAATCTTTGTAGAGAAAATAACAAATAATGTACCGCATCAATGGAAACAGATAAATCGCTAAATGTTTCATGTGTGACCATTTAATGTTTTGTAGTTGTATGTGGTACATATTTGAAGTTCTGGCGGTTTGTTCATATTGTTTTTTTAGCTTCTTTTTATTGGTAGATTTTATACTGTTTATATAATGGACCATTATTATTTGAACAAATGTAGGTAAGGAAGCTGTTTAAGCTGTCAAGATATACTACGCCTGATTTGGCGCTGTGACTTTGACAAACGGACATTTAATACACCCGTAAAAAAATTAGACAATAAAGTGGTTTTAGTACAACCTTAAGTTAAATATCAAAATTATAGATAAAAAATCATAAGATCTTCATTTTAGGGTTAAGCTTAAATGACCTTTAGTTTTTCCAATAAGTTAATTTTTAAAGTCTTTTGCAAAACTATTTTTTTTTATTATTAAAAGGATTGCAACAGATCCAAATATCAATTATTTAAGTCTAATTAAGCTCATTAGTTCAATTTTAATTCTTTGTGTGTATGTTACAAATCCACATGTGTTGGCACCCACAAAAACAAAAACTTTTGTGTCTAAATTAAAGTAACAGAAACTATAAAATGGCAATCATGTCAATCATATTTAAAATCAAAGCACGCAAGTCATATCCTGTTTTCAAATTTTTGTTTTATTTTTAATAACACCCTACCCCCCTATAGATCTCTTTAAAAGGTGAACAATCCATCTTCTGAATTATTTCACGAAGTATTATTTGCAGGTTCTTAAGAGCTGCAAATCATTTTGGTTTTGTTTTAAACACAAAAAGGAATTCTACTAATTTTTTACATTTTTATTTATACAAGGTGGGCCAAACAAGGACATCCTGTGTTGTTTGGCTTTAATTTTTTTTCTAACTGAAAAACTTCGACTCTGTTTTTTGATTATGGCATTTAACCTCTGAGTTTGATTGTTTAAGTCGAAAAGATGATATCTGCCAAATCGACGCCGTCACAATTGATTGCTATACAGGCTCGTTTAATGGCATTTTTCATCACTTCGGCGAGATCTTCGGGTGACAGGTCCTCGCACTTGTCTTGAATATTGTACTTGAGGGCTTTAAGCGTCTCGGGCTTGTTCACGTAAACATGTGATTTTAAAAAACCCCACAAAAAAGTCTGGAACGGTCATTTTGGGCGATCTTGCGGGCCAATGTAAATCATTAAAATGAGCTATGAGGCGACCTGGGAACGCCGCCTTTAGAATACTCGTTCAGTGTTTGCCGTTGCTCCGTCCTGTTGAGCTTACATGTCCTTCAGTCCTAATTCAATTGCAGCAGAAAAAGCTCAGCTAACATGGCCTTTTAGCGCGCACCATCCACTGTTGTCGTATGGCCAGCGAAGCCCTTGAAAAAAAATGGCCCGATGACCTCTTCAGCGTGAACAGAGCACCATGCACCCACTTTCAACGACTGTAATGGCTCCTCGTGCATGACTTTTGGATTTTCGGTGCCCCAAGGTGACAGTTTTGCTTGTTTACATACCCGCTGAGGTAAGAATGAGCCTCATCGCTCATTAAGATTTTGGTCAAAAAATCGTCCACTTCAGTCTCGAGATTAAGGATGGTTTGGGCGTAGGTTACATGCGTTTAGCGTTCAAAAGGACAGCAGTTAATGCACCGACTGGACTTCGTGCGGAAACAAGCGTAGGTCTTTGACCAAAATTCGCCTTAGAGAAAACCGGCTGATGGCTAATTTTGAGGCACAGCTTCTGGTCGGGCGTTTCGGGACCAGCCACTCTTGGCAGCGTCTTGTGTGGTTCCAAGCTCTTCAAGTTTGGTGGCCAAGTAGCGCAGTTTTTGTGCAGGCAGTACCGGACGACCGGGGAACCGGCGACGAAATTCAAGCTGCGCCAAACACCACAGACGAATCATAACGCAAAAAAAATAGACAGGATTATTCCGCGTTTTTGGGGAGTGTATGGCTCCATTGCTTGATCACTTGTATTCTACATCTGTCTGGTTCAAGAAATACTTGATATTGGCTGCCATTAGCAATAATAACAGCACCTTCCATTAGGGTGATTTCTTTTGGTCCACCTTGCATTATCACTAGGGCGTTTCAAGTTCGAACTTTACCACCTTCAATAGTTAACATTTTCATTAAACTAAAATTATATTCGCCAAAAAACTAAATGTCTTGTGTGTTTTAGCAAAATGTAAAACGCAACGAAAAAACTGTAAAAATACATTAAAAGCAAAAATAAATAAATTCACATTTAATGTTTATAAACAACATGCCTGTCAAATTGAATGACTTGACGTTACATTTTATGTCAGACAAATGTCTGTCAATTACATTTTAGTGCTGTATGTTGTTTTATTAACTGTTTTTTTGTTGTTGTTTTTTAAATGTTAAGTTTTAGTTTTTTCTGTGGGTTAATGAGTGATTGCAAATAATAATAAACTGCAGATACATTTTTGTACGTGATTGTAATTATAAGTTCACACATCACTTTTGATCTATCATTTAAAAACATGCATTTCGCTTGACATGCACTAACTGCAATATTTACAAAACTGATTTGTTTTTATTAATAACGTACATATAAGTCAAATGTTAAACTTTGTTTTTAAGTCTATTTAAAATTATTGTTTGAGGTCATTTAATTTAGAGTCCTGGATATGAAAGAGTAAGGTGCAGTGAGTAGCAGTAATAGATGGTAGTTGTTAATAAGACAATTTTGCTGTGCTTGCGCAGTCTTCCTGGGCTAAGTTTATTTCTCAGGCCATTTTATATTGGAGTATTGCTTAAAATAAATACCAAGATTTTCATCTTCCACCTTTCGTGGTTCAGAAAATTTTTGGTTAACAAGGATTCACAAGAAAGCTACAATGTAATACTTTGATTTTAAAAATATTTAAGCAAAACGTAGAGTTACTCTTGAGTTTATTTTCTCAATGAAGAATAAAAAGTTTGAAATTGGTTGAGGGTCAATTACACCAAATCCAGCGATCAGACGTTGGGTTGAAATGGTTCGAAAGTGACGCTAAATTGTTTTTTTGAAATTAAGTTTTTGCATTAATGTTTGATATCGGATAAAACAAGATAAAATTCTACATCTCTGTGTAAGCTTTCAAGCATCTATCTTGTCAGCTGACTCCGTAGTGACGTGTCATTTACAAAATTTTTTGCAAAAAAAGTAAAGTTTTGCATGAAACGAGTCCGTAGCTTCTAAATCTAACGTTAACAAAGTATTATTTTAAGAATGGAACCTTCAACTTCGGATATTAAAGTGTACAAAAATGATGTAGTGTTTTTAAAAATATGTGTGAAAATATTTTTGACGATTTTTTTTAAAAAAGGTCCATAATTAGCCAATTTTTGATGTTTCGTAGACCATAACTTCTAAGTTAGTTAAGGTTGAGTTTTGAATCTTATATTTGCTAAAAGTATGAAATCTTAGCTTGATATTACAAAAAAGAAAATTTTCAGTTTTGTTGCTCCATTTTTCGCTATTAAAATTTTTCTGTTTGAAGTCGTGTTTTTTCAAAGTCATGTATTTAACAAAACTAACGTTCGTTCAATGCTTACTATTGTTGTTATTGTTGTCGGAGATAGATGCCTGAACAAGTTTCAGTCATCTTTATTCACGAGAGTGTCAAAATGGTTTTGTATGAGTCCTACAATACATAAATATTTAATTCATGGTCCCGAAATCATAAAATATGCCCTTTTACCGATTGGAGAACTTTCAGAAGAAGCTCAGGAAGACAGAAGTAAGGATTTTAAAAATTATAGAAAACACTTTGCTCGCAAATGCAGCCGAGAAAAGTCGAATAAAGATATTTTAAATAGATTTTTTCCTAGTTCAGATCCATTTATATCTAGTATAAATAACAAAATGAGCGTAAAGAAAAGCAACAATTATCAAATTCCGAACTACAGTTATGCTATCGCCTATTATTTCTCAAGAAGAAGAGTGAGAGTAATGATAGCGAAGATTATGATGATGAAGGTGAGGATGAACATAATATGGTTTCTTTTTAAATGTATGACAATTATTGATAAACAAAAAAAAATTATAAAAATTTATTTTGTTATTTTTTTAAAAAAGTTGTAAAGTTTTCGAATCCTTCAAAACCCGAATTCAGATTTTAAATTAAACTTATATTCATATTTATGCAAAATATATATTTATTTTTTTATTTTTTAGAAAGAAGACAATATAAGCCTTTGTTTGCTTCTCATTTTAAAAAAAATCACTTTCCATTTTAAAATTACAGCGAAAATTCTGAAACAAACTATAATTTTTCGAAAAATAAAAATGTCTATAAAATCGTAAAAAAAAAATTTTTTTCCGTGTATCTTTTTTTCAGAATATGCGTTTTTATGCATATTTAACGATTTGAAAAAAAAAAATTCAAAAAAATTTAAATTACGGCTCCCATGAATTAATCGCAACTTTCGGTGTCATCGAACCCACTGTGCATCGCTATGAACAAGATTTTCTACGAATGTCTTCTGTTAAAACTCAAAATGTAGAATCTTAATCTAAATTCCAGAAACTTATTGGTGAATTGTTTGAAGTTTTAATTACAATACTTTTGGCTACGAGGCTTGGTTAGAGGCTAATTTCTGGTATAATGGGTATAAGGAGCCATTGAAAATTTGGTTCAGCCATAGTTTTCCAGCTTGGGGGGTTACGTGCTCTATTCTTATTCGAAATTTTGCTTTATCGGTTTCTTCTTATCATTCTTTCTTTTAAATATTTCACTGCACTTAAGGTCATTTCTCTTTCTATTTCTACTTTCACTCCTTCTATATGGGTCAATAACTGAAAACGGAAATAGGAAATTGTAGAGATAACTTCGAGATAATGAATGGCTGAAAATGGTAATAAAAAACTTAGTTCTCAATAACAGATCTCTCCCATAGCGAACAAAGGAAGTAAATTGTTGGCCAATAATGCCAAATTCGGGGGTTGGTTTTCATAACATTTTCTCCCAATATATGCCGTAAAAATTCAAATGTTAATTCACTGGAGAACCAAAATATATATTCTAGTAATTAATTGGAAAAGCAGAGAAAAAGTTATTTAATATGAACACATGTAGGTTTAGTTGATTGAAAAGGCCTCCTCTTGATATTAAATTTGGAAGTTTCCTTCAGTCATAATCGAAAGGATATTATATACTCGAAAGCCTCAAATAAACTACAGGTATAAGCAACATCCCGGGGTATAATAATAAATAAACCCACGAAATTTTTACTTTACACAAAAAAATTTGCTTTCCTAATCAATATAAAAATCCAGACCAAGCTTTAGTACTTTAGGGTGAAAAATTTAACTAAGAGCAGCTCAAATATAATAGCTAATTGGTATGAACTTTGAGTTTCGTTTCGGTTGTAAAGTACTGTTCTACCACTTGGTTTTGAAACCAATTAGGCGATATAAGCTACTATTTTAGGAAACTTCCTCTGCCTTTAATATAAAGAGGTTTATACGAATAATAACTGTTCTCTTTAATATATTAAAACTGCAATATTTACAAAGATCTTTAATTACGGATTGTTTATTAAGAAATGTTTAACTCTTTGTATGAAAATACGTACGCAACGAGTAGAAACACATCTAAATCCGCAATCACGTTTTTAGGTACTTTCAAGTATGGAAATCACAAATGTGGCGTTAATTATAATTTGCTTAAGTCGACTTAAACACTAATTCCTTGTTGCCATTAATATAAATAGCTGCTCAGTTGTATCTAAACTCCATACAAAAGTTTTTTCTTTAACTTCGCAAAACAGCTCCAGGGCATCTTTAAGTCACCCTTTACCACCTGCTGTTACTTATAACGGGTTTGGTTTTATCACATATTATTTACGGTTTCAGCAAATAATAAAATAGAAAATGTCAAGAAATTGACACAACTGACAAATGTTGACAAATGTGCACAATTGCAAAGTAAAGTATGCTCTTAATGTAGCCCTTGGCAAAAAGAAAAATAAAAGCATTATAGCAAATATAAGACTTTTGCACACAAAAATAAAAAGGATAAAACAAATAGAAAAATATTTGTCTTCATTAGTGCGTAACACTGACATACCATCAAATGGAGGCAGGAAGAAAAAAAATATTTGTTTTATATTTTCGCCTATGGCAACCCCTTTAAAATATTCGTTGAAACAGAAATGAAAACAAATGTTTGCCACCCCAAATATTAAGTTTTAGTTGGCAAAATATTATCGTACCCATATGTATGTATGTATATGTATACATATGTACATTTATATAAAAAAAATATTTTGTTTGCTTAAATTATATTCGACGCCGTCATCGCTGATGTTCAATGTCTTCTTTTTTCCTTTTATTGCGTTTGTTTTGTGTTGTTTACACAAATAATAATTTTCACATTTTAATGTTTTTGGCCTGGTGTCAAATCAATCATTGTCGCTTTTATTGACATAAGCCCATAATTTTTCATAAATGCATGACATGAGAAATGACAGTTCTTTTGCAAACCCATCATCGCTGTCATCACATGTTATCATAAAATGTGTAGAAATTGTTTTTGCAAATAAACGAGTGTGTAAGTGTGTTAGTGTACATATTTATTAAAGTTTTAGTTTAAAAATACATGCACATATGTATGTACTTTGTACATGTATTAATTTAAATGAGAAAGAAAAAAAGGCCTAAAGTCAAAAGGGCCTTGAGGAAATCATGTGATTCTGTAAAGATGGAACCCCTTTAATTTTAATCTAGGAGTTCCACTATATAATCGGTCGTGTTATCTTTTTAAATCAGCAAGGAACTGGCCTTACGGTTTTTTTTTGAGCTTTATTAAGGCATGCTGACTGCACTTTAGTTTCCAAGAATTACTTATCTTCAATTAACCAATTTTGGTTCCTCGAAGATGCTTGATTTGCAACACAGCGCGCTTAAAGAATCAAATTTTTGCAAAGTTAATTCATCTACTCATACATATATATTTTTTTCGAAACCCTTTTCCAATTTGTTCTGCCTTCTGCCAGACGTTGAATCTTCTTTCTTGCATTGACTGCTACCAAAGCTTGCCTCTTTGAGTTTTTTCACGTATTTTCCTGGTCTACGACTTACTTGCGGGTTTCAATCATGGGCTATTCGGCTGATATTTTGCTTCCGCTGTCTCAAGGTGTGCCCTGTTTTCTTCGGAATTTCTGTGCTCACTCTATTAGTCGATTGATTTCTGTACCGATATGGATTGTTAGGTGAGCTAGAATTATTGCAGTATTTTTCTTAGATAGTGAACAACAAAAAATTGTTTACAGCTTTCGTTCTAAATTTCACAACCTTACAGAATGAACGACTTGACGTTAGTGTTAAATATATATGTATTTCACTTTATTTTTCTCGATATCTTTGTCGACCTTTATAATTTATCAAGCATCCCAAACGCCGCACGATCTTTGCAGATGCGAAACCGGTTATCCTCACCTAATCCACTCTTTGTCGTAATGACGATGCCTAGGTAGCGAAACCTTTTTAATAAGATGCCACTGACTTTAGGTTGCACTGGCCATTACGTCTAATGTATATCGTTTTAATTTTTGAAACGTTAAAGGGAAATTTACTGAGTTCAGTTGATCTTGTCCCTTTGCTCAACTATGTTTTGCTGTCTGACTTTGCAGGTAAAAGGACCATGTTACAGTACAAAGATGATATTTGGTAACCATGGCAATAAATGCAAACCTGGCGTTTGTCAATAGTGAGATTAAATGCACCTCTGACTTACATTTGTTTCAACATGTTTTGTTTCTCTGGGGATGAACTCGGTGAACTGCTAAATTCTTTTGTATTCTAATAAGTTCCAAAACACGTTGTGATTTGGTGCGTCGAATGCTTTCTCTAACTCTCAAACACACATGAAAATGGCTAAGTGCAGTCCTACCGACTGCTGGGAACCCGACCATCCTCATAACGTAATCGGTTTTTTATTTATGTATGCAATTACCTTGTTCACCATGTTAAGCAAAGTGATTGCTCTGCAGTTTTTATGTTGGGAGTGGCTGTTTTTTTTGAGAGGAAATTAATAACTGCCTCAATAACTTCAACTGATTGTTTCTTCCTTGTCCAGAAGTTGATTTTAATTGAAAAAGAAGCTCAGCCCTCTAGACGGAGCTCACTTTCAGTAATTCTGGTGATATGTTGTCTTGGCCTGGGGCCTTGTTGTGCATCAAAACTAAAAATGCAAGTGATATTTAGGTGTCTAAAATATTTGGAAATTTTCTCAGAATGTAGTGACAAGTTAAGGAGCAGCTTGGAGAAATTATATTTTTGCTTTTTAATCTGTTCCTTTTCTGATGTTTTCAACGATCCTATTGTCGGCTTGGTGGTCAGAAACTTTTTGTTTGTTAGCTGCAGCACTGCTTGGAAAAGTTGATAAATTCACCAAGTGTTCACCGGTGCTATTAATTTGCTCGCTACAGACCTATTTACCAGTCCATGCGCTCCTCCTCATAAATTGGTCTACTGAAATACAGTATGATTGGAATATTGCTTTTGCATAACTTGTTTTCGCGCTAAACATTTAAATTAAATTTTTGCTCTTTAAATAATAAGGTTTCTGGTACATTCTGAGATGCATACTTTCCTTCCATTTTTTTGTTGCCACAATGCTCATCTACTACCCCAATAAAAGCATTTTTGGTGGTCAAATAGCAGGCGCTCGAAGGGGTTTCAGTACCACCATCTCTCTGTCTTTGAGCTTGTTAATGCCAAACCTCTTTGGTGCTGATTCTTTTTCACAACGGCAACATTAAGCCGAATGTCTGATCTCTATTAAGACTAACACCCAGAGGCCATTCTAACCATTTTTTTGATACATCGGGTTCTCGCTTTAGTGGCAAGTGGCGAAATTAACTTCATTTTGGATTCAGTTTATAAAAAAGTGATTTAAAATTAAAATGATCAAATAGATCATGGAACTCGTTACAGCGTTGGACAAATACCAAAAATCATGTTAAAAAATAAGTGTCATGAAAAAATCTATTAGAAAATATTAAAAACATTTTATTTCATTGACAGTTATGTTTTAATTTTAAGCTCCTGCCTATAAAAAGCTGGTTTATTAGTAGTTAAAGCAGCTACTCAGCCTTTGTTCCTTTTAATAAGTTTTTTTAAAGGCCATTTCTTTAAACGATTTAACCTTTTAAATTGGCAAGCAATATGTGCTCACATTTTTAAAATCTTTTTGTGTGTATTTCCCATATGTGTAACTTTAAACTTCTTGTTTGCATGTGGTTTATTTTTGTTCACTCCGGCTCTCTTCTAATATTTACTCTTAGTGTTAATGTTGGCAATTGCTGTCATATTTTTTCAAAAAGTTTTTTTTAATACATAATTGCATTTATTTTTTTTTTAAAGAAATTTTTGTTACTACTAATTGAAGTTGTCATTTGTCATTTTCTTTTACTTTGTAATACCCTTGTTTCATGCAAAATATTATTCACAATTTTTTTAATTTTTCATCCTTTTTCTTTGTTTTTTCATATGTATGCACATGATTTTGAAATTAATGCCAATGAAAATGTATTCTTGTTTTAGTGCTATTATTATTTTATTATTGTTCCTTTTTCATTTAACACAACTTGCTTTATGTCAAGACTGTTGCTATGTTTGACAAGGATTTTTATTATATTCTGCATGTCATAGTCATATTATTTCATTGTTGTTTTTTTCCCAGCAAAGAAAACAATGTATCATGTTCGTTTGTGTGATTTTTAACAATTACAAAAAAGGTTAAAACCTTTATTTTGAGAAAGTCTTGTTGGACCAGCTTTATTTTTGTAGTAGACTCCGTGGAAGAGAGAAAGAGAGAGTGAGAAAAAGAAAGAAAGAGAAAAGTATGGTTGAAGGTGATCCAATTGTTAAGAAAAAGATAGAGTATGTAATTTATCTCTGTTAAATTTGTACCAGACGTGTCCTTATTCCGGCTTTAATTGCTATCCATGGTAATCGATATTTGATCTGGTGGACTGGTTAGCTACGCGAAAAAAAAAATTCTATCATACCACAAAACAGCAAAAAAAAGTACTGAATATTCTTCTTTGGGCCGACCAATTCTCATAACGTCATAGCCAAATCCCAGTTACCAGTGATTAAAGCCACAGTGTCTCTCCACCTTCACCTGCTTAGATTGACAAATTAAATTGTCTGAAATTTAACGTCGGCCGTATTATCCCTGTAGTTCTCCCCATAGCTTTATTAGGTATACACTTCTTCTCAAGACTGCCAGTTAATGCTTCTACTCAGAGCTTTCGGGAAGAGGAGACAAATTACCAGAAGTAGACAATCGCCGCATCTTTTACCCTTATTCTTATGTTAAGGATATAAAAATGTGATCCGTACTAAAACTTCTACACTAGATAGGCAGTCAGTAGGAGGAGCATGAATAAATGAATTGTTCCAGGAGGTGATTCTGAGTCGATCATTATAGTTCAAAACTAAACACATTACGCTTCTACAAAAGTTAAACGGGAAACATTAGTTGTAAAGTGGAATTCAAAAAATAACAAAAACCCTTTTGCAAATTTACTAACAGTTGCATTAGCCCTGACTATTTAACTTCGCATCTTTTGTTCTTATGTAATATGCTGAGAAATTTGAGAAAGAACTTAAAGGGAGACAATTTATTTTTATTTGCATTTTGTCTTTCTTGTCACTCAAAATTAATATAAAGCATTTGGATAGAGTAACAAGAGACAGCAGAAGAAGCACGAATCCTAAAGGGTTAATTTATAGCAAAAAATTTAGTTTTTTTTGTGAACTTAGAAATCTCTATCGTTTAAACATTTGTTGAAGAGTTCTGGCATATAAAAAAGCCCGACAATATTCATGTTCCAAGCACCTAACCGATAGAGGTTTATTGGTAGAACTTAGTGAACCATCAGCCCACTCTAAATGCTTTTTTAGTTTCAGAACTTCACTAAAATTTTCTCAGAGGATTCTCGTCTTATACTTCCAACATTTTTTTCATTTCACACGATTTGATGGACAGTTTTTGCCCTCTCTTGATGGCTCCATATTTGTCAGATTATTCGCTCTTTCATATCCAAATACCTCACAGATTCGAGGCACCCATATTATACGAATTTTGTCAAATTCTGAGTTAAGGTTGATCGTATGCTCGGATGCGGTAAAAAGGGGTTGATAAGGGAAGCTTCTTACTAAGTTTCAAAGATGTGCTTCACTTCGCACCACTGGTGCTATGACAAGCACAACTAAATCAGCACTAAATATCTTTTTCCATACGGTACCTATTGAGCACTAGGTGATGTAAATGTCAGCAAGAAGCTTGGTCAGACTAGGCGAGACAGGGTTAGAAAAAATTTTTTAATACTGTTTAAGGATTGTAATTTAGTTTGGAAATCTAAAATGGGCTGTGTGCTCACGAAGGTCAGTTATGACAAAACATCACCCATAATAATCGCTATAAGGGGTCCGATAGTCGGTATGAGGGGCACGCAGTTTTCTCCAAAAGATCTAAAACAAATAAAGGCACCAAAACCGGGATATTGAAAGGGAACATTCCATGGTCCAACAGGGCATTTGATAAATTTAATATATTCTAGGTGAACAAACTGGCCATTTTTAAAGCAAAGAATTTTTTGGGAAAATGTTTCCAGGTATGTCGAGGTCACTTTTTTTATGATGACAGTCAGGTAGACGTTGTAAAGGAAAGGACTAGAGGAAGGCCATTGGTAGGACTATGGACACTTTTAACGTTCTTTGGTGTATGGTTGCAGGATACTGCGACACAGTTGTTAAGAAAATTGCCTAAGAGCTTGTTCGTAGGGTCTCTGCCCTGATTTTAACATATACAGAGAAACCTGGCAGACTATCAATGGACCATTTTTATGTGGAGATTACGGCAATAATGCTTAGAATTGAAAATCCTCAGAGAGAGGTCAGGAATGACTGCAGGGTGGCTAGAGCTACGTAGGCAGCGATTAACTCAAGAAGTTCTAATTTAAACACAAACTTGGGGAGAGTGAGCCCTGGGACCAAATCTGGTGTCACAACTGGCTGGGATAAGCCAATGGCATTGTGGTACTTCAGATTAATTTATGATGTGTGAGGATGAGAAGAAATTGAAGACGGTAGAGAATGTTATAAGTCTATGCCCGAGATTGCATTGGGTCATAGATAGCCATAGGGTCAAAATGTTAGTTAAACGATTCCACGAAAACTGTGCGATTTATCATTGGGCTTTTTATTAGAACCAGTTGTCTAGGGGATAGCCAATAAAGAGTGTGTTTTCATGTATATACTTGAGTTGTTTTCTTTTTTTCCCAGTCTATTTTCTTCATGCTGGTCTTTCTGCTTATTTTGTCCTTTACTTAATATCTTAGCTTTCTGTGTTCTTAGTTTTTTTCTAAAGCGTACACACAAGACCCAAATAGTCCCCCAGTGTTAACTAATAAGAGGTTTTGCCTTCTTTCATCAAACTTCGCAGCCTAACCTAATCTTTTCCTCTTTTTCTATTGCCACACTGTTCTAGATTTAGTTACTCAGAATTTAAATTCTCTTATCGACCCTTGTTGAGCTTGTGCTGCCTCGATGGTCTCAATTGTTCCGTTTGCAGCGAAGCCTCTTGTAGAATTATAATGTTGCTCTTCCTGTCCATTATTTGGACACCTAAAACTACAGGCAAAAAACCTTAAGATTTCTCTGATAGCATCTTAACTTAGCCGAGTCTTAATCTCGTTTCATACGTTTTAAAAACTGCAGGGCATTTTGAACACAAAATGAAAAAGTTTTTCACACTTTAAACTCTTGACAGAATCGTACTCATTTGTATATAAAAAGTAAAGGCACTCATCTCGTATTCCACTTTTATTAATTTCTATTATTTTTTGCACCACATTAATGACAGACTTGAGCTGTCATTTTAAAAGATGTCAGTATTTTGTTTTGTACTTGACAAAATGGGAACGTGAAATTAAGTGAAAAAAATATATGACTTGCAGGCATATGTTTGCGGCTTGTTATAAGGTTTTTATTGTAAATGCGGTCTGCTTTCGCAGTGTCAGCTATCAACACTTTGGGGTGGATTTTTTTCTTTGTCTTTGTTCTACTTTCTCTAATATTTTCAATACAAATATAACAATTGAGGGCAAAGTCATACTTACCAGCCCACAGTACTAATTTAATATATTTTCAATACAATTTGGTATCATATTTCAACCAGATTTCAATTTGATTTTATGGCCTTTTTTCTGGGCATTTCTTTCATAAATTATGATTATTGCCTTTCGTGGACCGTTGTGCAAGAAGTATGTTTTAAAAACTGCAACCCCATTATCCTTTTTTGTTTAAAACAAACATTACTTATAATTCTTTTCTTTTTTTTTTTTGATGTTCTGATTATGTTATTGTTGTTTGGCATCAAATAGGAAATGTTTTGAGGGTTAGTTTTGACATTGACATTAAATTGCCAAAAATTAATGTTGTTCTTAACAAGAATAATCATAAATCTAGCTAATTGCAGTTTTACGCATTTGTAACACCCTGTCTTATTATCCTTTGTAAGTTGTATGGACGGCGTTTACTCCATTTAATTTTTTTTTTGCTTTTGTATGGCATCAGCCTCCCTTCTTTATTATGTGCCATCACTCTATAATTATTTCCGTTTCATTATGCTGTCAGCTCATGTTTTTTTTTTTGTTTTTGTTTAACTTTGTATTTGTTTATTTGCGTGTTTAGGCCAGTATCAGGGTATTATTAAGAATGACATTTAGGTAAATATATGTTTTCATGGGTGCTATAATTAAATTTTCTAAGCTTTAAACATAAATATACATATACTATGTATGGTACGTAAATTATCATTAGGTGTATAATTTATAGAACTAATATTAATTGCGGGTTTTTTGTACCGAATATGTGTATCGGATGCGTTAATCAAGAAAAGTAAAATAAACTAGAATTTATATATTTGGGGGATTGTATGAGTTAAATTACATTTAGTCTCTTTTACCAAAAAAGAAAATATAAGGTTTTTAGGTGGTTTCTTGGCAATATTCTTTACACGTAAATAAAACGATTAGGTTTTTAGTCAACACCTATATCACAGTGTTTACTTAGGTGCTGTCGTGTCTTTTTTTGGACGGACGTAGACACTCAAATTCGTAGTTTTTCTGCTTCATTTATTTGCTTAGTCAGAGAAAGGATATATTCTCTACAAACTGTAAAAAGTTAAATAAGGTTTTGAAACATAAAATGGATCCTTTTATAAGGTTGATAATCCTTCACCTAGAAATTACTACTGTTCTAAACGTACTAAAAGAGGACATTGAGATAGAGTTGTTACAACCTATTTATATACAAAAAAAAATAGAGAGATTTTTCAGAAATAGAAATAAAAGAAGTACGGTCCCATAGTACTTTCTGCAAATGTTGATCAAAGTCTCCGTAAGTAATGACTTCGTCTGCGGTAAACACCGGACATTATCATTGCAGAAGCTTGCCTTCTTCAGCTCTTCTGTGTCCTGGCATACACAGCAATTGCTTACTGTATGGGTTTTGAATTTCGTTTTTCACAGACAAAAAACATTAACTATGGTGACCTTTGTAACTGGTTGAGGCTTCTGAATAGCAAGACATCTGGCAGACTAGGAAACTTTGCAGGTCAATCAGATAAACGAAAGCCTTTTTTCTTTTTGCTTTTCAAAGAACCTTTAAGCCCGGTAAAAAGGTATATCTTTCATTAGAACAATATCAGCTCTGGAGGGGACGTGGCCGTTATTGGAAAGTTCTTAGCCAATGAAAATAAAGGCGACATGACGAAATGTTGATGTCGCACCCACCCGCCTGAATGTTTACTGTTAGCCCCAGTTCCAGGATCAAATGCAATGGCCCTATCAGCCAGGCGTCCTTACTTCAATCAATTAATAAGATCATTTCAAGGAATAACAATAAAACCTTCTTACGGTTAAAAATTAAAATAACAATAAGATTTGGAATTTTCAACGTCCATTCGCTACTAGAATCCTCTTACCTAAAACAAATCTTTCTACATACTCAACATATGACCTCCGTTTGCTGTGTTTGGTAAAAGAAGGATGGCCAAGATGAGGAAAGTGATCTCATAGCGGCCGCATTCTTATCTATATCGGAAAATACGTTAACTAGACCAGAAGAAACGGAGTTGGTCTTTTCTGTTATACAAACTACATATAGCTTTTTCAGAAGCGAAATTGCACCCCGCCCAAATATTTGCGGTCAGAATTCAAAAACGTTCCACAACGGTCCTAGAGCGTCATGCTGCGATCTAGATGCAATGGGAGGATTTTACGAAAGTCTTAACAAGGAATCGATTGTGCAGTCCATTAGTGCATTAAGAGGTTATAAGGAATGGTCATGTTTTTACAGGTAAATTTGAATCAAACAATCCAGCAATAAGCAAATTATTATTTCCGTATAAAAAATCCACATAGTAATTTTGGTCCTTCCATGCCATCGATTGAAATATCAAATATACCATAAAGCCATCAGTAACAAGTGACGCGGGTTACTCTTAGACGTAGATTCGGTTTCGGCGCTGATGCCGCTCCACTCAAACATATAGCGAATCGAGACAAGATAAGACTCCCAAACCCAACCACAGAAGTATATTTATATTCAAAATTTTCCGAACTTATTTTCATTTCGAAAAGGATATATATTTTTGGTGTTACCTTGAACTTAGGTTAGGTTAGGTTAGGCGAGTCCCTCTCGCCACCTCCACTCGGAGGCCCTTAGGCTCATTGTAAATCCCTTCAGAAGAGTCAAGAGGAGAAAAATAAAAGTAAAGAGAAGCATTTTATAATTAAAATGGAAAAGAAAGCAAGAGTGCCGTCCGCAAGATGTCCAAGGAAATCAGTAGTCATAGGCAATAAATCACCTATCTGCCTATTCACCCAACCCCTTTGATGAAACCTGTGATGCTTCCCAGCCCACAGCCAGGGACCTCATTAAGTCCATCTAAGAAGCGCCCTCCAAACCACCTCTGTTGGTAAATCTACCTCCATCTTCGGCCCGTCAGTAAAGACTGTACGCCCCTCATACAGTCTCTCTGTTCCCTTCCATGCCTCATTATCCGAAAACACTACTTGGGGCAGGATCCCAAAGTCAAGTTCTGCTACCATGTAGTCCGTCACACCTGACTGCCCCAAGAGTCAACCATCCGCGACCCTTCTCAAAACGCCGGCATGTCCATCACAACATACCCCATGCATACCTGACACTAAGTCTAAGAAAGCTCCGGGCCGCCATTCCAGCAACAAAGTCCTCGATGGGAAGAAGATGCAGAATGATATCAAGCGCTGCCTTTGGTGTACTTTTCCTGGCGCCTGTAATGCTCAGTACCGCACATCTCTGGACCTGTGTCAAGAGCTTTCCTATGTCGCCCCTTTCCAGGGCTCTTACCTTGACGTTAATTGTGTTAAAAAGAAGATTAAATGACAAAAATCAACAGCACGTCGACTTGGAACGCAAAATAACCACAACATCAATATCGTTACACTGTATTGGTATGATTTAACCTGGTGCCAGATGCGATAAATAAAATAAGGCTGAAAAGAAGTCCCAACTAGGATCTTTAGAGAGTAACAGAAAGGTTGGAAAATAGAAGGAAACCCCCTATCAAAACTCCTAAGAAGTTAGACTGTAGTACTACATCAACCACAGAGCAGCTGCAATATTCTATGTTGATATGCTCAACCCCCCAACAGCTGATCCATCACAATGTACCTTTAGAAAAAACTTTAAAAGGACAAATATCTTCATCCATCTTAGCAAGCCATTAAGACATTGAAAAAAATAACACATCCGCAAGGATGTCAGTGCACGTATACCCCTTGCACTCAAACATGCATTTTAAATTGATGTCAATTACCAACAGACAGAAGGTATCATTCAAAAACTACTGAAAATAGAAGATTTCCTTTACGTTGTTGAGTATTGTATATGAAATTATAAGGCAACATCGCAAACGCAAGACTTATTGCATCAACATGTGGCGAACTTAAACCTGAACAGACAATTTTACGTTCCGAGAAGTCTTACGTTGACCACTCCAACACGCGTCTGGCGTTCTAACTTAAATTTCTGAATTTTAGAAAGCCTTTTAAAACATTATCACATAATAGACGTATTCATTGGATACTCCTGAGAAGTCTCGATGTGAGAGACTGCCCAAATAGCATTTCGGTATTGTTAGGCGGGCATTTTTGATTTAATTACATCCGTTTTAGAATTCTATTAACAATTAAAAGTTAACCACAACTATATTTTAATATTCATGATAACAAGCATCAAACGTACATTTATTGATTGTCCGTAGAAATGGGAAAAATGCAATAAGATCTTAACAGACAAATTATTTGTATTTGCTGGCATATAAACATATTAAACAAGGTAGGAGCAACTGGTCAGCTGACTTTTATTTCCGCCATATGTTTAGCTTGGCAAATTTCTTATGTCACATAATGGTTGTGTATACTGTGTGTATGTGCAACAGCAATATTTTTGGCAACTTAGGTAGAATTTAGCAACAACAAAATACATGCTAGATTTAGTTAGTATCATCAAAAGATCATATTTTCTTAACAGATAATTTGTTTTGATTTCAATATTTGCTACCCTATTGCATATGCTGCGTAATTTTCAAGCACAAAGAATAAAAATGATAAAAAATTGTTTGTAAAATTTATTTATAATTGATGTTATAATTGTTAAAATTAAACAACAACAACAATACTTCTTAACAAAAAAAGTATTTTTGCATCACACGGCTACATATTTAACATTGACACTTTGACATTTTGCAAGAGAAAGAAATATTATTTGCAATAAGAAATTTAACATTATCCTGCCATGACCGGATTTTAGTACTTTTCAAAATGACACTTAATCATGGCAGACGCCTGGTGAGTTAAACGAAAACGAATACAATTTAAAAGCAACATGGCAGAAAAACTCAGCATGTCTAAAAGGACGTGTGCATGTGTGTGTGTGTGTAATGCTGTTTTTCAAACACCAGTATGTCAATATATACAACAATAAAGAAAAGAAAAAAAATGTGTTCAGGAAAAGGAAATACACAAGTAATCGCATGTGTTTTCGCTTGAAAGGATATCACGCAGTCAGTCAGGTTTAACAAAAAGTGGTAAGAGAGATTACTCCTATCGAGCACCAAAAGGGGGCTGGTTAAACTGATTGTTACTACTTGAGAGTGCACGAAGGAACTCAAGCAAAGAGAAATAAGATTAATGACTTGACAATAGAAATTGTCTACACAGAATGTTGTAAATTACTTAGTAGTATTTCAAATTGTAAGAAAATTAAAAGAGTGCCAAAATTTAAAAACAAAAAAATTTTTTTTAAAATGTCCAATGAATGCCAGTAGGAAAATGTTGTTATTATTATTGCAAAGAATTAAAGTTTTAAAAAACAGAACCAACAAACGAGCCTAAATTTATTGTCGGCAAGCATCTGTTTATTACTTTTTAAATCGGGGCTAAAAAGAGAGTTAAAATTATCCCCTCTTTACTTAAAAAGTCACATTTTATGTGTGAATGTATAAATAATCTACCTCTTGGAAGCTCGAAAACTGCAAAAAGTTGACCCAAGAAAACCAAAGTCTTTTGTTGCAACAAAGACCAACTGAAAAGAGTGAACAAGAGTTGCTTAGAGGGAAATTTGAAAGTTGATGGTAGAATAACAGGAGACTTTTGGAGTGACCTGGACAAGGGCAAGGTTAAGAAAATTTGAAACAAAGGAGAAGGAGCTTTAAGTTAGATGATGAGTGTGTTGATGGTTTCAACAAACTTACAAGCACAAATCGGTGGGATAGAGCTTGCAAGAAAATCATTATTTTAATGTTATTGCCTGGCCACCTCCACTCGGAGGCGCTAAGGCCCATTGTAAATCCCCAGAAGTGTCAAGAGGAGAAAAATAAAAGTAAAGAGAAGAATTTTATAAGTAAAAAGGAAAAGAAAGCAAGAGTGCTGCCCGCAAGATGTCCAAGGAAATCAGTAATCATAGGCAGTAAATCACCTATTTGCATAGCCACCCAACCCCCTTAATGAAACCTATGATGCTCCCCAGCCCACAGCCAGGGACCTCATGAAGTCCATCTAAGAAGCGTCTTCTAAACCACCTCTGTCGATGAATCTGCAGCCTAGTGCAATGACAGACAAGATGTTCTACCGTCTCTTTCTTCTCCTCGTGTCCGCATACCCTGCAAAAATCTGAAGAGTTCCTGTCCCAATCGTTCGTCCTATATCTCACATCGCATTGCCCTGTGCGAGTCCCAATAATGCACCTTAGAAACCCCCTGCTCTCCTCGAGCAGCAGGTCAGTGCCAATTCTGTCCAGCCTGGGCTATAAAAGTCTAAAGATCCTGCATTCAGAACTATCCCTTAAGGTTTGGCCTACCTTGTCCATTATCCAAGTCCCGAGGCTTTGCTTTGAAAACTTCTTTAGGTCATCATTGAAACTTGTTATTGGCAATTTAGAGGGGTCTTGGTCTTATATTATCTCTTTCTTAGCCTTTCAGTTTTTTCTTTTCTCTCCCCAATATCTAAGTTTTCTTGTTATTATTTAAAGAGACCCCCAATAGACTCAGAATATTTCCGTTTGGAGAGGTATGTTGGATTTACCCTCATCTTCTTCCTAACTAAAAGTGCCATAAGCATTAGGAAGTTATCAAATTGCCTCGGACCTCAATATGTATACAAATGTTAAGAGTTTAAGGTTAATGCTCTACTTATGTAAACATTATAAAACAGGTGAAACAAAATACTCCAAATTTTCCTACTGGACCACTTTAGTTTCAGTAATTTTCGCAGTTGCTTTTATTTGTAACTATCATTAGTCAGAAAGTTTTAGTGTCGTTAAGTGTTGCTTGTGTTACATCCGGTTTACTACAGCTACACCAAAAATATGGATAAAACATGACATTTTACTTTCCTTTCATTTACACATTCATTTGTTATTTCCTTTATTATTCTGAAAAAAAAAATAGTTATTCTGTCCTCCCTCCCATTACAAACATATGAAAAATGTTGCCAATATTTTACATCGTTTATCACTTGATTGTATTTAGTGATTTTCAAACAATGTGTTGTTGTTTCTAGTTAACGGCTAGAGAGTTGGCCAAAGGACTACCGACACAAACGAAATCATAGAAAGAGTAAAAATTAATGACCACATTTTAGTTTTAGCAATATTCACAATAAAGAGGGTGCAAAATGCCTTTCAAAATACCACACCCAAACACAAAAAATAAAAAAACATAATAAATATATTTTTAATGCAAAATGTTTTATGGGATGTTATTTATAAATGTTCGTTTTTATTAGGTTTTGTATAGACGTTTTTCCTATATTCAAGTCACTTACTTTGTTAGACTTACCCACACTTATACTCTCTGCAGCACAAAAGTGTACAAAGTCAAATGTCCATTTTATAAATGTTTGGTATCTAAATGGTCCATAAATTTAACAAATTACTTTAGCAAGTAAGTAAAGAAAGAAGAAAGTAAAAAACTAAAGAATGTTGTATAAAAGGAAGCTGAAAACTTATGCAGTAATAAATTAAACACAAGTTATATCAATTACATTGTGGAAGATAAATTTTCGGGATTAAGTTAAAATGTTTTCATTTAATCATGTAAAAGATTTCCTTAAAGATGTTAATTTATTGCCGTCAATAACATTTGTTTTGCCGGTGTTGGATACAAATTCCTTTTTGCATTAGAATTTTTTTCCAATGGATAATTTGATAATTTATATTCTCACTTATAGTTTAGAAAAAAATTATGGGGTAAAAGTGCTTTAACAAAGTCATTTGATTTTTAAAAGTTCACGTTAGCTTTTTAAGTGACAAAGATATTAAACGTTGCAAAAAAAATTTGTTTATCCCCACTACCATTAGGGAGCTATACACCTTTAAGCTGTTCTTTTTTGGCGTTTTTATTCCAACAGGTAAAAACTCCATTTTTAAGTATTTAAAGAATTAGGTTTTGATACTTTCGAAAGTAAAACTTAAAAATATGGTAATGCCCTCTTGAACATGGCGATAGTAGTATTATGACCTGGTTTTTTTTTAATTTTTTGTTGTTGTTGTTTTTCTTAACTTGACTTACGAGTGAAGCCTACAAATTAGTACATTTTCGGAGAAATTCAGATAATTAGTTGTAAACTAAGCCAAATTTAATATAATATAAATTTTACGGTGAATAAATTAGTGGTGCCTACTACACAGAAAAAATACAATGTGGATTTCAATTAAGAAATTGATAATACCAATTAAATTTGTTTTGAATCTCAGACTGAAAATAAATTAATAGTATCAATTAATTCCTTAATAAGTTTAAAAACTTGCTACTACTTTAGATTAAATTATGAAATTTCAATGAAACGCAACATAAAAATTTTTAATTGATTTAATAAAAATAATACAGAATTTGTAAAATTAAAAAAATATTTATTTAACTGTTTTTAATTGTTTAATTTTAATATGTATATTATATTAATATTTAATTTATTTAATATTTATATATTTTATTTAGTTTACATATAAAAGTAATTTCAGCTTACATTACCCCTCTCAACAGCGACTCGAACCTGGGCCCTTATGGTTGCAAGACGTACGCTTTATTTACTCAACTAAGAAAACATTCGGCTTTCCGTCTTGAATTTTCTCGACTGTTCGTAAATGGTTTTTTTAGTATTTTTAAATCTTGAAGAGCCAAGTCTCAAATACCACTTAGATAACTAAAATAATGTTAGTTGGTTGGCTTACATTGTAACTGGATTTGCTAGCAAGCTGCCAAATAGAGTCAGGACTGACTTGGCTTGGATATGACCATAATATTCGACATATCTGTGGCTTTTATATTTCATACAAGGTCAAGGATTCGGGGTAATAGATTCAAACCTATTGACGAGAGGTATTTTAAAAGGTCATTCACCTTTGAACATAAATTAGTTTTTTCGTACTTAGAAAGCCTTATTGATATTTATGTCTCTTGAGAACTTAAATAGCACAATTTGTGAAAAGGCTTTTGTTTTTTTACTATCCCACAACTATAATTGAGGTCACCATAAAGAATTAAAGTAAACTTTTGCTCTAATCTACCACCCAGACAATCATGATATATCGTTTCGATTGCGGCTTATAAGTTGGGTCTTACGCCTGTGATCAAAATAGCCCCCCATCACCTTATAACACCTGCTTGAGTCCAAAGCTCACCACCTGCTCAATTACTTCAAAATGATGTCTAAGAACTCTGCCCTAGATAGCCCCTGGAGGAATTGCAATTAAATAGGCATTTAAGGTACGTAGAAAAAATAAAAGTCAGGCCAGTTTACCTGCCCTCTTGGTTACCAAAGTGCCTTCTATTCACAAGTACCCCTTACAGAACAGTGCAGTTTGATATTGACTGACCAGTAGCGACGTAGTTGTGTGCAGACTGAGAAATAAAAGTGACAACTAAAAATTGATAAAAATTCCAATATTCCTGCAAGTATTCCTACAATTAGCTACTAATGATACCCTTCATCAGGGAAAAGTTCAATGTCTACCTCCACAGGGTGTCAGTTGGCGAGCTTTTAATACATCTGGAAAGCTAAAAGACATGGATAAAAATGTCGAATCGTCATGATTTATTTTTTGCACTTGCGCTAGTCTATTGAAGGAGTACCTTTCCTTCAGATTGATCGGAGCTCCACTCACTCTGGATTCGTTGTCGATTCAGGCTGGCCTGATATACCCTATCTGGCCCTGCTGTGGGTGTAGACTGAAATTTAACCTAAACCCGACTTTTTTATTTATGAGGTTCACCACATGGTTTGGCGGAGACATATGTTCTTTGCCAATACCGTTGCATGTAGCCTTGCTCTTCTGCGCTACATGTAGGGGTTGTGGTTATCCCCAAGTGGTTATCATCAAAGTCTCGTTAGTTATTACTGGTATTTGTGTTTTACTCATACTTAGCATCTGATTAAGGATATAATCCTAAGTCTTAAATTGACCAGGGCTGTAGATTCGCCCACATTATTTTATGTCATCTTAGCGTCCTCCAGATGCACTCTATGAATATTGCAATCTTTTATTCCTAACTCAGTCAGATGAAACTAGAAGTGAGGGCCTTGAGCGGGTATTTATATACTTTAAAACTCAAAGGAAAAACATTTTGGTATTTCTGAGATTGAAGCCATGGCTTTTTGAGCTGAACTTGTGACAATAAGTGCTCAAAAGTAAATGTGATCAATCATGAAAAGTGTCGGCATTAGTACATTCAAAACGGGGAAAAAACCTCGATTCTTGACCAAGTTAATTGATAATTGGGGATCAGAACTGGATATTGAAGCGTTGGATGTATTAGCAAAATTAAGGATCTCATATGAAGCGGAAGATAAGCAGTGTGTGAGTAACTGAAAATATATTCAAGCAATCTGCAGGCCTTTTGCACAGATCGAGCTCTTGGTGTTTTCCATTAAGGGGTTTCGGAAGGCCTTGTTTGTTATTAAAATTACATTCTTTAAAAATCTTCGAATACAATTTTTTCCTCTGCCGATAACAGCACCACTTGCCATTTGTATTCATTTGTCATACTTTACTGTGACTTATCATGTGTAAAGATGGATGATAAAAATGTTGGAGAGTCTCAAACTCTTAATATTATGTACACAAAATTCCAATGCGATATCTGCCGGGCGGAACCCGTTTTTCTTGTGACCAAAGGCAAAACCAAGTGTTTCCTGAAGCGGTGTAAGAACAATTGTTCACCATTTAATTTTCTTAATATTAACATCACCCATATCAATTCGAAAATGGGGTACAACCTATTACGGAACTTGTTTCTGAAATGCGAGTTTAGCGATACGTCCCTTCCAGAAAGGTCACATTCTCTTGTGCGCAGATTCGTTCTTTATTCGCATATTATTTTGAAAATTTTTTGCGTGCCACTTTTGATATTGAAAAAACTAAATCAAATGCTTATAAATACTTACTACTTCCTTTATCCACCTTTCCAAGGACCTATTTTCCTGATAACATCACAATGCATTTATTCTTTAATAAGAACCATCTCCTGAAAGCTGGTTATTACGTAAAAAAAGACTGACATTTACTACTCTTTTATGCAAAGACCACTACTTACTGCACATTTTCTTTTAACAAAGATTTTTAAAATTTCTTTGAAATATTTACAACCTCTGCAGGATATTTTCTGTTAACTGTTAATTTTTATTTCATGGTGGTCAAGCATTAGTTATTGTTTTATTTTTACAGCCATCCTTGTATCAAAATCATTTAATGCATTTGTTATTTTGTAAAATTTATGTTCTGTTAGTGTCATACTTTCTTTCATTGTTTTGTTAATTTATTGTTGAGTTACTTAACAGGACTTCTATTTTTCCCACCGCCTCTTTCTCTCTCACTCTCTTTCTTTTCCTGTTTGTGTATTGGTTTATTAACTAATTAACCTTAGACTTCCTGCTGTTTAAATAACATTTCATGACAATTTTATTAACATCTTAACTTTAGTATTTCGCCTTTGTTTCCTTTATGTTTTGTAAGTAAAAAGGTCTAGGATATTTTATTAGTTCTATTCGAGCCCAGTTGGCATTAAATATAATAAAATTGCATGTCGCTTAGGGAGTGAAGGTTAAATCGTAAAGTATTTAGTTTATTTAGAGATTGAATAAGATTACTGTCCATAGAGAATAAGTTAATAAACCAAAAGAAATCATGCAGCGCAGTAGGATAAGGAGGTTTATAATAATAAATAATATTTTTATGAATTCCTAAAAGGCAGTTCTTAGACAATTTTCTAAGTTAAAAGGAATACCTTTGATGACCCTAAAAATACTTATTCATAAAGATACCATATGATTTACAGTTTAATATTATAAAATTTATTTATTTATTTTATTTTAAATTTCAAAATATTTTTAAGATATTGATTTTCTTCGTAATTTTTTGTTTAAGGACGAGTTAACAATAAAATTTTTATTTCAGATGCAAGCCCTGTGCTACACTTTTAAGCCTCATACGTTATTTTTTAATTTTCTTCTTAAAGTTTTCCCTCTAATAGCAATTTACCTATTATTTTAACTATTAATTTTTTAAATAAATCTTATTGATTTTTTGTGATTTTACACGAGCCTGTGCGTGTGGGCATTTTACTTTAAAGTAAAAAAGGTCTTTACTTTTGTACCGGCATCTACAGCTTCTTTATTGTGATCGCTGTCAACTAATGGCAAGTTACACAAATCGTTTGTCACATTTTAACAGATTTGTTATCCTGTCAAGTTAATGTCAACCCTAGTCATCTAACTTAACCTGGACTATGCTGTCATATTACTTCAAACACACACACATTAGCACACGATAGTAAAACACATTTATATCATTCGAAAAAAGGACTCTTTTTCTGTAAGAAAAAAATTATGATTAAAGCAAGTCTTCACAAAAAATAAGAAAACTAACTTCACTTGGATATTAATGGTGTTTAATTTGTGTTAAGTTGAAACACAAATAATATAAATATAAAACGAGTTGCAGACTTAATAAAGTCAAGTCGAATGAAAGAACCCCTAAATATTTATAATGATGGGGAACGGCGAAATTTTTGTTCATTTGCTTGGGGATCATTGCATTAAGTTCAACAGAAAAAAAGGGGAAGCGGCAAAATTGAACTATACTAATTAGATTCTGTATTAGTTTTCTACCCCATTCGTTTCCCAAGGGTTTTCAAGATCTGTCTAATATAAATGGTTGTCAGTCTACCACTGAGTCCCTTTCAAGATCCAATCGGTATATGGTTATCGACCTGAGCTCCTCTATTATCAAAGTCTCGTTAGTAATTACTGGTATTTGTGTTTTACTTATACTTACCATATGATTTAGGGTGCGATCCTGAGTCTAAAATTGACCAGGGCTGTAAATTCCCCAACATTGTTTTATGTCTGTTGTCTTATCCGTCCCCAGATGCACTCTATGAATATCGCAGTCTTTGAATATTAACTCAGTCGGATAGAATTTCAAGTGACAGTACTCAGTGACTAATGCATCACTTTAATGTACTCCTGTTATGGATGATTTTTTAGTATATAATCCAGTTTTTAACTGAATATAAGTTTAACAACCAGCACGCAGGCGATTACCCTTACAAATGCAGTTTATTAGACTGGTATCAGCGAAGTGGGAGTCACTTGTAATTTGACTGCAAAGGGGTGTGATTTTATTCAAAGACGTATTTTACATAAAAATTCTCGGGTTTCAGAAACAAGATGGCGAGTTTATTTAAGTATCGTTAAAACAGTTAAACGCATTCCACGTTACTATAATGCTTGGTTAATTTAAAACTGGCAAGTTCCTTAGTCAGTATCACGCCCCTTCATGACACTTTTTTGTCGCGCAGATATATGTAGGTGGCACACATTGTTATAAAATCAATTAGTAGCAGTTTAAAAAAAAAATAAGACATTTGGATGCTGCAGTAAACAAAAAAATGTGTCCATTCCTGCAAATCTTGTACTTGATTTTCATGTCCAGAATAAAACATATAACTGCTTTCCCTATATTTTTTAAATTCATTAATACAGACGATAATGCATGGTCTACCGAGCGCTCTTGCGTCAAAGTACAACCATGAGTTTTACACGCGTTCAAACGATCCTTTTAGCACGGTCTCAATTGAAGACTTGTTAAGATCGCTGCTGAGAGTACCATTTATAATTTTCGTTGTATACCTAGTCTTTGAAGAGCTAGTTCCGAATAGATTCTTTGGGAGATTTTAGGAAGAAGATTATTTTAAAAATTAAATAACTTAATGCCTAATGGAATCTCTAAATTTATTTTAAACTCAGAGCTAACGCTTCAAACGACACGAGAAGTGTAATCTCTGAAATAATTCGATATTCTTCGAGAGAAACCATATAGAATTTGTTAATGATCAGTTATGAGCCTGAAAAATCAGGAAAATACAAATAAATGGCAAGAATCAATACAAAGGAAGTTTCAAAAATGCCGCATTTTTCTACGGCAAGTTCAAGCTATTTTTAAGAGCGAATAAAATCAAAATACGTGGGGCTATAGTGAGTTACAAACTTCTTCTTCGAGCTATCTTTTTGGAAAGTGTCTAAAGAAATGTAAGAGCACAAGTTCGAGTTGTGTTTTAAGTTACCAATTTGAGAAAGAGATTTGTGAAAAGAAGATACCTTTTCTGTTTTGAAAATTTTCGTTTCGACTTCTTATAAACTGATTGAGAATTTTTAGGCGTCTGAATGTAAAGTGATTTTATTAAACAATACGTTACACATCAATCGAATTTTCGGACACCAAGGAACTCTTTTAATAACTGCTGCCTGTTTTTAACCTTATTTAACTAATGTAAAGATTTCCTAATTTAGTTTAGGAATAAATATTAGGCTAAAGGATGGTTCGTTTAGGAAATTTTGTGAGAAAGGAAAAAAACATAAAATTACCTTAAAACTTTACATGACCCCTCCCATAAATGTGGGCAGTATTTGGTACAATTTTTTGGATTAAATTTTTTTTTTTTTTTGGCAGGTGGTGCCACTGAAGTGGATTTGTTATCCGATTTTTGCTCTTATCACATGTTAGATGTTAGAAATTTAATGAAATGGTTGCTCCTTGTAGAGGCTGAGAGTAACATTAAAAATCCACCGTACTCGGCAAAATCTCATTGGGCTGCCATATGAAAAAAAGTATCAGTATTATCCCCGCACATGTGAGATGAAATTTACAAAACGTTGTTGTTCAAAATGACGGAATTTATTTCGCAATGCACTAAGCAACCAAAGGATGACCTGAAAAAGATGGGGACAACATTTTTATAATTTTAATAAACTTAAAGTAAAAATTAAAAATTTATTTTCGAGATAGAACCCAGTTCTACAAGTATTTTCTATAACGTTTTACCTTAAGTTGTATTTCCTCTAACTTTACAAAAACAATTAAAAGCGATATATTCGGCTGTGCCGAGTTTTATATACCCCTCACAACGTGTTATGAAAAAGGATTAAGGGTCAGTCCTACATTTGAACTATCCACGGGAACTCCGGAAGCTGTAAGATTCATTAAATTTTTCCAGTCTTTCTATGTGAGCCCCCTTAGGCAACGGAGATAGGAGATAAGTATGTTCTAGGAATATGTTTGGAAGTGAAAGCTAATGGGGGTCTGTAATACATTTTATTTTTCTAAGAGCGACTTATGGACGTTGCAGAATTTTTTATCAAATTTTTTTAAATTATTGTGATAACCCCGTTATGGGCTAATGATAGGCTTAAGTATGTTCAAAAAAACATTTGGGAGCAAAAACTAACTGGGATCGGTATTACATTTGGCCTTTGTAGGATCACTCTGGGAGCTGTGCGAGCGATTTAAAAAAAAATTCAAAACCACTAAACTTTTCTTTGCAATCCTGCTGAAGGACGGAGATAGAGCGTTAGAGTTTTCGACAAACATGTTTGTGAAAAAAAACTAATGGGAGTTTGTCTTATATTGCACCCACCTACGGGAAACTTGAGGGCAGTTGCAGAGGTTTTTTTATAAAAATTTTAGAGAAATAAACAGAGGTCGTTTTGGCTTATTGCTTGTATGTCGTTCAATTATCAGGCGATTTTTCTGGATTTTAATAGTGATTTTCTCGCAGATATACTTGATAATTTGACACGACCTATGGATCTTTGCAACATCAGTGGGTTTCATAAGGTCAATTTCAACCATATCATGGACATACGGGCAGACAAACATAGCCAAATGGACTTTCTTATGCAATAAAATATATACTTGATGGGTTCATAGATGGGTCCTAAAAATTTACAAACGAAATGACAAACTTATATATAACCTTACCCCCTATGTAAGGGTATAAAAAATGCATCAGACGTTTTGAAAACCTTAGGAGATATTTGTCAAAATTATTTTGGAAGAAATTGTTCTTTTAGTATGTGACTTTGTGCTGAAAATTAAAAAAAATTAAAGAAAAATAGTTGACAGTAAGGCAAAACGTAAGTAGTCAAAAATAGAGGCTTCGCAAAAGAGATTCTGAGCCCAGTTTATAGACTTGGGGATATTTTTAATTATCTTGTCTGCAAAACTAAGATTTTCCAACACGCTTACTGTAGGGTAAAATCAATGCCAACAAAAATCAATACAATAGATTGATGGAAATATTGTAGGTATTAGTGTTTACAAGTATGTCTACACACATACAAACAGTTTTTCCTAAACATTTTTTTACATTTATATTTCGGGTGATTTTCAATTTGATTTATGTTTTTTATATAATTTTTTGTTGTATTTTCAATATTACACACTCTTAACATTTAGTCCTTTTTCTAACTATCGAGATAATCCAAGTGTACGGGGAGGACGGATAGAAATGTTTAACAGAAATAGGAAAGTAATATGTTTTTATTTTAACTTTTGTTGTTGCTGCCATTTTTCATGCCATAATATCCTTTATCCTTATACATAGACGCGTTCCCTTTTGAAATGTAATTTATTTCTATTTTATTTTTTTATAGTGGTTTGTAATGTCTTAACATTTGACACGTCTTTGTCGGTTATAGATT
Source organism: Melanophora roralis (assembly GCA_963583895.1). Taxonomy (NCBI): domain Eukaryota; kingdom Metazoa; phylum Arthropoda; class Insecta; order Diptera; family Rhinophoridae; genus Melanophora; species Melanophora roralis. The sequence continues at coordinate 18,439,516 of OY757188.1, forward strand.
ATACACTTAAACTAAGCAGGATTATACATATGTATGTAAGAATATGCTAAAGGAGTTTGTTGTTGTTGTTTTTCTAACATATATTTCCTTTCTTAGTATTTTCAGTTGTTGTTGTTGCTTTTTCAAAAGCCTGTAATATTTACTAACAATCAGTTAAAGTCCACATGTACATTTATATGTGAAGAATATTAGTTAATGTCGGTACGTGTGTGTTATGTTTGTATTAAATTAAGGATATTGGTCGTTAGTTAAGGTTTCATTTTGTTTTTTTATTACAACAAATAAAATTTGTTCAGCTTACAATCGTTGTTGTTGATATATTTTTTATTTCTTCTGTCTTACCGTTGTTGCCCTTAATACTGATATATGTATGTTGCATGTGTTTGGGTATAAATAATTGTTCCTCTAAACATTTTTATTATTTTTCGGCCTGGCAGGTAAGATCGACGGAAAAGTGTTTTAAAATTTTAAAACAAATAGCTCCCAAACTTCGTGCACAAGTTGCTGAAAAAGATACTAGCCTATTTAAAGATGCAAAAGTCTTGCAGTTGGCACTGTATATTAGTTCTGCCTTAAAATTTGTGAAGGAAACCAGTAAACCAAGTAAAATATATGACAAAAATTCATGAATCGCTATTCTTCTTAAAATCGAAAACTGACAAATTGCTTTCAATTTTTTTTATTAACAAAATCACAGTTAAAAATAAGACCAGATGTATCTCCTGTGCAATTTATATTTTTCGGACATAACTAGCTTTATTTACTCTTGGTCATAAACAGAGATGTTCACGTCCGTTGGACCTGCAGAAGCCTTGAGTCATTACAGGTATTAGGTCTTGTCTTGGAGTTAAAACTAGATCTTGATCTCCGGGATCTCAGCAGAGAGCCTCAGACCAATTCTCCTTCCACCCAAGGGCCATCAATATAAGCACAAGGTATTTTAAGTATCTACCAAAGGGCCCCATCAAACCACTTGAGATTGGTTGGCTGATTGGTTTATATGGTAGTCAACATAACGTGCAAGCTATCAAGTAGGGTCTAGGTTTAACCTGTTTTGACTAACAACTTCACTTGTTAGATAGAACATCCTCTAGATCCCGTCCCTTGATCAATACCTGGAGTACAAGATCCAAAACATGCACGGGGCTTATCTCAGCAGATCATTCCACCTGTATCTCAATACCACACTAAGGTCGTCCAGTACATGACTGCCCAGAAATTTGTATTTTCCGGCAACAAGGGCAATAATTTTTTTAAAAGAAGATGAGAAACGGTTTCTTCATTTTCTTTGTTCCCGTATCTACAGTAGGAAATCGCGAGTATACTCGCCTGTCTACTTACCATCTAGTATGCAACAACTAGCTCGTACACCTTTAGTTAAAAGAAGGGTAAATCAACCGGGGGCCCAATATGTATTCCGATACAACATCTGTTCTTAGTTCTTCAAGAAAGTGTTTGAGGATTCCGCTCTTCATATTTCTAGACGGAACTGAGACTGATTTCGCATTAACAGTATAGAGATCAGATCCCACAAATACACACACAGCATCCTGCAAACCTAAAAGACATCTAATATCTGGGCACGAAATACACTGGCAGACGATAAAGGGAACTATTTCCAGGATCCTCAGTATATAGATTGGAACCTACAGAACAATCTCGCAATTATCTCTATAAATCTTTATATCATACACCACTCTCTCCTGGAAGGTCTAAGAGCCCTAAGGTTGCGCTAGTTTAAGTTATGAAAATTAGTGACCAGTCTAACTCGTCACCTGCATTCTTCAAGAGAGTCGAAAAGAAGAGGAGGAAAAACAAAGAAATTTGTGGGTAGAATGATACAGAAACACGAAAAGGGAGCAAGATTGCTATCCACAAGTAGTAAAAAAGTCAGTCAGTATTTGTTAAACGCGCGTAGGTGCTGAACAATCTAATTACCCAGCCACCCAGCCCTTTGGTAAATCCTGTGAACCATAGACCTCACCAAGTCCTTGTAAGATCGACCTTCCAATAAACTCTGTTAACGGATCTGCAGCCTTGGGTAATGGCAGACAAGGTGTTTCACAGTCTCTATCTCCAACCATCCCTGCACAACTTACAGAGATCCGAGGATTTCCTATCCTATGTACTCGTCATACATTTTATATAGCAGGACGATGCAAGAGTCTCAATAATGCACCTCAGAACCCCCTTGCTCTCCTTGAGCAGATAATAGCCCCAAACTTCCTATCAAAGTCCTAATTGGGTGTAATTTTCCCAATATCCGCATAACCGTATATTCTTTGTTTCCACCATCCAAAAGCCCTGAGCCTCAACATCCCAAGTCACTGCGCTACTACCAGATATGACCATTGCATTAAGTTTAAGAGGAACTAGGTGCAGTCTAGTATTTAGTGCTTTCGAAGGACTAGTATGCATTGTTTCTGGAACATTAATGCAAGGCAATATCAAGACTTTGCCAAACTGACTTAATTTGAGGTATTTGATTAAACATTTCCACTTTCTCCGTAAACCTCTTCAGTGCTTAAAAATGCGTTTAAGGTAAGATTCAAACCCCGATCCCCTGGGCTAGCTAAAACCTTCACATAAAGCATATATGCGATGCCGTGATCTGTCCCATTTGCGGGAAAGACACTTATGGTTTGCCGATCCCCAAAAAGAGGAAAGCTGATAACTCAGAGGTTATAGAAAACATATTTAACTGTTGCCTTTTAAAATGTCTGTTGTCCCACAATTTATGAAGCAGTAGCCAGTTTGGCTCTTATAAAGGATGTTTTGAAGGAGGACCTTCTAGTTTTCTTACAGTGACTCTATTTTTTAAAATTCCAAGATTCGTTCTCAACTTGCTCTTAGTTTATGTAAAATTTTCTCAAATGAGCTTTACAAGGATCCCTTGTTTTTCCTACTTTCTATTCTTCTTATCTAAATCATTCTGCTTAGGTCATTCATCCGTCCTTTATGTTTTTAAAAATATATCAAAGTTACTTAAATTTTTTAAATTGTGTAAAAACTATTTTGCACTCTCTAATATTCTGAATTTTTTTACTTTCTATATTTAAGCAAAAGTGAAATACAATTTTTGTGTATGAGGTAATGCAGAGATTGTTGGTGCTACGTAAGAATAGGCAAATATACTCATCGTCAAGGCTGAGACGCATGATCGAATCAACATACTGAAGCATCTCTGTAATCTGATATCTATTTAAGTATTCTATTCTATAACGCCTCAAAGGAAATCAGAAAACATTTTCTTTAAGTTCGAATTTTGTACTTGATACATGTTTTTGAAGAAGAGCACATTCAGTAGTGATAGAGTGGCCAATAGATTGTACCACGCATTGCAGGGAAAATCGATTTTTAATCGCACAGTTATCTGCCTGAATACGACCGAAAAGGTTTAACCTAATATCCACAAACACCTCTTCCTGTATCGTGTTTTTCAACAGACCTTTTCTTCTGAAACCAATACAATTCACTTTTTGTATAGCGGCATCCCCTGAGTGAAGCTTATTTTAAAGAAGCCCGTCTGTGGCGCGGGAAAATTGCTCTTTGTTTAAACTAGAAGTCCCTGTTATAAATTTTTTATTTTGTAGCTCCCGAATAGTAAGTTTTCTTTTTATAAAGAGACTTTTTAAACTATCCTCGTAGGTTTTCTTTGTGTAACTTATAAGGCGCTTACGTGATTTATATCTAAACATTTTTCATATCTAGTTTTGTGCTTCTAGATAAGTTTCAATGTGCATTTTTCTTTAACCCAAAATAAATCTTTTTTTTTTTTTGTATTTTTTTCTGCTTATATTTTTGCAATTTTTCAAATTCGTTGATGTGGAAATTATTAATAGTGTTTATTATATCGCATGCAGGGCAAACGATTGTCCGTCTATTTGTCTGTCTTCATCGTCCTTGGGGCATAAGTGTCTTTGTATTATTTTTCAACGATTTCTTTGATTGTGTTAAATTAATAATTTATTGCTTTATTAATCATCATATGAATGTTGCTGTTAAAATCTGCGGTGAGATATTGTAGTAACAATTGTGTAGTTTTTTTTTAAATAATAAAAAATCAAATAATCAGTCATAAATCTTAATTAAGCGTAATTTTTTTGTAATTTTTAAAATAGAAAATAATGATGATAATATCATTTTTAAATAAATGATGGCAAGGTTAAGGTTAAAAAAAATTCAAAAAGTTTTATTTATTAAATTTAGATTTTTATTTGTATAAGTATTAAAAAAATTAAAATTTTTTCTTTTCTTTTACTTTTTCTAGGTTTGCAAAAATGTGGTCTTTAATGCAGGACTTGTGTCAATGTGTTCCGATGAATTTTCTTTAAAAGAAAAAGAGGAAGATTTTTCGTTTGAAAATTAATCTTATTGTTAAACAAACTTTCAATTTTTTTAATCTATGTACATACATATGTATATTACTTGAAATAATTGCCAATATTTTTTCAACGTATTTTAAACTACAATTGTATGTATACATATACAAATTCACATATTTAATCTTAAAAAGTTTACTCTCTCCATTTCAGAGTTTAACTTTGCAGTTTTTTTGAACCTTAAAAAATATCTAAAGTCTTATAACATTTATAAAACAAACATGTTCCAATATCATGCATACATATATGCCAATTGTAAATGATTTACAAATAAAACAAATATGTTGTCAATAAAATGGAAAAAAAAGAACATGACATTTTGAAAAATTAAGGATTTGACAAGGGGCACTGCCAACAAAAAAAAAAGGACAAAGGATATACACACACACATCGCATACGATGGCCATAAATAGCATATGTCCATTACAAAATATAACAATAAAGAGAAAAAATGACTTTTATGTTTCTTTTGCAGCTCATGGTTGATAAAATACTTTTTAGTGTGTGTAACGATTTTAGCAAATTTGTTTTATTGATGTAGAAAATGTTTGTTTGTGTTTTACTATTTTGGTCCTAAATGCACAGTTAAATAGGGTTGTAGGTGAAGTGCGAACTGTAGGTGCGCTACATTATTTTCAAGTTTAAAAAAAAAATTGTTTCCAATTTGAAAAGATTGAGGATAATGTTGCTCATATTGACGAGCTACAGAAAATTTATTGTTATTATTTGAAATTATTGTAACTAAAGGCTTATTCAACAAACTCCTGTACATTTTAATTTAAAATAGGCCCTTAATAAACTTAAAATAATTTTATAAAAAATCCGCTTAAATTTTTTGGTAAAGAGATTATTTCCCACATAAATAATCACATATAAACTTGTTTACTAATGATCAAGGAAGAATATTAAAAAAAACCAGCCGGATTATGCTTGAAATTTTATTAAAAATAAATCAAGAAGCATCTCCTCAACACCTTCCTTAACACTGAAAATTGCTACATATGTAGGTACTCCTTCATTTATAAAAACATCGATAACAGAAGAGGCATTTTGTGCTTGAGCTTAAAATATCTAGTTAACCGTGGAAAAAAAAACTTAAAAATGCTTGGAAGCTTCAATGTAAACGAGCTCCCAAGATCTACAGGGTGTCCTCCGGCAAGGCGTACTATTTTGTTTTGCCGCCGTTTTGGTAAGCATTAGTCTTGACAGTTGATATGTGTCAGTCCTGAAGAAGAGACGTGGAAAGTTAATTACGGAAAAATATTCGATAAATCATCGGGTTTTTATCGTTAAAACATTTTATCAAAATCAATCATCGATTTTCATGAAAAAAATCATAATGAGTGTCGTGGCACATTTTCATTTGAATGGATATGTTAATAAACAGAATAGCAATCGGAAACCCCCAAATTATTATGACCTATGCACTTATTAAAAGTGACAATGTGGTGTGCAATTTTGTCAGGCGGAATCATTCGACCTCTTTTTTTGAAATTAAAAACGGCGTAACGAAGATAACTGTCAATGGGGAGCGATATCATAATATGATTGAAGACTTTTTAATGCAACAACTGCATGTTTTGATCTTGGTTAACATATGGTATCAACTAAACGGTGCCACATCGCATACAGCCAGAATTACAATGAAGTTACTGCGAAACCTCTTTCCACAACAATTTGTTTCAAGAAACGGTGATGTTGATTGGCCTCCACGATTGCCTGATTTGACTGCCTTTGACTTGTTTTCGTGAAGATTTTTGAAAAGCAAGGCTTTTGCAAACAAGCCAGAAACACTGTAGCAACTTAAACAAAATACTTGTGGTGAAATTTTTGAAATACCGCGTGAAATGTGTGAGAATGTAATACAAAATATGCTCAAAAACGCTCGCATTTGTAAGGTTAACAGAAGCAGACTTTTAGCTGCAGACATTAGAGAAAGCATTCCACTCTCAAAATCCAATCAAATCCACTCTCTTTCATTAAATAAAAAATTATAAACAGACAAGTAGTATAACTTGCCGGCGGACACCCTATATTTTCTTAAACTAACAGATATTAGGCAGTTACTTCTTAACCCGAATTCTCCTAGTGTCGTCATATGACGACAGAAACATAGACATATTAAATGTATTGAAAACCCGTTATATTCTTTGAAAAAACAAACAAACCAAAAACAAGTGTCTTGAACGTTGATTCTATTTTTAAAAAAAATTTACTTTAAAGTTGTACTGCAAACTGTTTGTGCTTAGTAATTTTTTTAATTTCATAGTTTTTTGAAAAAGTGTAAATATATGAGTTTATACAAAAAGCAAGCGTTTAAAATATCTTTAATTGTTTTTATGAAACCTAAATGCTAAAAAAAATTAAAAATCAACATTGCTAGAGAGGGTTTTTTCTAAGAACCGCTATTCGACTTGTAAAAAAACTTGTGTTTTTAGGGATTGTATTTGGTTGTCGTCATAAGACGACACTATGATATAATGAGTACTTAGTGTTTTTATTTTCTTTATATTTTTTATAGTAAGTTTCTCAGCGTAGCAGAAATTTTAGATGTTTTGGAAGAAGAAAGTGAGCCGAATAATTTTTAGATTGAACCTCCAGAAGTTATTGTCCTAACTGATGAAGATTCAGGCGATGAAAGCGATAGTAATATAAAAACGCTTTCTCATAATCAACTTTTGGCGCCTGCTGAAATAAAATATACTAGATAGCTGTGTGCAGACCCCGCACAGCAAGACGAAAAAAAATCAAAAACTAACCAGAGTGCAAATAAAATCATTTGGAAACTAGGAGGAATAACTGCAAAGTCCAGTGTTCAATGCACCTGTAACCGAATATGATGAAAGCATGACGGCTGTCCAGTATTTTGAGCTTTTTTTTGATGACAGATTGATTGATCTTATGATCCCCCAAAGTACTGAATATTGCCTATCCAAAAATTGGCCAGACGTAAAGTTAAACAAAAAGGAACTTAGGGCATTTTTGGGAATTTTGATAGTTTCTGGATACAGTTGGAGAATAATGCTCCAAAAGGTCCTGGAAGAACGTCGAAAGTACAAACTGGAGCTGATTCAATGAGATATGACGGTCTTATTGGACATATTTTATTGTTTTTTTATTTTTTTTTTTTATTTAATAAGTGAATTAAAGAAAAAAAAAATGTTTTAAAACCAACCACTATTTTCACTAATTTGTACCTTTATTGTACTAGTGTCGTCATATGACGACACCCATTTTCTCAAAATCTAAACCACGTAAGTCAATTTTGGTTTTTGAAACATATAAAGGGGATCATATTTATACAGTAAATAAAGTATTATAACATTTGGGTGTGTATTTCTTAAACCGGGAGAATAATGGTTAATAACCAACATCTTAGCACATGCGACTAATTTACACTGAAATGCTATGTTGATGTAGCAAGACTTTGTAGAATAAAGACTTTCTAGTAGGTCCCAACCCTACGCCAAGTTCATAATTCAATACTGAAGAAAAACCTTTACAATACATTCAGCCTTTAACTTTTTTTTTCTGGAATGCAGAAGCAGATATCAGTACGGGGCTTTAAGCATGCAGCTGCAATTCCATTATTCCCTCAGCCCCAGGGCCATCCATCGAAGAGCTCTTAATCACCCCCTAGAAATGTGAAAAAGTTAGCTTCAAACGCCTAAATTATTTTCAGCACTTATTTACACAGAAAAAAAAATTCGTTATTTTTTTTTTCAATTAACAAACTTATAAAAAACCAAAACGGTTTTTAAAAAACAATTTGATTGCCACAATTAAGTATTTATGTGGGTTTTATTAAAAGGTGTACCATAGCAGTGATACTTATTTAAAAAACTAGTAACTTTCCCTACTTATTTTGTATTCTAACACTTTTGTACCGTCGTTTTTGCAAGTATGCAACACTTTAAGTTGAATGTACAAAAAAAAACAAACATAAACGCTAATATAAACCAAAGTTCTACCATGATATAAACAAAAATTTATACTTCGAAAACGCAATGTATATTTAGTCTATGTAGTCTAGTGTAATAATCACAGTCTGGCAATCAGAAGCTAACAGGTTCAATCCTTGGTTGAGTCAACATATGTTTTTATTTTATTTTTTTTGTTTTCTTCTTATTTTTTTGTAATTTTTTCAATCATGTTCTTTTCTATTTTGTTTAATCTTTTTTTCTGCTTTTGTTTTGTTTTGCTTATGGTGGGTGGGGTGTGTTGAGTATTGTTGAGTTTAGTTTTTAATGTAGTTTTTAAGTCTATAGTAATTCAACTAATAATTTTAGGTAAATCAATTAAAAAGTTAATTAATAATTTTTTTGCATATGGGGGATTTCATGTCAAGTGACCCAACTTTTTTTTCGATTGGAAAGAAATTTGGACCAAAGTAAGTTCTTGCAGAGAGTAGTTTAGATACAATTTTTTAACACAATCGGTCAAGAACTCTCTGAGCTAGAGGGGTTCAAAATTTGACGTTTTCGGCAAATATGTAGGTGTTTTTTCTTATACATGTAGTTTATTACCTTTTGCTTTTAACAAAATTCGTCCCAAATACTTTCGATAGCTTTTTTTTCAATCTTCCAGAAAAAAATATTTTTAAAATTAAAAAAAAATTTTTTATATTTTTTTTTTAAAAATAATTAGAAAAAAAAATTTTTTTTCCAAATGTGCCCATTTTTTTTTTTTTTTTTTTGCTCAAAAGAAAGCTTAGGTCTTTTGTTTGAAGAGCTTGGAAGTCGCTTAGTGGGATGCGAGTCGGATATCTATAAAAAATAATGTTTTGTAACTCAATGTAGAGGTTTTCCAATTTTCGCGTATATTCTATTTTAATTTTTTTTCCTATTTATGTAAAATTATCTCTTAAGCAAAAAAAAAATATTTTATGCTAAGAAACAAAATAATTTAACCTTTCCGACGGTTTGCATTGAAAATATTAACAAAATGTGTTCAGACATTACCATATAAAAGTGATTTTATTCCAGAGGCCTACCATTTTGTTGGTAATGCAGTGTCGAGTGTATGAGACTTTATTTGGTGCTTGCATACCGTCGGAAAGATTAAATTATTTTGTTTCTTAGCATAAAATATTTTTTTTTTGCTTAAGAGAAAATTTTACATAAATAGGAAAAAAAATTAAAATAGTATATACGCGAAAATTGGAAAACCTCTACCTTGATTTACAAAACATTATTTTTTATAGATATCCCACTCGCATCCCACTAAGCGACTTCCAAGCTCTTCAAACAAAATACCTAAGCTTTCTTTTGAGCAAAAAAAAAAAAAAAAAAATGGGCACATTTGGAAAAAAAAATTTTTTTCTAATTATTTTATAAAAAAAAATAAAAAAAATTTTTTTTTAATTTTAGAAATATTTTTTTCTGGAAGATTGAAAAAAAGCTATCGAAAGTATTTGGGACGAATTTTGTTAAAAGCAAAAGGTAATAAACTACATGTATGAGAAAAAACACCTATTTGCCGAAAACGACAAATTTTGAACCCCTCTAGCTCAGAGAGTTCTTGACCGATCGTGTTAAAAAATTGTGTCTAAACTACTCTCTGCAAGAACTTACTTTGGTCCAAATTTCTTTCCAATCGAAAGACATCGGTTTTAAAAGTTGGGTCACTTGACATGAAATCCCCCATATAAATAAAATTTCTTAATTGAATCTTAAATTCAATTTTTAATGGGATTTCAAAATTTTTTTATTGAAATAAATTTTGTATTTTTCCTGTGTTATGATGTAGAGCATAAAATAAATTTCTTGCAAAATTTTGCCATTAATTTATCATGTGTGCTGATTGTAGGGTCCAAACCTTTTTGCAAAATAATTTATGAATTTTTTATGGTTATTTTAGGGGCGTTTATTTATAGATAATGAAAAATATACAGCGAAAGTATGGAAAAAGTCATACTTTATGACAATGCAGTTTCTTTTTTGCTCTAAACTGTTGGCAATAGAATTGATTTATTGATAAAGTGAACAAAAGAAAAATGGTTTTTGGTTTTTTGGGTTCCTAGTCATTGTTTATGGGGATCTATTAAAAAGATTAACTATCATTTTTCTAATGGTGGCATTTAATAAATATTATTTATTGTTATCGGGCGTGTTAAAATTAAGTATAATAAAATGTATTTTATTTTATTTGCTTTTTTTTTTATTTTAGATAAAAAATCTTTATTTATGATGGTTTCACCAAAATAATAGACAAAAAATTGAAAAACAAATGAATGGTTATTTCAAATAAAAAAAAAAAACAAAATAAAAGACATTTTTCTAAATCCTTTAGTTGAAACCTTTAATTTACGAGATTGTTATTTCAAGTTTTCAAATTTTAGTGAAAATTTATGCTGTTGAGTTTTAAAATAAAAAATTAATAAACTGTGACGTGACAACATATATTTATATATTTGGTTCACGCTTTTCTACAAATGCATTCTTGCATCTCATAAATTTGTCTTTCGGTATTTCATTCGTTAAGGGAACCAGCAGTACTAAAGCTTATATCTGAATATGTTTGTTTGTTTGTGTGTGTGTGTGCATGTTGATATTCTTGTAAAATCTGTAACAAATCGCAGTGTCTGCCTAATGTTACAGAACATTGAAAATTATGACAATTTAGTGAAACAATGATATTATTTTTGGTTTTTAACAAAGAAAAACAAAAATGAAAAGATATTCAACTGTCACAGACTATAATTTTTGTAAATTTGTTTGCTAAAGCGTGAAAATGTTTTGTCTTTTCTATTTTTTTCTTAATGATTTTCTTAAGTAAGTGTAAAATATTTATATTTCTTTGGCTACGGTTGGGCTTGTAAAATGTCATACATTATTTGAATATATGAGACAGATTTAAGTCATGTGGGCCGTGTAAAAAAGGAGAAAAGCAGCTGCATTTTTTCTAATATAAATTAATTAAGTTTTTTAAATTTTAATGTGATCTTTTATAATAAAACAATTTTTTTTAAATAAAAATCTTTCGGCGGATGTTTTTAAAAAAAAATATTTTTTTGTGTTGTTATTGTTTAACTGTCATACAATAAAAAAATTGTTCAAGTGTGCACCAGAAAATAAATTATAATTAAAAAGGACGTTATATTTGACTCTACCAAATCATTACACACTCACTTTATTGTAAATAATTTTATTTAATAACAAACATTTTAGTATAACTGATTTGCAAAAGTTTAAGGACGACAGCAATTGCCGATACCAAGATATGGTACCTAAAACGATTTATAAAATTAATCAATTCGTATTGAAGATACAGCCCTCTAAAGTCTGTCAGGGCTATAAATAATTTTTATATGTATTTCCAACCTAAAAAAAATTCTCGATTACAATTTTTGCGACATTTGGTTCAAAGGTTTTACAAAATTAATCCGCTTGTAGAGAATATTCCCGTTTTTGCTTCGAACAATATTATAAATTATGTTGTGTCGGTCTTGAAACCAACAGTTGTTTTGTAACTGTTTTTACACTTCTTTGTTCATAGCATCGAGGAGTCATTCTGGATAAAAAATTATCTTGGAAGCCGAACATAAAGGCGAGATCGGTGATGGTGTAGATGACGATGTTTATCTGCACAAAAAAATTATTCTCAAGTTTTTTCCAATAAATTGATTAATTAAAGAATTTTCTATTTCTAATTAAAAATTTTACTATCCCAATTAAAATTTTAATCGTTTTACTCTAAGCTTTTTTTGCCTTTGTTTATGCAAAGCTCCCCTTAAGCTCAGTTGATGGAATTGAATTTTTGAATGCGGAGGTAAGAAAATAAAATTAAGTTTAACACATTAAAAAATAGAATGATTTGTTGGCTGCATTTTGATTAAATCGATTAATTAATATAATATTTTTTTAATTAATAATTTTTTTAAATTTTTAATAAAAGTTGTTAATTGAATATGCGAATTTCGTGATGTGTTTTAATCTACGCATTGTTTAATCAAATCAACAATGTTTTTAACTGAAAAACTTTTTTATTTTTTTTCTGTGTATGGTAAAACAACCGAACCTTTTCCTCTGCGTTATAGTCTTACAATAGGCTACGTAGTCTTTTCCTTTACGTTATAGTCTGGTTAAAGGCTTTGGAGTCATCATTCGTTCACTTACTAAGAAGACAAGGTAAAATATGGTGATATCTTTAACGAGTGCAATGGGGTCGACTTCAACTAAGTCTCTTGTCACCTTACTGAAATGGATTCTAGCAGGCCTTACGGCGAGGAAACTGGCACTGAATACTGCGGTAAAGCTTCATGCTCTGAGCGTCTGGAGACAGAAAACAAGCATCTGCGACTATTGCACATCAGAATTTTTGCCTGCATTAGCTTTTCTTTTCTAGAGGAGAAATAAAAAAAATCACTTCTATTGAATTCGTATACCTAAAGGTATATACAAATGGGTCTAAAAGGAGAACTGGTACCGGGAGGTGCATATTCACTGCACATTCAGACTGTTCGGTTGATGCAGTTTGCTAAAAGCTAAATTGCTGGCAATTTGCATGAAAGCTAACTGGTTGTCCTCCTACAAGATATTTGGAAAAAACGTTGGGACCTTTACTGAAAGTCAGCCTACCATCCGGTCTCGTACTGATGTATTCTCTTATTTACGACTTGTCCGCGGGTCCCGAACATAAACAAATTGAACAAAAATACTTTTTACATGACTTCATAGAGTTGCGAGGACCAATATGGATAACAGTGTTACTGGTGAACTGGCAAAAGACGATACTAAAGTATATTGGGCGTTTTTGACCACTTTTCTCTTTCCTTTCTTATAAACTTTGCTTAGAAACCTTCGCTAGCAGACTCTCAAATGATGGACTGATTGAAGAACCTGTTTGCAAAAATATTAAGAAATCACTTTTGTGGTTGGATTAAAGACATTCCAAGTAGTAACACAAATGAAAGCTTTTGAATTTACCATCAATTTGGCAACCACGCCAGGAGAGTGGGGCTGCCTTTTTAAACATTTAAAAAAACCTTTCGGTAGCTCCTCCGCTTCTCTCCTACACTTGAAAATGTTCTACTAAGGTATTTTCTTGAAGGAATTTACTGTTCGCTGTTGATCTGCCAATCACGCCAAAAGATTGAGACTGCTTCTCAAACACTTTTGCAAAAGTTGTCAGAAGCTCCTCTTCTTCTGTCCGGTACTTGTCAATGTTCGACTAAAGAATCTTGGACTTTGCACACTTAAAATTTTTTTGGACGGTTCTAGCCTTGAAAAACGGTTGATTAATGAGAAAGGAGCAGACGGAGGTGACTATTGCCAACCATATACTTCCATAGACTGGAGTCTTCTCCTAAACTTTCCCTCTTTTAGCTCTATTCTGTTCTCCTCCTCTTTTTCAACCATCACAAGGGAACCGGGATAGTAGACTACTTTTTCGCTTAATTTCCTGCTGTGATTTGTGGTATCGCAAATTCCATTAAATTGATCCGCTTGTAAGCCGGATATCAACATCTATTGTTCTCCACAAAAAATATATTTGTGGAGAATTTCATTACTTTATGAACTCTTATAAGCAGCTCTAAGATATCAGTGACTATACTATCTCCGATGAACGTTTAGCCCAAAATGCATAAAATTGGCCGGTAATAGTAAACAATCCGTGAGTTCTTAACTTTTTTCAACTTGTGTTTTATGTTTAAATGCCAGTTACACCTTAAAAAAATTATTGCGACGATATGGTGTTTATGTGCCCTAAGAATAATGACCTGCTTTAGTTCGATTATTATGTTTTCTCTTTGCTTTTTCTTTTTTTTTTTGAAACTATCTTGATGACCGTTTCAGTAGCTACTTCATATTTTAAAAAGAAAAAAGATACATAATAAGAGCAATAAATCACTTTTATTTTAAACCTAAACAAACGCTAGATTACATCAAACATTTTTGTTTTTAATTCACACTTTAAACAACTCTTTCACTTGTGCCTTTCTTGTTAAAAAGCATTGAAAATTTACAACCATCTTATAAACGATTTAAGGTGATAAATTTCAAATGTTTCCTTCATGCAACCGGATGCGATAAATTTCTTAAAATAAACTACAAAACTAAACAAATTTCAAAGAAAAATAAAATTATTATCTGGCACATGTGTTAATTTTAATATCTAACAGCCACAAAATACTTAAAGATATTAAACAAAAATGTGTTAAATATGTTGGTCAACAGAGCATAGAAATGCTTGAAATGTAGTTTCTTAAACTAGATTTTCAAAGAAATTGAAAAGAAACACTTTAGAAATAATATCATAACAATAAATATAAAAAAAAATTTAAATTATAACTATTCCTTTGTGGTAAAAAAATCTTAAAAGTAGTTAACTGAAATGAAATAAATTTACTCTTTTTTGAAAACACAAGCACGTACAGGATAACTTCGAAATCACATGATTATGCCTGAAGAACATCGTAAAATTACTGCTTCACGGAATTTTTGAAAGAAGAATATTATTCAGACTGTTTTTTAATATTGATCAAACAAAGAACTAATCAATCTGGTCATCAAAATCACGAACACATAACAAATAAATAACTGAATGTCTAACTAGAAAAGCAAACGAAAACATAATTATTTGGTAAAAACAAATATCAAGATAAAAGTACATGTGAAAAGAAAATAATACTCGAGTGACATAGGATTATAATGCAGACTACAATTCAACTACTTTAACAAAATAAATTAAAATTTTACAATTGTTTAAGTCCTGAAGGGCATTAAAAATCATCAGTTGCATTTGTTTTGTTAATTTTGTTCTTTTCTAATTATTGAGGAATTTAATCTAGTTTACACCTGCCACAAATAATCAATTAACTCGTATTTATTAAGTAAATTAGGGTAAAGAGTATAGTTGTGGTTTGGTTAGGGTCCTCATTTGTTGGTTTGCTATAGAAACAAGTAGGTTATGTAACATTACGAGGGGTGACAAAAAAGATTACCGCTTCTTATACATCTTTACTCGGATATACCCTGGGTCCGAAAGATTGTAACGCCTTCGGATAGGATGTCTAAGGATAACTGCAGCAACACAACGCGTCGAGGAGGCAATGATCGTTTTACTGTAAAACTTCCTTTTAAGCCAGAAATTCCCGTGGAATTACTTTGAGTTCTTCCAAAGGGGTTACTCATGAGCAGTTTAGTAAAAGCAAGATTTTGTTACTGCAGAAACCCGCAATAAAGAAAATGTATGATGATGTACTAAGGCCGGTTAGTTGCGTTCAGCACTGACCCTATTGAATTATCTCTTCCATCACTCAGTTAGCTTCAAAAGGATAAATAGAAGTGAAATTTTACAAAGTGTCGAGACCCTGGACACCAATTTCGACGTTCGTGCGGTGTATTATATTTTTCGAACTATGAGAATATTTTTCGGACAGATTTTCTTCGTTTGATCGATTTATTCATGCATTAGCATACATTTTTCGCTTTTACCATAACACCAATTCAACGCTTTTGTCCGTCTACAATTTTTTTGTTTGATAAGATTAACCGAGTTAAAGTTCGTTGGCAATAGTGGCGCAAAAATTTATATTCCAGGAGGAATAAGAATGCCTTCTGGATAAAAAACCAATTTCTTGAAGAGTTTGCTTTTACTATTGAATTCAATTACGACATTTAATGGCAGATCTTCAAAGTTCCCCTCGCTGGTGTATACTGAGAGTCATCTTATTTTGTTGCCCTACTCTTGTCGTTTCATGAAACTGCCATCAGATTTCCAGGATGAATCCGACGCTGCTGCTAAGCTCTTTGTAAAATATTTCATCCAACTGCATAAATGTATGGTTCTGTAATCTTGACCTGTAACAGATTGCTAACTCTATCGTGTTATTTCCTTGTTATCCTAACACATCCTACAGCAGTCTCGAATGTCATGATCCCATTTGCTTATTCTAGACTCTTACTATATTGAGACCACTAAAAACAGAAATCGCAGTATGTAGACCCCACCTTTCCATATTTATAAGCAGCCATGTGCTTGTTAAACTCAGACTCTTCAATATACCCTTTGCTTCCTTAGAACCACTTCTTCTCGTCCCATAAAAATTCATAATGTGAAGCATTCATATTCTAGTCTTCCCAGGAGGTCTTACATCTAGTGGCTGTAAACATCATCTTTTTAGTTCACATGTTTCCAAAAAAGCAAACGATATTTTTTTTTTTGACAAAATTAAAATTTTCAAATACACTATGGTTATGGTAAAAAATTTTTTTTAGAAAACCATTGTCATTATTAAAACTAAATATAAAAAAACTAAATAACATGATTAAGATTTTACATATTTGTTGTACCTAAATCGATATCAAATTCAACATTCATATGTCAAATAAATTTTTGTAGTTCTGGTAATTTTTTATTCAGGTGTCATAGTAATGAGTGGTCATTACCCACACAGTATCTTAAAATACTAATGCGGAAAATGTCCTCAATTTAAATATTTTCTTACATAAATTGTTTAATTATTTATTTAGATCTAACAAGTTCTTTTGGCATAAAAAACAAAAGTAAATTGTTACTTGTTTACATATGTATTAAAGACGTGCAAAATATATCTGTTTACACCAGTTTGTGTGTTTTTTCAGCTTTTAGTGCGTATTGATAAGTAGCTTCGTGTTTTTGTTATAAGTTGGTATTGGTGTTTTCTCTAATAAAATGTGATGTGGTTTGATAAAATGAGAGTAAGAGTAACAAATTTGTTTTTCTATGTTTCGTTGAAACAGGTTCATACAAATAATGATGGTTAACTATAGGTACTTTCGTTATTTTTCTTATTCTGGTTACAAGATCCAGTTTATCTATTTTTTAAATTTTATTTAAATAAATAAATAAAACAAATTTAGCTAAAAAAAATTAAAACTGCATCGATACTATATATATTAAGGTCAAATTTTAAAGTAAAATTGAAATTATTTAAGAATACAAATTAAATCAAAAAAATGTTTTTTTACATTTATTTTACTAATTTTTAAACACTGTAGCTACAATAAACTTTAAAAATAAAATTTTTGTTTAATTCACAACCCTTTATATAAACGATCTTGTTAATTTGTTGTACCCACAGTTATAAGAAAACATGCATGATACCATTGTTATTCAGCACAAAAAAAAACAAATACATTACGCACTCAATGCAAAACAATAAACAACAATATTTGTTTATAAGAGTAGGGTGAGTGCGCAATAGCAAAACCATACAATATCAGTAACACTTATTCACACACTTATACCAAAAAGAACTAGTATGTACAAGGAATATCTGTTTTTGCAATACTTATTGTTCTATTTATGCACGTGTATAATATGTATGTTTAGCTTCAATATAACTTCTTTCTTATGAGGTTCCTTAAAAATTTTTTTGTAAGAGCTAGACCCTACCTTCTACCTCCTTTTTAAAACTTATTCACGTTGTTTGAAAAAAAAAAATGAACCCGACTTAGATCGAAAAACTTATAAAGTATTTTGTTAAATGTTTGATAGCAATATCTCGAACAGAAAACTGTTACAAAATATTAGTTTCAGTTCAGGTATTTAATTATAGCCCTGACACTAGTTACAAGTCCTTAAAGGAACCCAAAAATTAACCTCTTTATATTCAAACTGATATTATTATATTTTATGAGACATTTTTAATTAGTTAAAACCCATAAAAATTCAACAGGTCGATATGTTAAAAGTCGTAAATTTTTCATTTTATTATACCTACTCAATTGATAACAAAAATCCCTTTTTCAAAGATCCTTAATTTTATGCTAGAAGTTTGTTTCCCATAAATAAGCACCTTTTTATATCAACAACATAAATTAAAAATTGTCTTAAATTAGAAACATTTCAAAAAGGAAACAATAATTTAAAAATGTCTTTGTTTAAATAATTGTCATCCTGATGTTGTTCTTATTCGAAGTTTGAAAAAACAAAAGACTTATTTTAAAATTTAATCGATAAATAAGCGACCCCGTAAACCTTTTTTCTTTTGTTGTAAGTGTTAAATTTCTTAATCGTGTTACCTTTAATATATTTTTTTTAATTCTCTGTTGCCTTTAGACTGTTTTAATTTGACCAAAGTATTATAGTTGAATGCTATTATCTCTTTATTATTAAAGAAGGTTATTTATTATATTTTTGATTTGGAATCAGTGTAGTGTGTTAATGAACCACATGGTGTTATTTTCTTAAAGAAAAAAAATTTTAAGGAAACGTGATCCAAGTGGAAATTATTTTAAAAATAAAAAAATCTTACAATCATGTTTTTATCTACCCTTGTAGGTACTATAAGTTATCAGTATGTTTTAATTGATTGGCACTGTAGTGTTTTTTATTGAGTTTTTATGGTGTAAGGATAAGGGGTTAAGGCACGCAGTTGATTAATTCTTGGGATAATTTAAAATCTGGTTGAGTTCGTTAAAAAGGTGAACTCTTAAGAAATGCACTAAGTATTATTAATTAAGGATATTTCTTATGTTTCTATATAAAGAATTTAAGATCGAAGCTCATACTAAGTCTAGCATTTTTTTAGCCTAAAATGAATTTAAGTGCTTGACTTATAAGAACAAACTGTTACAGGCCAAAATATAACCCTCATTATTTTAGCAGACTCAGCAGAAATTCGAGTTTGCAATAGTTGACAGTGGACAAAAAGCGCACACAGTTGGTCTCTTAAAAGAAAGTCAAGCTACAGCTGCCACAAACTGTACCAGACATCTCTGCCCAATAATAGAAAAACAAAAAAAAAAATTATCTAAAGTTTTTACAAGGCCACCTGAGAGTAAATTAGGCCAACTATTGATCTTAAAGACTTTCTACCTGAACTATTTCACAGATTTTAAAAGCTGATTCCCATGTTAGGTTAGGTTAGGTAAGATAGAACAGGCAGCCATTAAAGAAGAGGTTACAGCTTACCTGGATAGGCAGATAGAAAGGGCAAAGATGAAGGAAGAAAAAATTAAAAAGGATAAGAATGAAAGAAAATTTGGATGAAGCAGACTTACCAGGGTCTCTGGTGGGAATAGAACCCACAATCCCCAGATTAGTAGACTAGTGCACTAACCGCTGATCTACCTGGGCACCCTAATTTCCATGTTGTTGCGCGATTAATTCTTATTTTGGGCGTTAAGTTTTGAAAAAAGGACTGCTTTCGCGATTATCTTAAAAAAGAGGAGTTATACTTCTAGGTATAGTAAACGACGTTGTAGCACCTAATATCGACCAACAGCCTCAAAAGAACAACTTCGGACAGAAGAAGCCGATTTTCGAACTGGAAGATCCTGCAAACTTTAGCCAAGTGAACCCTCTACACACCATATTTAGCACAGATAAGTTTTCAGCTACTGGCACGAAGTCTAATGTTTATGTTGATGATCGTTCCATATTTTGATACAGCGCCCATAGAAACGTTGTGCAGTAATGAGTACCTTGGGCTATGAATCGAATATGACTCTTTTTTGACAAAATTTTGAATACATTTCTAAAGTTATTTTTTAAATAGCCCCCAAACAAATGTCTTTCAGGAAAAGCCGTTTTTTGCTAGAATAATTCTTTTTTAATATTTTTCCTAACTTTTTTAACTTTATGCCGCCAACTATTATCCTAAATACACATAACCGGTTTCCGCTGGCAAGGTATACTACTTTGTTTTGCCGATATTTTAGTAAACATTAGTCCTGACAGTTCATATTTGGCAGTCGTAAAGTAGAGACGTTGCAAATTTGTTATGGAAAAATATTCCATGACAACCACGGTTTCATGAAAAAATCATAATGAGTGACAATGCACATTTTCATTTGAATGGGCATGTGAATAAACAGAATAGTCGTTTCTGGGCAATGGCAAACCCTCAAATTATTCATCAGTCACCTTTGCATTCATTAAAAGTAAGAGTTTGGTGTGCAATTTGGCTAGGAGGAATTATTGCAACTTAATTTGATTGGCCCTCATCGTAAACTGAATTACTTTAAAGCTAAGGCTCCTGGAAAAGTCAACAGCGAAAGCAGGATTGAAAGAAAAAGAAAAAAAAAAAAAAAGAAATAATCAAGACTAAATGCTTCAACAATATACAGACGACTAAGACATCCTGGAAGTATTTCAGAAGACCTAGTGCAGATGTAGTAAGCCATGACAGCCCACCAAGCACCCGTCGGGTTTTTTGTTCTGGTGTCTTGCAAAAAAACTTTTTATGCACAAAACTACAAAAACAAAAATCAACCTGTTTAACTAAAATGTAAAGCCAATCCTTTTCAATGAATATGAGACTTAAGATACAGCTTCCCGCGGCATAATTTCACTTTAGATTTTTTACAGAAGGCCTTTGAGAAGAATTTTAAGCATATTTTGGTTAACTGTGTTCTGTAGACAGCCTCAAATCAAGTTTTTTTAGCACCGAAATACTGAGACGTAAGCGAGACTAAAACTCAGAACACCAGCCATTGATTGGAACTTTAAGTTTTAATTTAAAGACCTTAAGCTAAAAACAATTAAGTAGAATGCAAGAAAGTCTAAAGCATTTTCAAAGAAATAATGTTTAAAAAAGGAAGCAACAGTTTGAATATTGAAATACTGAAACCGCACCCAGTGTAAATTTAATAAGAAGCAAATCATTTTGAGAACCCGTTCCTGGAGCACCTGTTCTGCCGATAGTATTTTGGCAAGGATGTCGACATACCGCCAGAAACAATAACCAGAGGCTGTGCCTTGCAATTAGCCATCAGCCGGTCGTACTTAAGGCGAATTTTAGTAAAAGAACTGCTCATGTTCCCGTACAAAATTTAGCCCACGCATCAGCTGCTGCCTGTTGACCACCAAATACGTGTAAGTTAGACCTAAGCTGTCCTTAATCTCGAGGCCAAAGAAGACAATTTTTCGAAAAAATCATATGGAACGATGAGGCCCATTTCCACCTCAGCGGGTACGTGAACAAGCAAAACTATCGCTTCTGCGGCACCAAAAATCCACGAGTGACTCAAGAGGAGCCATTACACACGCTCAAAGTGACTTCATGTTGCGCTGTTCACGCTGGAGGAGTCATCGGGCCATTTTTTGTCGAGGACGCCGCTGGTCAAACGAAAACAGTGGACGGTGCGCGCTATAGGGCCATTTTAGCTGAGATTTTTTGCCGCAACTTAACGAACTAGGAATGGAGAACATATGGTTCTAACAGGATGGAGCAACAGCACACACTGCGCAAGCCATAACCAATATGCTCAAGGCAGCGTTTCCGGGTGGCCTCATCTCTCGTCTTGGCAATTTACATGATAAAAAATCGAGGTTTTTCACTTAGAAAATAAAATGAAAGCCAAACAACATCGGCTGACTTCTTTTGGCCTACCTTGCAAAACTATCTAATCACTTATCTTACTTCTAAGATATTTTTCATCAATTCAATAAAAAGAAATATTTTAAAACTTAAAATAACGGAACTTTACTTTTATTAAATCATTTTTTATCATTTGATAAAATCAAAGCCATAAAATCATTAACCATAAAATTTTTAAACAGCTTTCGGTTGAAGAAAGTTTTTTTTTTATCGCTCAACTAACAGACCGTCATTTTAAACTTAAACCATTAACATATAAATGAAAAAGGCGTCAACTGTCTTAAAACCAAGAAGAAAGAAAGAAAACAACATATTAAGTGCATATTAACTCAATAAAATTATAGCTTTAACTTTGAAAAGCTGTGATTAAGAAACGTTAACATGGAAACAAATTAAATCATAACTATGGTTTAGAAAATTATATGCGATTAAAATTGAATGGAAGATATGTTGATAAGAATCTTAAAAAAAAATAATAAAACAGGCAGTTAGGCAGGAATTAATAGTTTTCTATTGAAATGTTGATTAAACTATAATTATAAAATAATAATTAAATGTTTTAGGAGAACGCCAGGTTAAATGCAGGGTGCGCTATAATGTAAAGTAATTTTTAACTTTCAAGCTAAACATGATGAATTAATTACTTAATCAAAGTAATAATAATTAAGTTAAAATTTTTAAAATTGCTAACTATCATTAATATTTTTAAATAAAATTATATTGTTTTAATTTTTATGAAGAAATTATAAAATTTGCAAAACAAACCCCCTTATACTAAGGTAATACCTGTTAGTGGTGCATAATTATAAAACAGAGGTCTCATATACTTACGTCTCAAACTCACCAACAAACTAACTATGCCTCCCCTTAATAAATTTTATAGATATAATACCATTTCTTTCCCATTATTCTTTTCAAATCACACAAATAACACGTTAAGATAAGCGATCAATTGGTTCATGTTTATAACAACAACTATAATTATTTCCTTTTCTGTAAAGAATATCTTTGAGAAAATCAAAGCATAATTTGGCAGGTAGTTGTAGTAGATTCTTATAAACGCCACTTAACAATTAAAATGTTTAGATTTCTTTTTAACCTTATTTCTCATCACAACATTTGATTGATGTGTCCTGACACTTATACACACACAGGCAAACACGCACTTAAACCTAAAATTCAAGCATAAACAAAAGTAATAACAAATAACCTGGATTCGATCAAGATCCTGTTTGATGTTTTGCGCGGGTGATTAAACAAAATATTTAAACATATTTAAAAAAAATAAATAAAAACAAAATAAAACTTAAAGGCGCCCCTTTTTAAGATGATGGATACGAATATTAAATAAATTAATATTAAATTACAGTAGTTCCACCTACTGATTCGTTTGTTAAATCATCATTTATCCCCATCAACTGTTTTGAAATCTAAGGGTATTATATTAAACTACACACTCACTGACAGAAAGACTGACAGACAGTCAGATAAATGTGTGTTTTAGTTTTTCCTTCAATGAAATCTCAGATTGAATGCACCAATTATTATTATTAATGATCACGTTTATATTAAAGATTGAAAAAAAAAAACTTGAGAGAGATTCATTTAATTTTTCATTTTGAGAACAAAATTTAATGCGTATTAGATTTTAATTATTAAGAAAAAATATGTTTGAAATTAATATCTTCTTTTTTAACGACTTTTGTAGTAGAAAGAAAAATACAATTAATAATAAAAGCTATTGAGTTCAGAGAAGGCGAGAAATTAAAATCAACAAAATGTTAAAGTGCCCGTCAACTCTTTGGTTTTTACTGTTTCGACTCTTATTTCTCTTTTTTTAAATTTTTAGAAGAAATTTTTTGTTGAGACGGAAGTTAATATATATGTAAGTTTGTCTTAAATATAATTAATAACATATTTTGGCGCCAATATATTAATCATTTATGTTGCGCACGTACTAATTACTTTAAGTTTATTATGGCGATTGACGGTTTTTAGTTAAAGTTCATGGAAAAAGCTTTAAATTTTTAAGTGTTAAAATTTTATTATTTTTTAATAACAACCGCTATTTTAACTTAACTTTAACTTCTGCTATTCTACCGCCGAAGGGGGGTGTATTTGATAGATTCCTATGAACGCCTAGAAGATTTTAATTAAATCATAGCGTTTTATTAATTTTTTCGTGTCACTGGTCTGTCTTGATTCCTTCGATAATGATAAGGACACAGATTTTTTGGTAGAGTCTGGAAAACCTTGTTTTACGTTAGAAGGTATAGGCCTTCTGAAAAGTTATGAATGCGTTTGATACACAAAAAAAGTTATTTCCAAAGTTTTTTTAATTAACTTATTAATAAAAAAAATTTTTTTAACTAAAAATTTAATTATATCAATTAAAATTTTAATAGTTTTTAAAAAATAAATGCGAACAATGATGATCGCTTACAAATTTTTTTTAAAAAGAAAAAATGTTAAAGTAAACAACTTTGTCAAACCCAACCTCGATTTATGCATGAAAAAAGTAGATCAGCTGTGCTCGTAACACCACCTGATCAATAATTTCACCATGGGCCATTCTGACCAAAAATCATGTATTTTGATGGGTTTTTATGCACATACCTATCAGAGATGTGCGTAAGCTCATTTGTTTGTGCTACCTTTCCACATAATCACTGATTTCGCCTTGTTTCCAATCAACAAATACCATATTGCTAAGTGTTGCTAGAATGCTCAAGTATCATAACCTGGAGTCCGCTGCTCCCGAAGTAATATAGGTCATGAGTTTCCCTAGTTACGTCAAGTCTAAACTTGTGACTACCATAGACATACTCCCAGGGTGGTCATGAAATCACGAAGGGTTGGGCTCTATTAGGTGCCAGAATCACTTTCTGTGTCGATTTCTGCATGGTCGTTTATCAATCTGGCTGAGTGTCTAATAATAACACTACAGATCGAAATTTTGAAAATTTTTTAACTGATATTTGGCAGAAATACATATTTAGCACTAGCACCAATAATATTGTTTTATGTAATTGTCGGTAAATTTTTTTGGCATAGCCCCGGAATATACATTTTTGGATGCATATGGCTGGAATACTACCTTTTTTGTTAACATTTTCCAAAAATGTTTATCTTTTTGCCACCAACTATTATCCTTAGTGCAATAAAAATTTTCCAATTTTTTCTTAAAGGTCCTGTACAAATGTGGTGTATGGTAAAATATGATCGGGTTTGGCCAACTATAGCTTTCTTACTTGTTCTCTTTTCTTTTTATTATTCTACTTAGAGTTTCTCTTTGGTGTTTCTTGTTGCACTTTTAAACTTTTCTGAAGGGATTTAAAATGGGCCTACATACGTTTGATTGAAGGCGGCAAATAGTATTCATCACCAACCTCTGAAACCAAGCCTAATGAATCACCCAAACCAATGTTACGGGGCACAGCCTAAAGTGGACTGACATTTTTTTAGTTACTAACTAGATTCTGGTCAGACTTCACTAGCTTCAACAGACACATTGGAATGGCACCTCTTTTCTCCTCGAAGACATTACACAAAGACGTGGCTAATTCACCAAGATGACTACCATGCTCCTCGTGAAAGTACCATTTCCGACTAACACGCCCTCCCATCTTAACCCATCTCTAAGGATTCACATTAATGTAATAGTAATGCCCAGCTTACAAATCAGTTTCAGAGACTACGTATTAGCTGTTACATATTTTGTTCCTAAGCATACTGCCATGATCATGTGTCATTTGGTTCATAGCCAAGTGCTGGATTTTCCTGATTTGCTCTCTTAAATCAACTTTTTTTAAGCCCGTTTTAATTTTACAGACGCAAAGGGATTTAAAACTTGTTTCTCCTAAAAGCCCTAGCAATTGTTTTTTTTTTTTTTTTTTGCTTTAGGTTTGAAGCAAAAATCTACGTTTAGCCCTAC
Source organism: Melanophora roralis (assembly GCA_963583895.1). Classification (NCBI taxonomy): domain Eukaryota; kingdom Metazoa; phylum Arthropoda; class Insecta; order Diptera; family Rhinophoridae; genus Melanophora; species Melanophora roralis. The sequence continues at coordinate 18,465,143 of OY757188.1, forward strand.
ATTTGGCCTCTACGACATCGTGCTGTCCACTATTTTTTTCCGGTAATGCGTGTCATTTTGTGGTACCTGATAGATGTTGTCAAATATTGGTGTGGTCAATTAACAAATTTCTGTTTTTCTACTAAAAGCACCAAGTCTCTGTTCTCGAAATTTATCGGCGTCTTCAACTTTTTGGCAAATAAGGATAACAACGTTGCTTTCATCACAGAGCTGACCTTAACTATTTAAAGGGCATCAAAGTGTTTTAAATTTATTTCCTTATTTTTATCCATTTAGTGGTTTTTGTGTAAAATTTTTTATAAACACATAACGACATTATTGATGAATCATAATTTTTTTGAAAAAGCTGGAAAATATATAAAATCAATAACAAAACTATTGTTTATTTTAATGGCAAATTACCAATGTTTTTAATATAAATTTTTATCCTTCCCTTTTCCTGTCCCGTTCGTGTACAGTAAATGCAATGTGTTGTCATTACAACTTATTATGGTAAATTTACAACGTCAACCATATGATTCTACGCTCACTGTTTTGTATTATATTTCGCTCAACTGCATCTTGACCACAAAACAATCTGCTTTATAAGCAACAACAATAACAATTGCAGCACAAATTTTTTTATACAGATTTTTTCTGTCAGTATGTCTGTTACATTAAGCACATGCCAGTCACATTTTCACATGTAGGCGTTGCACCAAAAAACAAAAAGGATACTTTCTACTTTTGGGTTTTTTACATAATTGTCTTTTGTTGCAGCAATATTGCTGTGTTGGCGCTGGAAATCAATTTTATACGGCAATACAATATACAACAACATATTATATGGCTGCATTTAAAATAATTTTTACAAACTCATACTTTTGCTTAACTTCAAAATAAGTTAAAAGGAAATACTTGTAAGAATTACATTGTGCCAGCCGCTTACTCATTCATTCATTCACTCTATGCAACATATAGAGTTAAACGAATTTTTAATTTATGACAATTCATTTTGTTCAATTGACCATAAAGTATTCCCTCTGGTTTGAGTGCAGATATGTATGTTTGGGGGTATGCACGTTTGTTAGTATTTATTGTTTGACAATAACTTTTTTTCTCAATGGTTTTAAAATTTTTATTATTGTTTTCATATGTTATTTATTGTTTAAAATACAATAAAAAAAATTAAATTATATTGCAAGCGAAAACATACGTTACGAGATTATAAAAGAAATAACAATAAAAAGCAAAACTGACACACTGTCTTCCTAAGCCGACATCGGCAGATGTGTTCCCGTAAATCATTAGAAAAAAGAGTCAAACAGCAATATTTTAAACATAAAAAGGATGCTATAAATCATTATTATGGAATGGCTTTGCTAATTTTTAATAAATGGCATTTCGTTATTGTTATAATTTATTGAAACGGGTAACTTTAAACATTTGCAAATTTTTATGCAGTAATTTATGTAAATTAAAATTGAAGAGAATAGTTTTGTATGGTTTTATGTTATTTTTCAAACTTACTTAATCAAGGCAGCTAAAAAGCTTTCTTACAAAATACTTGATTTATAAATAATATATGTGATGAATTTTAAAACATAATTAACGGGAGATATTTTGAAAAGCTAATGAATATAGCATCTTGTTTATAAGGAAAAGTGGAAGAAATAATGTTGTTCTTAGAAACAAAGTCCTGCAGGGCATATTTTGCAAAGCCTTCGATCGGCATGATATGCACTCCTAATAATGGACAACCTTTCCCATTTCAAACCTTTCAACTAAGCCACATCAGGTATAACGTTAAATATAAAGTATAAAGTATCCGACCTGTACAAAAGCAGCATTACGATGCCCCCCCTGCATTCCACTGTCATTTGCAGCCTTTATGGGATGGTAGCACACTTGTAGGCCTAGGTGACCTATTAACAAAAGTTTTTCGTCTTTTAGCAAATTGTTTTGGCACCTTCCCTCACAGTTAGTCTTTTGTTGCGTTAAAACTTCATTTTCCTCATCAACTGCCGGCGATTTTCTTGCTTAAATCTCAATGTCCAGGCACCAAATAAATACATATGTTGCTATATTCTAGGTGATCATTAATTATGTTCTAGAAATGTGATACTTTTTTAGATTTGGTGTCCCCGAACATGAATGCTCCTATCTTATCTTTTCACATCCGTCATACCTGTGTGTTCTCTGAGCCAGGAAAAGTTTCCGTGACTGGTTGTACGACATGGATGTGGCCTCCAGGTTCTCAAAAGGACTCTTTGTTTTGTTCATTTTTCCATACTAGAGCGATCCGAAATATGAAAAGGTCCTTCGGCCATTTGCCTAATAGTTCCTTTCATCCAGGTATTTCAATCTCGTATTAGCGCGCTGAAGTGCGTTATTACTTTTACCGCAAGTAAAGCATCGGACAATTACAATGTGCGTTTATGGTTAGGTTTTCAGCTTTTGTAAGTCCACTTCTATGTCTTTTAGGCAAACGAGCTCCACCTCCGAAAGTACACAGGTTCAAACAAGTTAGATACATATTTCAAATCAACTTCAATGACCTCGTTAGATTAGGTTTGGTTAGGTTAGGTTAGGTTAGGTTAGGTTAGGATAGGTTAGGTTAGGTTAGGTTAGGTTAGGTTAGGTTAGGTTAGGTTAGGTTAGGTTAGGTTAGGTTAGGTTAGGTTATGTTAGGTTAGGTTAGGTTAGGTTAGGTTAGGTTAGGTTAGGTTAGGTAAGGTTAGGTTAGGTTAGGTGGAACAGGCAGCCATTGAAGGAAAGGATACAGCTCACTTGGGTTCGCTTAATTCGGTCCCTTTGTGTTACCTGGAGAGGCAGATAGAATAGGTTGAGACGGAAGAAATGAATAAATTTAGAGAAGGATAGATAAGAAAGAAAGAAAGAACAGAAGAATGAATCAGACTTACCAGGGTCTGTAGGGGGAATCGAACCCACAACCCCCTGACTGGTAGACTCGTGCACTAACCACTGACCTACCGGGGTTAGTCCTTGTTTCTTATTTCGAGGCAACACTTAAAATGGACCATTTTTAAGATTTTAAGATTGCACTTCCTGCCCACTGGTATTATTTTTTCCACCGTAAAGTACCTTAGAAATTGTCTCATTATGCTCGTCAATAGTCAATGTGTCATCTTTGCACTGACTTTACATTTTAAGCTTAAAGACTTGGTGCTTCCAGACACAATACCTCTTATTGACCCTTGGCCAATCGTGCAGATGCTTTCCCATGGGGTCAATCGCTTCCTTTGAACATCTGCCCAAAAGTCTCGTCCATAATGACTGTCTGTTCGGCATCAGCTCAGTACAGTTTGCCTCGACCTTCACTTCAGGTATACGGTCGGAACATTCTCCTCTAATCTTATAGTGTGTCGTTGGTGATTACATTTTTTATCTCGATAATTTTGAGGCAACATATACTTACGCTATCCATTATAATAACGAAGGGTAGGTAAGACAAGATCAATTATGTTCAGCCAGTGTTTGTGCACTGGCCCCATTTTTAGCCAACTGCCAATCTACATGGCGTCTAATATCCCTAATCGTTTGCTGCTCTTTTATTTAAATAGTCGCTATTATTCTGCATTTCATTTCAAATCGAAATTTTCCCCGTCGGCTTTCTTCACTGTGGAAGAGTTTGGTCACAAATAACTTTTTCTTGTATATTTTCGATATTCTGTCTTTGGGGTAACTACCCACCCCAGTTCTTCTGCCGCTATGGGAGTTCTATGGTAAAATTTAGAAATAGTTTAGGGTTAAAGCAAACAGAAACTGAGCTACGGTTAAAGGCAAATGACAAAATTTCTTATATTGGCGACCAAGATCAAGCCAATCAATTTTCAAATAATTCACCAGTTGTCTCACACCTTAGAAATTTTTTAAAAACTTTGCTTTAAATATAGGTAGTTGAAGAACATAAGACATCTTACTTTTGTCTACTAGAAAGTTAAAGTAGGTTTTACATGGTAATACTTGTATAACGAGATGCCAAAAAATGTTGTGGAATAACACAAAATCCTATCAAGTAAAAGCATAATGTATTAAGTAGGAGAGAATACGGATACAAATGTTTGTTTTCTAAATTATTTCAAAAAACTTACGTATTCTCATCACAGCAGCACTTTCAACATTTAGTGAAGGAGGATACATTTTATAAAACAAAACAAAAATAGTAAACGTAGAAGTTTTTCGTGTTGTTCCCACAAAGAATACTAGTAATAAGACAATTAATTTTCATTTAACCAACACCATCTGTATAAACATGAAAAATTCCGAGAACAAACTTATATTCCCTTTTCTTAAGCACGGAGAGAACTTCAAAATATTTTTATTCTACAAAGTCTAAATACTTTGTTTTACCATGTAAAACCACCTTAAGTAATTATATTGTGTTAATACATGTGATAATGCTTTTTTAATTCCGTTACGTTGTTCATATGTTTTTGTCTTTGTTGTTTGTATTAATTTTCCCATTTTTTTTTTGCTTTGACTATGTTTTAGCCACATTTACCAGACATATTTACAACACAACGTGTTTCTTGTAAAATGCCTTAAAATTCTTTTAATGTTTTTTCCTTTTATTTCTATTATAGTGCTGGTGCTAGCGTACGGTGTTGTTATTGTTGTTGGCATTATCGCATCATCTATATGGTTTCCATGTTTAAATTCACTAATTACTTTTAATCCTGCTATAGTCAACCAGAAAAATGTATTTAAGTTTTCAATGGGTTTTCATTTCATTTTCTATGTAGTTTGTTTTTGTTGTTTGTACGATTTATTTTTTCTCTTTTTTTGTTCTTAACATAAAAAGCGTTTTTAATGCGGATTACTTAAATGATTGACTGCTTCTAATACTTGTGTTAAATCCTTAGTACATTTAAATAGGGTTTTATTTATTTAGTTTTTTTTTTATTATTTTTGTTTTATTTAATTTCTTATTTAATTCTTTTAATCTTTAGTTTATTTTTAGTCTTTTAAGTTACTTTTACTAGTGTCTTCAATACCTTTCTACAATGTTAATTATTTAAAATCCACAAGACATTTAACTAATTCTTCGTTAAGCATGCAAATGCTATTAGGTAACCTATTTTATGCATGTTTAATTACTTAATAAATAACATTTTATGGTAAGGCTAGGTTAATAATTTTGTAAAGACATTGGTCTTTAGGAAATATTAATATAAGGTTACCAATTAGATGATACCTGTACGCATTCTCTTTCTTAAACTGGAGGTTTACATGATCTGATGAGCAAATTTTACTCAGCAATGTAAGAAAACTAGAGACTATAGCTTTTTTTCACTTTTAGCTAAGTATAAAAGTTTGTCTGTTAACTAAACACGAAGTCACCTACACCTCGTAGACACTGCCAGCAATCTCATAAAACAATTTAAAAGTATGCTCTCAGGGCTTGGTTGAAGAGCTCAGGGAATTATCCTGCGATCTTTTCGTTTACATATTAACATCTGGAAAAAAAATTAAGAGACCAAATATTTACTGCGTCGATTAACTAAGTCCACCTGTCTGGCATGATTAATATAAAAATCGCCAGTACACAGAAAAAATTATTCCCACATTTTTTTAAATTAATTCCTTACTCAAAAAATTTTGTATTATTAATTAAAAACTTAATTGTCTCAATTAAAATTTTAATCGTTTTTAAAAAGAAAATGCAAACAATAATTTTTGTTTACAAATTCTTTAAAAAAGCTTTAAATTTACTTCAAGTTTTTTTGCCTTTGCTTATGCAAAGTTAACCTAAGTTCAGTTGCTGAAGTTAAATTTTTGAATGTGGAGGTAAGAAAATAAAACTAAGCTTAACACTTTAAAAAATAGAAAGTCTTGTTGGCTGAGTGGATAGGGTGTACGGTTTGCAATCAAATGGCCCATGGTTCGAGTCGTTGTTGAGACTTGTAATGTATTATAAAATGTAAATTAAAAAACATAAATAAATTGGAAGAATATATTTTTTTACTACATAATAATCAACTTTAATTTATTTGTATTAAAATTTAGATTTTTTTGTATTTTGATTAAAGCGATTAATTAATATAATATTTTTAAATCAACTGAAAATGATTTTTTTTTCTTTGTAAAAAAAGGCGCAAGAATATTGTTTTGCATAAGAACATAGTTGCTAGCTAATTGTGGTCAAATATCGTCAAATTTTTGAATAAAAATCGTCCAACAAATTCCTGAAACCGTCAAGAAACTGCAAATCTAAAATAATGGTCTGAATTAATTATTAACATAACGATAAAAGAACACGGGTAAAACAAATTGCTTACACGTAGTTTCTTAAAAAAAGGATATTTTGTCCTTTAAAACAAAAACCACACAAAATTCAAAATAAATTTTATTTTAAAAAGGAATAATCTTTCAGGATCCTATTTTTAGCCCTTGCCTTAGTGTGTATTTGTGGTATTTTGTACTGTAAGCATTTACGCTGAGGGACCTTAAAAACCTTTTATCAATCATATATCTGGTCTCTGGCGGCAATTTATATTTTTAAATACGATTATTTCAAAAATTTAAAAACGGTGCGGAGGTAGGGTGGCACCGTTAGAATAATCGGTTGTGCGGAATTGTCAATCACGGTGTCGCATTGGTCGAGTGACCATCTTGCGTTCGCTGTAGAACTATTTTTTTTTTTAAGAATAATGAATCTTACGTAAATGCTTGTCGAAAATTTTGTTCAAAGTTCGGTATTCGGATAATTCGTGATGGACCGATTGAAAATTATATTTGTTTGTGGGTGCAAAGATTCCGCCCAACTGCTTCGGCTATAAATATCCCACTTTCAGGGCCCAGTGGATCTTCAAGGACTCCCAAAAACTGGTTGAAAGCAGTTTGCTTGTAAAACCGCGGCTTTCAATATGTAGCAGCCTCACTTAAACTTCCAAGAGTGATTCAAATCGTTCAAGAACTGAAAGGAAATGACTTTGATTAATGCAAAAATTTTTGTGAAACGATGTTGGAGCTTTTTCGCACTGTAAAACCCCATTTCTTGAAGCGGTGAAGCTAATTTTTACTTAACCGGCCATGTCAACAATCAAACCTGCAATTACTGGTCTCCAAGAACCGGCAGCCCTCGGATGAAACATCGAAAACCATTGCATTGCCCCAGGGTAACTGTTTGGTGTGACTTATCCACTCGTGAGATATTTAGATCATTTTTTTTGAAAATTCTTGAGGCCAGGCGACGAATGTCAACTCAAAAAAATATTGACGCATGATTAGGGAATTCTTTTTGTTTAACCTGCGAGCTCATCCATCGTGATCTTCACACACGTGATTTTAACAGGATGGGGCGACTGCACACACAGACAGAGCTTCGATCAATTTGCTTTTGGAAAATTTCCCACGAAACCTGATTAGTCTCGTTTAGATATCCCATGGCCCATCCATATTCCACCCAGTTTGCACAAACTAACTCCCATGGATTTTTTTTATGGGGCTACCTCAAAGGGATGGTTTATAATGACATTCACAAATCTCTTGTGGGTTTAAAAGAAAATATAAAGAAAATATAAATATATAATATATTTGAAAATATAGATCTTCCACCAGACACCCTGTAAACGGATATTAGTGTCAAGTCTATATAGTCTAGTCAATAATTAAGCTTGACCCATCAGTTGCCGCGACACAGTATCTACTAAACAATTAATTTAATACTTCATACAAATAATGTGTGTCATCCATTTAAGTTTTAAGTGTGAATCTTCGTTTTAGATTACGCATACATATATTAAAGCAAATTGTTATTAAATAGGCCAGTTAGGGTAAATGTGACAGTTGTGTGTCAATATGCAGAGTAGTATAACACAATATCTCACACACATGTAGGACCTTAAACAATTTCATATTATGTTTTCCTGCAAAGCCTGACTCTTCTTTCACCACACAGACCACACATTGCAGTAAAAGAAATAAATAAACAAAATTTGTGTTTTTAGGCAGAAATCCCAAATAAAAAAACAATATTATTGAAGAAAAAGGATTTGCCTTTGGCACTTAAAAATAAAAAAAATTCTATAAATCCTAAATTAACAAGGAATTTTCCATTTTAAAAGAAAATTAAGACAAACATAAAAAACACTTAAAAATAACTAGTTTGTAAATCCTTATTATCCTTTTCTTTTAAAAAAACAATACAAGCGGAAATAAAAAACTTAAAAAAAACAAAACTAACGAAATGAAAAAATAACATTTGATGTTTTTTTTTGCTATAATAAATTTAAAGTAAATATAAATAATGATTCAATGAAACAAATCTTTTAAAGTAAATAAAATAAGGGGTGTTTTGGCACAAGGGTTAGCTTTGGTTTTCATAAAGCGAGAAAGGAAAAAAAAAATAAATAAATGACAATTGAATAACAACTGTCATGTGTTGATGATGATGAGCCACACATTAGATTCTAGATATTGAACAAGAATACAAACAATCGTTGAAAACACACACAATAAAACATTTTGTGATGACAGACCCTGTTTTGTCATTGAGTTTATCTCTGTATTTTTCTGCTCGTAGTTTTTAGACGGCCAATTATGTGATTATTGGATTAAAGTGTAAAGTGTTAAACACGAGGGGAAATCGAGGGGAGGAAGCAATAGATTTATTTTTCAGTCTGAATTGGGGTGAAAATTATTGTTAGACATCATTGAACTGTGGGTAAGTCGTTGTTGTGTCAGTTGCATTAATATTTAATGGCATTGAAAGCAATTAAAAATATATCAGATTTGAAATATTGTTCGCTTAGAAGATTTATTTGCAGTCAAGTATGTCGTGGAGCGGTTAAAAATAATGTATTAAAAAGAGATAGAATCCATTTGTGCAGATGTTTGTAATGCAAAAAAATATTAGTCTGAAACTTAACTGTAATTATACCCACCAGTGTTGTCAGTATATTTTTAAAAAAATAACTACGAGTACAAAAAAAACGCCTTTTGTTCCCTAAACGCTAAAAAAACTTGCTCCACAAAAATCCCTACGCATTAAATTTGTTAATATTTAAGAAAACAATAGCTTTAAAACATTAATCTAATTCGCGTATGGGCAATTTCATTGTGACAGAAGTGACTTATTATTTCACATTTTAAGTTATAACTTAAACATTTCAAATTTGTTACTAAAAAAAGCCTTCCAAGGGTGGCATGTTTTTTAAAGCTTAACCTTAGGTACAGACTAAAAGAACACAATTTCTGCACATAATGGTCAATAGAAGACTCGATGTTTTAAAGTGTTTTTAAATTATTTAAAAAATTTAATCAAAACTTAAAAAAAGGCACATTGTTTTAAGGGACTGAAAATAATATTATTTTTAAATTTTCAATGAAATAACCAGGTACAAGGAAACATTGGAAAGTCAAGTCAAGTGCATTTAAATTTTTAACTTAAAAGTGTTCGCTAAAATAAATAATAATTTTAAAATTTTTGTTTTTTCTTTCAAAAAATAATTATTATTTTTTTCAGCAATAATTGTTAAATTTGTAGTTAATATAAAATTGAAAAAAAAAAACCAATAAAAGGTCTTTATTTGGCTGTGCCGAATATAGCGCCTTGTCGAAACCCCGAACTTTTTTTATTTTTATCCATTAATTTTTATTTATGTAAAATTTTTAGTTTTTAGATAGGAGTCGGTGTCATAGTTTTACCCTCTTAGGGTGAGTGGCTGGGAAGTTGTAGGATTTTTACCCTCATTTTTTAAAATTTTTTATGGTGACCCCCTCAGAGGTTGGCGAAAGGGGCTAAGTATTCTGTAAGAAAACATTTTTTCTATCTACGGGCACTCTTAAAATGTAGGGGGGGGGGGATTTATTACAATTTTATCAAACTTTGTAATGGAGCACCTTAAGGCTATGGTGATAGGTGGTAAATATATTCTAGGAATATGTTTGAGATAAAAAACAAGCGGCGGTCTGTAATACATTTTGTTTCTCTAGAGGCAAATTCCATTAGGGCATAAAGATAGGGCGTGGTATGTTCTAGAAATATGTTTGCGAGGGGAAACAAATCGGGCTCTGTCGAAAAATTATTTCCCCAAGGCCGACTCTGGGGAGTTTTAAGAATTTTTTCAACATTTTAAAAACTTTGTTTGAATATTCCCTTAGGTGATGACGAAAGGGAGTAAGTATGTTTTAGGAATATGTTTGAGAAGAAAGCCTAATGGGAATCTGTGATATTTATTATTCCTCTAGGGGCGATTCCAGAGAAGTTTTTGGAGTTTTACCCCTATTTTTTTAAATTTTGTATTGCAATTTTTTAGGGGGGTTAGTATATTCTAGGAAAATGTTTGCAAGGAAAAATAAGTTGGGATCAGTCCCACATTTGATTCATTCACCCTGTAGGGGAAATTTATTACATTTCCCAAAACTTTGTATCGGAGCCGCTTAGGCAATCGGGATAGGGGGTAAGTATATTCTAGGAATATATTTGGGATGGAAATCGAATGGGAGTCCGTGATAAATTTTGCTTCACTAGGGGCGAATCCTTCACGGCTTAAAACCTCTTTTTCAAAACCATATCAAATTTTTGGAAGGAAAAATTAATTGGCGTCGGTCTTACATTTGACCTCGGTAGGAGCATCCTGGAAGTTGTAAAAGCGATTGAAAAAAAATTTAATTTGTATAGCAACCTTGTTGGGGGACGGAGATAGGGTGTAAGTATGTCCCAGAAAAATGTTTGTAAAAAAAAAAATTTCGAGTCGGTATTACATTGGCCCCGTGTAAGAAGTTGTAGAGGTTTTTAAGTATTTAAAGGAATAAACTGAGGTAGTCAGATATTTCTGATAATATGATACCCTTTATAGGTCTATGAGACATCGGTGGGCCTCAAAGATTTGATTTCAACCATAACACGGACAGACGGGCATACGGACAGATGGACATCGCTAAATCGACTTTCCTATCTATAAGGACTAAGAAACTACATATGTACTCTGTGGGTGCAGATGAATATTGAAGAAATTACAAACGAAATGAATGTAAAGAATTAAAATATTTTTTTTTTGCATTTACAAGAATGTAATGAACTAATATCAAACCTTAACAATTAGATATGAAACTATAAAAAAATTTTTCGTAGAAAATATCTTTTGCTATTTAAATATCTTTAAAACGCGTGGGTGCCATTAAAAGTTGTTTCAGAATGTTTCGAATTGCAATGGGGTAAAATTGATCCTAATACGTACTACAAAGAGGAAAATTTTCGTTTCGTATATTTTCGTTTCGTATATTGGTCCTTCGAACCAGAATTTTTAAAACTTAATTTTCAACGTTTCACTTTAAATAAAAGAATATTTTTGCTTCTTAATATATCCTAATACACACTAAAAAAAACTCAAAAAGGTTTTTTATGCAACCAGCTCATTTTTATTTGAAGGTCCCCCTATAATTCGTTATCTATGCAACGTATTTCTTGTAAAACATTTAATTACAATTTTCTTTATGTCAAAATTTTTTTCCTTTATTTTTGGGTAAATAGTTCTTGAACAAAAAATATTTCACAGTCTGGGTGTTTCTGTATGTCTGCCTATTAACAATTTTATGAGAATTAAAAATTTTTCATTTTCTTTTTTAATTTGTTTATATGTTGTTCATATTAATGCTACTTTAATTGTTTTCAACAATGCGCCCCCAAGTGGCGCCCATTTGTTGATAGTAAATCATTTTTTTAATATTTAATTGTTTAGTTTTTTTTTTAATTTCCTTGAAGGCTTATAAGAGACCCTTAAAAAATTTAAAAATATCTTTGCGACAAAAAAATTATTATGCACTTAGTGCTCTTGAAATTTCATGTAAATGCTGTTTATTAACATGAAAAAATACACATTTTTTGTTAAATATGCATTTTGGGGTTTGATCTTTTGAATAATAAATAGTGTTAAATGTTTTAATGTCATTCATAAACGCACTATTTTTTTTAAATTTAAATAAAAGTTATAAATATTATATGAGTTCTTGTAAATAAGGAAACTTGTGTATGCAGTGCGTTAGTGGGCGTATGAGAGTTAAAAGTTAACAGTGAGCCATCACTGAAAAAGTCATAAAAATAATAAAGAAGGCGTTTTAAAAATAAAAATAAATAAAAAAATAATTTGCAGCCTCGCCTTTAAAAATTATTAAAAGTTAAAAAAACCTAAATACTGGGGGTTGCCATAAAAATATATATTAAGCCCTATGGTTAATACCCACTGCAATCCTAGAATGCGACGAGGGGGCCTGATTTTTATTACCTGATTTTGTTTACCTATCTATGTGTTTCTACATTTGATATTAGTTTCTTTTAGATACCATACGAGAAATAATTAATACTTTTTGAAATAATCGTATTTAAAAATATAATATGCCTTAGGAAACCCTGCAGTAAGGCCAACAAGAAGAAAGAAAGTATGAAAATAAAGAAACTGATTTAAATACCCGTAAGAAAAACTTACTTTTCGTGATTTTCTTCCTAACCACCTGATTTCAATAACTACCCCAATTATGCTTTCCCCAGTTTGCACTACAAAACATTGCTCAGTTTTTGGTGCAATATTTTACCCAACCACTTCACCCTTTGGCGCGGCATTGACGGGCAGTGACAGACAACATGCTCTATTGTCTCTAGTTCCTCTTCATGCTTACACACTCTTAAATTATCTGGAGTGCTAAGATGCCTTTTGCCATTTATTAACTGGACAGTCCACAATTATGATCCCAATTATGATCCTTAGGCCCATTCTTCTTAAGCCTGTTAGCAACCTAGTGTCTGCTGAGCTTAGCCTCAGCCACAGAGCCCAAGACACTTTGCACTCACTTCTATTTCCCTACTGAAGATTCTCATGATAATTGCCTCTACAGCTTCGTCTTTCTAAGGCACATAAGTACAGGGCCGAGCTACTATGAGCGAACTTGTCGGCAATTTCATTGCCAAGAATGTTACAGTGTCCTGGAATCCAACAAAGTCTAATGTAAAAGGCATTTTTAATCCTACCAAGGGCTTTTCTACAGTCACTCACCAGCCCAGACCTGGCGCAATGCGTCTTCAAGGCCCTAAAAGCTGCCAGAATGTCATTATTTATTTGCATAACGATCCCTTGAAATATGTTTCACTATAAGATGCGTGGTCCTTAAAATGGCCTGTAACTCCACCTAGAAGATACTACATTTTGACCTAGTCTGTATGACCTAGTCAGAACACCAGGTTCTCTTTTAAAATATAAACGTTGGCTCCGGTATCTATTTCTATCTGAAATCCATCATTAAAAAAATGCCCACCCCGTCATACAGACTATCAGATCTCAACTAATAATCCCATTCAGCCCCGGAAAAAAAACTTAAAAGAGTTGTAGTGAAGAGTATTAAATTGAGACTTCAATGAGATTTCTGTCTTATAAATACTGTTTGAAAGGCTCATGCTTTTATTAGATATTATTCAAAAAACTAAATAGGAGCGTCTAAGTTAACTTTTAAGAAAATTTTTTTTAAAGGTTAACGAATACTTAGAACATCTACCAATTAAATTAAAATGCTTCTAAACTAAACAGAAAACAACTTCTTAAGCTCATTACCATTTTTTGTTAAAGGAAATCTGACGCTACACGTACTTCTCCAGACACAAGTTAAAATAAACTGATTTTTTTAACAAACATTAAAACTCAATTCCAATATGTTTTACTGTATGTATATATACTAGGAGTTGTGGAGTTATAAAAACTCAAATAAAGAAGGAATAAATATTAGTTTTTCTAACAAGTTTAAATTAAGCAGTTTATATCTTATCTACAAAAACTTATTAATTTAAGCGCCACCCACTTACTTCTTTTATCATGAAATTTATATTAAATTTTTGAGGCCTTTAACAATGAATAATGAAAACACTTTGCATATAAATTTTTTAATAATTCAAAATGTAACCTGACAAGCAACTTATTAGTCGTAAATAATAAAATTGAAATTTATGATTATCAAATAATTTTAATAATTTTTATTAGACCTAACAAATTACATGGAAATAACAACTATTAGGAACTAATAGTTTTAAGAAATTATGTTCATGTTTATGGCATACAAATTAGAAAACAAAAGGT